>ML660213.1:6171806-6430890 GCA_007570785.1 Antilocapra americana
GGCGGCGCTGTCGGGGCCGCGGCTCCGGCTCCCGGCCGCGCTCGGCGGGACGAGCCCGGCGGTGATTCGCGGCGCCGCTTCGCCCGCGGCCGCGGCCCGGAGAGCCTAGCGGGGCCCGGACGCCGCCCCCCGCCGCCGCTCTCCGGCTCCCGCCCCGCCTCCCGGCCTCGGCGTCGCGTCCCGCCGGCCTCGCCGCCCGGCCCGCGCCGGCCCCCGCCCTCGCCCGGAGCCCTCCCTCGGCCCGGCCCGCGTCCCCCCGGCGGCGCCGCCGCGGGAAGCGGCTCCCCCTCCCCTTCCTCCGCGTCCTCGGCCCCCCGCGTCCCCCCGCCGCGGCCGCTCGTTGCACCGCCCGCGGCCTGCGGGCGCCGTTCGCCCCGGCCCGGCCCCGGCTTCGCGCGAAGCGGCCGCAACCCCTGCCTCTCGCCCCCCCCCCCCGGGCCCGCCGCAAGCCCGGCCCGGCCCGGCCCGGCCCGCGAGACCCCCTCCCGACCCCGCCGCCCGCACAAAATGTCGGCCCGGACGCCATTGCCGACGGTGAACGAGCGGGACACGGAGAACGTGAGTAGCCGGAGCCTCCCCGGCAGCCGTGGGGCCGGGCGCTGCCGCCGACCCCCGCTTCACCTTCCGCGCGGGGGCGGCCCCCGCCGCGGGGTCTCCACCCGGAGCCCGGCGCGCCCCGCGCCCCCCGGCTCGGCCCCTGTCCTCTCTCCAGCCCCGTTTCGCTGCTTTCCTCTGAAGGGTGAGGGTTGGGGGGCGCCGTCGGTGGCGCCCTCCCCGCGGAGGTGGTTCTCCCGGGGGAAGGATGGGGTGATGAAGGGCAGAGAGGCGCAAGGAGATGGCAGAGTGGGCATCCCGGAGGGCTTTATTTCCCCTCGGCATTCCGTATTCCCCACCCGAATGTTTTGCCTTATGATCACAGACGAGCCGGCCGACTGCCTCGTCTCCCCTTGCTTTTCTGGCTCTTTCGGTCCTTTGCACTCCACCCCCCGGCATTGCCCCATGACTTTGCTTTTTGTCACATTAGGTCCACAGCTGGGTCTTGGGCACCAAAGGGGGACTGTCGGGAATGGAAGGGACGAGAAGGGGAGTAGAGACGGATGTGTGTGTTGGGGTGTGAGTTTATGCTGCTGTGTGATACTCTTCCATAGAAATGAGTGGAAGAATTTCACCACCCGCCTCTGTGGTCCCAGGGTGACGGCAAAATGTGTAAAAGCCCAGTGAAGCCAACGGCTTTTGCTTCTCTTCCTCAAGTCAGTGGTAATAATTCAGGGCAGGTTTTACTTTAAATACCTCTCCTCCTCCTTGGAGTGTCACAAGGTGCATTTCTTTGAAGGAAGGGTTTTCTGTGCCTTTGATCAAATTGCCCTCAGGAGTTTTCATCTCAATGCTGCTGTCCCCGGTGTTTAAACTTCTGAAAACCGAAAGAACCAAATCATGTTCTGAAAAGTACAGTTGTGTATGAATGCATGAGTTCCTTTGTGGCAAAGGGTTTAAAAAAAAATTTTTTTTTTTGTAAGCCTTCATGACCTGTAAAGAGGGCCTTGGCTGATTTTTCTGACCGGTTTTGAGTACCCCTTACAGGGGTACTAAGTTTTGGTCTGCTGTCCAATCTCTGTCAACTCCTTGACTCTCCAGCTCTTGGTTGGAGAGTCTTCTTAGGGTTGGTAAAATAAAATAATGAAGGGCTTTGGCATTCTTAGACAAAAGATACAAGGGAGAAGACATACAAACTCACTGCCAAAGTGTTGGAGGGAGGTGTATAAACAGTTTATTTAATCTTGGAGTGTAGGGGAACGCAGAAACTTGATAGAAGGGAGAGGAGATTCTGGTAAGAGACTGTCGGAAGATCCAAGAAATTTCAGAGTATGCTTATGTGCTGTTTAGTGTCCTGCATTTCAGATGGTAAAGATACAGTGCAAGGCTGCTGACATCATGAATTATAACTTAGTTTACAACGTAACTGTTCTTTAAAAGCTTGTTTTTAAAAATATAATTGATACATAATTTTGGTTGAGAGATTGAAAAAGATGACGGGAAAAGACGCAAAATTGGGTTAAAGCTAATTTTAAAGCCAAGGTGGTATAGGATTTTTCTAATAGAAATATTAAAAAAATGGTGTCATTCAGTATGAATGAAAAGTAGGCAAATGATGACCTTTGCTTTTATGAGCAAAACACTGTGTTTTTAACCTTAGAAAGGTGGAAAAACACATTGTTCTTATTTTCTTTTGGATTGTGAATAGTACAGCTTTTTTCCACAGTCTGATGTCTGCTTTTACAGACATGAGATAGCATTATACAAATATCTATCAGGGAATAGTACAAAGTGCAGCATCACATGTAAACCCAGAAAAAGGGGGGAGTTCAGTTAAGCAATAGCAGTGTACTGCAGTTTGCTTCTGAAAATGAATATGCTATATAAACTCATCTGCTCTGTTTCTGGACGTGATTTTTCTAAGTTGCGTTTATTATCTTTTCCACTGTTGTTAGTTCCGTCGTGCATAACTATACTCTCTTAGGCTCTCTACCCACACCCTGATTTTCTCCTGATGGCCATGGAAAGTATCTGTTGTACTATAGCTGTTAATTTATCAGCAAGTATGCCCTCAGTTTTGTTTTTGAGCTACAAGGGGTACAGAACTAGTATTAACATTTAAGACAAGGCCTCTCCCCTCAAGGAACTTAAGAAGGAAGGTAAATAGAGTCCCAAAGAAATAGTGTACAGTAGAAAGCTGTGTGTAAACATGGCTGAATTGTTTTATAGGTGCTATAGGTTTTTAATCAGGGATCACCAGTGATGGCTGTTGAATCACCATTGGTGTCTCTGTCTATTCTCTGGTTGGTAGTAAATGTCATTACTCACTATTGCTTACTTCTCATCAGTGAGATAAAGCAACAAATCTGCTTGTTAGCTAATATACAAAGACCAGTATGGTAAGCAAAAGGAACATTTGTTTGTAGCTGTTTTCAGTGATATTGACATTAAAAAAAAAATGATTGTGAAAAATTTACATTTGCATGACTATCAAATGCTGGTAAGCCTCTTGGAATATTAAGGAAATGACTAAACACCTTTTATGATTGCTAAAAATAATTTAAACAAAATAGTTAAAGAACCTTTGAATTTTATTGTCATTTGCACTTCTGATAAACATTTTAGTCATACATGAATGATTTGGTATCTTTGGGAATATGTAGTATCTACCCTTCACTAATATATATTGAGGGTATATAAGTAAACATTAATATTATATATAAAACAATTCAGAAGACTGATGTTACAGCACTGTAACATTGGTAGTAAATATTCTCCTCTTTACTACTAGTGTATAGTAGAATGAGAAAGAATTGCTTTTCTTTGAGAACATTCTGTGTGTTTTTTCAGTATTTTCTTAGATGAAGGGTTTGTATATGCATTGTTAATAGGCCTCGAATGGCTAAATACAATAGAACAACAGATAAACTTTAAAGGCAATGAATACTTCCTAGTGAAGTAGAAAACATATGTTGAGTATCGTAGAATTAATTTATGCAAAATGTGTTTGATTTTAGGTTGTAAATAAGTCCAGAAAGAGAATGGGTATTTGAATGGATATTTCCTTATTTTACCTCTGTTAAATTATACTTGGATAATTCCAGCATGGATGTAGAGAATATATTGCTATTACTCTTTTGTGCTTTTAAATGAAACAATTTTTTTTTCATGTTTTAGGAAACAATTTTTCTAAACAATTTTCCTGAAATATGTTTTAGGAAACACTTTTTTTTCATGTTTTAGGAAAACTAATTTTGCTAATTGCTATGGATCCAAAGTGTCCCAGCTAGGTTTCTGTGGTGAAATTCTGATCAGTACGAAGGAAATTAACTTGATTTCTTCTTGGGATCTTGTAAAATGGACTGTGGATAAATTTATCTCGAAACTTTTAATAACAAAACTCTTGATGATGGTTCTTTTCAAAATTCCAAAATTCACTATGGTGACCGTAATGGTACTACTGAGGTGGATGTCAGTAGTTTGCCTGATGGGGATAATTGTTAATTATATGAAAAGGCAGGAGAGAAGCATGCTTTTGCCACTACTGGTGGGTTTTATCAGTACCATGTGCGTAAGTCACATGTCACTGGACCTATCACATTGCCTTCTAATTACTAATTTACTTTGTCTCCTTTGTTCTGTATAGTCAGTGCCAGCACAATGACTGGCAGTAATATTTAAGAGAGCAGTCCCATAATATTCCCCATTTGAATTTTTTCCTTTGTCATCAAAGTATATTAGTAACACTGAGAAAGGAATATACTACAAAGCCCTCAGAGAGTGAAGTGACCTGCCCAAGGTCATAACCAATCTCTGATGTCTTCTCCGTTTGCTGTGCTCATGCTCTTCTTCAGGTTTTTGTTTTGTTTCTGTCTCAGAGATTTTAAAAGAACACTCATGCTGATATGAGAATTAGAGGAAGAACAGGGCATGCCATGCTCATCTGATTCCTGAACCTTTGCTCAAAGAAAACTTTGTTTTCTCCTTATCCCAAACTTTCTTTAAGAAGACTTTTGAAATGATTGTAGCCATCATTGCTGTCTGCTGTAACTGAACATCTGTGTATGTATAGTCTATACCATTGGTTTCCAGAGTGGGTATGCAGGACCATCCATTGTGAGAAAAGAGATGTCTTTGCCTTCTATCATCTTCCTTCTGACCTCAATGCTATTATTAACTTTCCTCCTCCTCCCCTGCCCCTCCTCTTCTAAATCTTAGGTTGTTTAAAATCAGCCACATATTTAAAAATTACTGTTCTTTTGCCATTTCTTTTCCATCTCAGGTTTTCCTCTGGAGGTCATTTTCCCTTTTGTTTATAGATCTTTTGGTGATAATTGTCATAAACTTTTTTTTAAAATATGAGTATATATTTTGCCTGTTTCTTGAAAGATAGCCTTGCTCAGTCTCCAATTCTGAGTTGCTTTTCCATTGTCTACTTACTGCTATTGCTTCCGTTCAGAAGTCATCTGCCAGTAGGCTGATGTCTTTTCTCTCTCCCTCTTTTTTTAAGATTCTCTCTTTTTCTTAAGTGTTATACTTTCACTACAGTGTATTTAAGTATAGATTTCTTTTCTTCCTGTTTGCATCTCCTGTCTTTGAATTCCTATATTTCTAATTAAAAACTAGGATACTTATCAACTAGTATTTTTTTGAACATTGCCTTGCTTCTGGTCTCTTTAGAATTTTATTTTGGTACTCTGATTAGATTATGTTGGACCTTGACTCTTCTATGTCTAAACTTCTTTTTTTTTTTAATTGAAATACAGTTGATTTATAATATTGTGTTAGCTTCAGGTGTATACCAAAATGATTCGGTTATATATGTATGTACATATATGACACATACACATATATATTTTCCAGATTCTTTTACATGATAAGTTATTACAAGATATTGAATGTAGTTACCTGTGCAGTTAAGTCTTTGTTGTTTACCTGTTTTGTATATGGTAGTATATACCTGTTAGTCCTAGACTCCTAATGCATCTCTCCCTTCCCCACTTTATGCTCTGGTAACTATAAGTTTGTTTTCTGTGTCTGTGAATCTATTTCTGTTTTGTAAATAAGTTTGCTTATATCTTTTTTTTTTAGATTCCATATATAAGTAATACCATATGGTACTTGTCTTTATCTGACTTCTTGGTGTGATAATATCTAGGTTCATCCATGTTGCTGCTGCAAATGGCATTATTTTATTATTCTTTTATGCCTGAGTAATATTACATTGTGCGTATATACTCCATCTTCTCTACCCATTCATTTGTTGATTGATTAGGTTTTCTTCCATGTCTTGGCTGTTGCAAATAGTGCTGCTGTGAAAATTGGCTGCATGTATCTTTTCGAATTAAAGTTTGCATCTTCTTTGGATATATGCCCAAGAGTGGGATTGCTGGATCATGTCCTAACTCTATTTTTGTTTTTCTTGTCTGTAGTTAATTTTTATTGAAGTATAGTTACTTTACAATGTTGTGTTATCAATTTACCTCTGCTATACAGCGAGGCAAATCAGCTATACGTATATATCCCCTCTTTTTTGGATTTCTTTCCCGTTTAGGTCACCACAGAGTGCTGAGTAGAGTTCCCTGAGCTATATATATAGTAGGTTCTCAATAGTTATCTGTTTTATACATAGTATGTATATATATATACACACATACATAGATACATGTCACACCCAACCTAGAAATTCACACCACTCCCCATCACCCCCCTGGTAGCTGTATGTTTGTTCTCTACGTCAGTGTCTCTATTTCTGCTTTGCAAGTAAGTTCCTCTGTATCATTTTTCTAGATTCCATATGTAAGTGATGGTCTATGGTTTTGTTTTTCTCTTTCTGACTTACTTCATTCTATATGACTGTCTTTAGGTCCATCCATGTCTCTGCAAATGGCAGAATTTCATTCCATTTTATGACTGAGTAATATTACGTTGTATATATGTACCATATCTTCTTTATCCATTTCTATATTGCTGGATATTTAGGTTGCTTCCATATCCTAGCAATTGTAAATAATGCTGCAGTGAAAAGTGAGGTGCATGTATCTTTTCAAATTATGGTTTTCTGTAGATATATGCCCAGGAGTGGGATTGCTGGGTCATCAGTCAGCTCAGTCGCTGAGTCGCGTCTGACTCGGTGACCCCATGGACCGAAGCACGCCAGGCCTCCTTGTCCATCACCAACTCCTGGAGTCCACCCAAACTCATGTCCATTGAGTCAGCAATGCCATCCAACCATCTCACCCTCTTTCGTCCCCTTCTCCTCCTGCCCTCAATCTTTCCCAGCATCAAGGTCTTTTCCAGTGAGTCAGCTCTTCACATCAAGTGGCCAAAGTATTGGACTTTCAGCTTCAACATCAGTCCTTCCAGTGAATGCCCAGGACTGATTTCCCTCAGAATGGACTGACTGGTTGGACCTCCTTGCAGTCCAAGGGACTCTCAAGAGTCTTCTCCAACACCACAGTTCAAAAGCATCAGTTCTTCAGCGCTTAGCTTTCTTTATAGTCCAACTCTCACATCCATACATGACTACTGGAAAAACCATAGCCTTGACTAGACGGACCCTTGTTGGTAAAGTAATGTCTCTGCTTTTTAATATGCTATTTAGGTTGGTCATAACCTTCCTTCCAAGGAGTAAGCATCTTTTAATTTCATGGCTATAGTCACCATCTGCAGTGATTTGGAGCATATGATATTATTTTTAGTTTTTTTTTTTAAGAATCTTCATACTGTTCTCCATACTGGTTGTACCAATTTATATTCCTTTTAAATCACAGTTTCAGTTTCATTACTTGTGATTGATTTGTTCATATTTTTGTATCTTCCTGGTTCCATCTTGAAAAGCTGTACCTTCCTAAAAATCTTTTCATTTCTTCTAGGTCCTGCATTTTGTTGGCATGTGGTTGCCTTTAGTAGCCTCTTAATGTTCCTTTGTATTTCTGTGGTGTCAGATGTAATGTTTCCTTTTTCATTTCTAATTTGATGGAGTTGTGTCCTCTTCCTTTTTTTCTCGATGAGTCTGGCTAAAGGTTTATCAACTTTGTTTATCTTCTCAAAGAACCAGATTTTAGTTTCATGGGTCTTTTCTATTATTTTCTTTGTGTCTCATTTATTTCTATTCTTTTCTCTATGATTTCTTTCTTTCTACTAACTCTGGGCTTTGTTCTTTCTCTAGTTTTGGGTGTAAGGTTAGGTTGCTTCTTTGAGATTCTTACTGTTTTCTGAGATGCTTTATTTCCTTTTGATTTCTTCAGTGATCTGTTGGTTGTTTAGTAGCATATTGTTAGCCTCCACATGTTTGTGTTTTTTGCAGTTTTTTCCCCTCATAGTTGATTTCTGGTCTTATAATGTAGTCGGAAAAGATGCTTGGTAGAATTTCAATTTTCTTAAATTTACCAAGGCTTGTTTTGTAGTCTAACATGTGATCTGCTTTTGGACGGAATGCTCTCTCTATGTCAAGTAAGTGCATCTGGTCTGTTGTGTCATTTAAGGCCAATGTTTCCTTATTGATTTTCTATCTGGATGATCTATCCATTAATGTCAGGGTTTTAAAGTCCACTAATATTACTGTGTTACAGTTGATTTCTCCCTTTTGGTCATTTAATATTTGCTCAAAGTATTTAGGTTCTCTTATGCTGAGTACATATATATTTACAATGATTTTATCTTTGTATTGGATTGACCCTTTGATCATTATGTAGTGTCCTTCTTTGTCTCTTACAGTAGTCTCTATTTTAAAATACAGTTTGTCTGATGTGAGCATTGCTACCCCAGCTTAGCTTTCTTTAAATTTCCATTTACATGGAATACCTTTTTTCATCATTTCATTTTCATTCTGTGTGTCTTTATATCTGAAGTGAGTCTCTTGTAGACAGCATATAAACAGGTCTTGTTTTTGTTTCCATTTAGCTGTTCTGTTTCTTTTGATTGGAACATTCAGTCCATTTAAATTTAAGACAGTTATTGATGTGTATGTTCTTCCTGCCCTTTTGTCACTTGTTTTGGGTTGTTTTTAATAGCTCTTTCCCCCACTCTCTCTTCTTTTTGTGATATGATGACTATCTTTAGTGTTATGTTTAGTACCTTTTTTCTTTTTTGTGTGTATATCTATTAAGAATTTTTGGTTTGTGGTTACCACGAGGTTTTCGTCTAGCTATATATATATATGTACACACACACACGGTTGTTTTAATTTGCTGGTCTCTTAACTGTAAATGCAGTTTTAGAACTCTGCCTTTGTACTCCTTCCCTCAAAGTTAATGGTTTTTGATATCATAATGTATATCTAGTTACTTTCTGTATCCCTTAACTTCTTATTGTGGATATAGATGGTTTTACTGCTTTCACATTTTAAACTTCCTACTAGCTTTGTGTTTGGATGATTTCCAACCTTTATATTTGCCTCTATTGGTGAGCTTTTTCATTTTTGTAATTTTCATGTTTCTAGTTGTGGCCTTTTCTTGCCTGGAGAAATTCCTTTAACATTTATTGTAAAGGTGGTTTGGTGGTGCTAAACTTAGGTTTTGCTCATCTATAAAGCTTTTAATCTCTACATCAAACCTGAACAAGAGCCTTGTTGGGTAGAGTATTTTTGGTTGTGGGCTTTTCCTTTTCATTACTTTAAATATATTGTGTCACTCCTTTCTGGCTGCAGGGTTTCTGCTGAGAAGTCAGCTGATAGCTTTATGGGAGTTCCCTTGTATATTGTTTGTTGCTTTTCCCTTGTTGCTTTTAATACTCTTTTTCTTTAGTTTTTGTCATTTTATCTACTACGTACATGTCTTTGTATGATCCTCTTTGGGTTAATTCCCTATGAAACTCTATGCCTTGTGGACTTGGGTATATGTTTTTCCAAAGTTAGCAAAGTTTTCAGCTATGCTGTTTTGAGATAAATTCTCTTCCCCTTTCTCTCTTTTCTTCTGGGACCCCTATAATGTGCATATTAGTGTGCTTGATGTCCCGGAAGTCCCTTGAACTATCCTCATTTCTTTTCATTCTTGTTACTTTTTTTCTCTTCAGCATCAGTGATTTCCCCTACTCTGTCCTATAGCTCACTAATCTGCTCCTCTGTATCCTTTAGTTTACTATTGATTCTCTTTACTGTATTTTTCATTTCTATCATCGCATTTTTCATTGCTGTTTGGTTGTTCTTTATGTTTTATAACTCTTGGTTAAAAACTTCTCTCTGTGCATTTATTCTTTCCTGAGTTCTCTGATTATTTTTATGATCACTATCCTGAACACCTCCTTGGTAGATTACTTACCTCTAATTCACTTAGTAGTTCTTCTGGTTTTATCTTGTCCCTTTGTCAAGAGTTTTATTTCATTCCTCTATCACCACATTTTGCCTAAGTTAAGTTCTATGTTTTTTTGTATCTGGTAGGTTGGCTACGTTTTCAGTCTTGGAGAAGTGGCCTTTTGTTGAAGAATTCCTGTGCGTCCCAGGAATGAAGTCCTCATCACCTAAGCTGTGTGCTCCAGGAGTTCCTCCTGTGAGGGCCGCATGGATCCTTCTGTTGTGGGCTGTGTGGGCAGTCTCATAGGGCTGCTTGGCTCCCAGTCCAGTAGTTTGCTAGGCCCTGCCTCGTGGAAAGGCTGCTGGCTGCAGGTTAGTGGCACTGTCGTGAAGTGGCTGTTTGTGGAATCCCTAGGTTCCCCAGAGCTTATACTGGCTCATTGCTGGACAGAGTCATAATCCAGAAGATTCTGGGGCTGTTGGTTGCCCACTGGTGGGTGAAGCCAAGTCCTGGGGTTGATGCTGGACTGCCGGCAGACAGCTTTGGACCCTGGAGTCTGGTTGCAGGGCCTACGGATCCCAGAGGTGGTGTCAGGTCACTCGTTGAGGGTCTGGTTCCTGACTGAGTTGGATGTGAGGTCAGGGTGTCCTGAACTTGGCCTGCTAGCGGGTAGGGCCGTGGTCCAGCTGGTCTCCGGTCAGGGTCTGGACTGCTGTGGGCAGGCTGGGCCTATAAGCTATTGGATTATGGTTTTCTTACATATAATGTCTGGCCCCTGGTTGGTGGGGCTGCTCCAGAGGCTAAAGCAGGCTTCCTGGAAGTCAGGGGAGTTAGGATATGAGATTCTGGAGCTGGTGGATGGATCTGGGTCCTGGGTCCTCTGGTGGACAGGGCCATGTCTTGAGGTGTGCTTACAGCTGTTGTGGGCTCAGGAGGTCTTTTTGGTAGTCTGTCTGCTGTTGGTGGGGCTGTGTTCCTCAGCAGTTAGTTACTTAGAGGCCTTCCAGCACTGGTACCTACAGGCCGTTGGGAGTGGGGGCAAGCCTTGGTACTAATGAGTTAGAGGGAGGATCTTATAATGGCACCTGCCAACACAAGCATTCATGAGGTAAAAGCCATCCCTAGTGTGAGGTGCAGCTACCCGCTGCCTCTCTGGGAGACTCTCCAAGGTCAGCAAGTAGGTTTAGTCCAGGCTTCTATCAAATAACTGCTTTTGTCCTGGGTCCTGAAACATGTGAAATTTTGTCTATGCCCTTTAATGGTGAATTCTCTACTTCCCCCAGTCCTTTGGGGCTCCCGAAATTATGCCCTGCTGGCCTTCAAAGCCAGATCCTGTCGGGGCTTGTCTTCTTGGTATGAGACCTGGGGCTGGGGGGCATGATATGTGACACAGACCTCCAACTCCTATGGGAGAACGTCTGCAGTGATTCTTGTTTGTGGGTCACCCATCTGGGAGTATGGGACTTAACTAGGTTTCGAGTCCACAGACCCTACCTATCTTGTTGCGTTTCCTCCTTAATGCCTTTAGTGGTAGATTTTCTGCTGGGTTTCTGATCTTTTTCACTGATGGTTGTTGTGCACATCGTTGTGATCTTGGTATGTTCTGAAGACGAGTAGAGCGTAGGGTCTTTCTACTCTGCCATCTTGGCCCAGCTGAACTCATGCAATATCATTCATTCTGTGACTAATTTAGAATAGTGTCCTCTAAGTGCATCCATGTTGTAGCATATAACAGAATTCCCTTCCTTTTTATGGTTGAAAATACTCCATTGAATGTGTATTGCACATTTTCTTTATACACTTAGATACTGATGGACATTTGGGTTGTTTTCATGTCTTGACTGTTGTGAGTAATGCTGCAAATATCTCTTTGAGATACTAATTCCAATTCTTTCAAATAAATACCTAAATGTGGGACTGCTAGGTCATGTGGCAGTTCTATTTTTAACTTTTTGAGGCATGTCTACGCTGTTTTCTACACCATTTTACCGTCCCTCTAACAGTGCACAAGGGTTCCAGTCTCTTCACATCCTTGTCGATACTTGTTATTTTTTTTTTTAAGAATACACTTTAAAACATTGTTTATTTCTTATTTATTTTTTTGCTGCTCTGAGTCTTTGTTGCTGTGTGCCGGCTTCCTGCAGCTGTGGTGAGCGGGGGCTTCTCACTAGTCGCAGGGCACAGGCTGCTTGCTGTGGTGGCTTCTCTTGCTGTAGAACCCACATTCTCTAGAGCACGGGAGCTTCAGTAGTTACAGCACATGGGCTTACCTGACCCGTGACGTGGGAGTCTTCCCAGACCAGGGATAGACCTGCATTGGCAGACAGTGGATTCCCATTGGACTACCAGGGAAGCCCTGGTTTTGTTTTTTGATAAACACGTTCTGACACACGAAGTGATTCCTCATTGTGGTTTTGACATGCATTTTCCTGATGGGATTTTCCTAATCCTAATGATTAGTGATGTCAAGCATCTTTTCATATACCTGTTGGCTATTTATACATCTTTGGAGAAATATCTACTCAAATTAAAAAAAAAAATCACTTTTTTTTTTTTTTTGGCTGTTGTAGCAGTTTCTAAATTATTTTGGCTGTCAACCCCTTTTCACATATATGGTTTGCAGATCTTTCCTTTCATTCCATAGGCTGCCTTTTTACTCTGTTGACTGTTTCCTTTGTTGTACAGAAGCTTCTTAATTTGATGTAGTCCCATTTACTTATTTTTGTACTTAGTAGTCCCCACTTATCTGTATTTATTTTTCTTATCTAATTGCTTTGACTAGGACTTTCAGTACAGTAGCCCTCTATATCTGCAGGTTCTGCATCTACAGGTTTAAATCAATTGTAGATTAAGAATATTTTAAAAGTAAAATTACAGATTTTCATAAAGCAAAAATTGAATTTGCTGTTCATTGAGCTATTTATGTAGTTTTTATTTACATTGTGCTATTACAGTACTTAATAATAATCTAGAGATGATAAAAATATATGAAAAAATGTGTGTAGGTTATATACAAATACTCTGCATTTTATGTAAGGGACTTGAGCGCCAAGTAGCTATAGAGGGAGGGGTCCTGGAAGCTGTTTCCTAAGCATACTGAGAGACAAGTGTACATTGTTGAATATAAGAGGCAAGAGTGGGTATCCTTGCCTTACTCCTAATTTTAGAGGACTTTTACTGAGTATGATGTTAACTGTGGACTTTTCATATGTGGCTTCTATTTGTTGTTGTTCAGTCACTCTGAACTCTCTTGTCTGACTCTTGCGACCTTGTGGATGGTAGCCCTCCAGTCTCCTCTGTCCATGGGATTTTCTCGGCAAGGTTACTGGGGTGGTTTGCCAGTTCCTCCTCCATGGCATCTTCCCAGCTCAGGGATTGACCCCACATCTCCTGCATCTCAAGAAGATTCTTCACTGCTGAGCCACCAGGTAATGTTGAGGTAATCTTCCTGTTCCTAGAGAGTTGAGAATTTGTATCATGAAAGGACTTTGAATTTTGTCAGATGCCTTTTCTGCATCAGTAGAGATGCTCGTGTGTTTTTGTCCTTTGTCCTGTGTGGTGTATTACGCTGATTATCATATGTTGACTCATCTTTGTATCTTGGGGATAAATCCAACTTAGTCATAGTGTATGATCTTTTAATAGGCTTTTAAATTTAATTTGCTAATATGTTGCTTAGGAGTTTTACATTTATATTCGTCAGGGTTCTTGGCCTTTAATTTCCCTTTATTGTAGTGTCTTTTTCTGGCTTTGGTGTTAGTGCAATGCTGGTGTCATACAGTGAGTTAGGAGGTGTTTCCTTCTCTTCAGTTTTTGGAAGAGTTTGAGAAGAATGGGTGTAAGTTCTTTACATGTTTTACGGAATTCGCCAGAAAGCCATCTGGTACCAGGTTTTTCTTTGTTGGCAGATTTTTGATTACTGATTCAGTCTCCTTTCCAGTTACCTATATGCCTAGATTTTGTTTCATTATGATTCAGTCTTGGTTGATTGTGTTTGTAGGGATTTCTTCATTCCTCTAGGTTATTGTTGGTGTGTGATTGTTCGTAACAGTATTTTATGTTCCTTTATATTTCTGTGGTATCAGTCGAATGGTCTCCTTTTTCACTTCTGATTTTATTTACGTATTCTCTCTTTTTTAGTTAGCCAAGGTTAAAAAAAAGTCATTGGTTGATCTTTGCAAAAAACTTGTTTGTTGACTTTTTCTGTTTTTTTTTTTTTTTTAATTCTCTATTTCATTTATTTCTGCTATTCATTTAGTTTTCATTTCTTTCTTTCTGCTAGCTTTGGGCTTAGGTTTTTTTCTCTTTAGTTCCTTGAAATATAGTTAGACTATTATATACATATGTAATTAAATGCAGGCATTTATTGCTATAAATGCCCCTCTTAGTATTGTTATTTCTGTGTCCCATACATTTTTATATAATATGTTTTCATTTGTCTCAAGATATATTTCTAATTTCCTCTTCAATTTCCTTCTTGATCCATCGGTTGTTCAAGACTGTGTTAATTTCCACATACATGTGAGTGTTCCATTTTTTTCTTCCTGTTATTAATTTCTAATTTTATACCATCAGTTTGGATAAGATATTTGGTATGATTTTCATATTCTTCTATTTGTTAAGACTCATTTTGTCACCTGGAGACATACATGTGCTTTTGAGAAGAATGTGTATTCTGCTGTTGAGTAAAATGTTCTGTGTAGTTCAGTTAGCTTCATCTAGTGTATGGTGTTAAATCTTTTGTTTCCTTCTTGATCTTCAGTTGTGATTGTATCCCTTATTGAAAGTGAGGTGGTAAAATCTATTGTTACTGTGTTGCTGTGTACTTCTCCCCTCACTTCTGTCAGTGTTTGCTTTGTATTTAAGTGCTCTGACATTGAACCTATAAATAACTGTTACATCTTCCTGGTGAATTGACCTTTTTATCGTCATATAATGTCCTTCTGTGTCTTTTGTGACAGTTTTTGACTTAAAGTTATTTTGTCCGATATGAGTACGGCCACCCTTGCTGGTTACCATTGCATGGATATCTTCTGTCATGCTTTTACTTTTAGCATATGTGTGTTGTTAAATCTAAGATGAGGCTCTTTTAGACAGCATCTAGTTGGGATTTTTTTTTTTATTATTATTAATTTTTAATCCTTTCAGGCACTCTGACTTAGGGGAGACTTTGCTGTTGCTATTTTGTTGTGTTCTGTCTTGCTTTTCTTTTTTTGATCTCAACATCTCTTGCTGTCTTTATATGTGTTTTGATTTATTTTTTGTAGTGACATGCTTTATTCCTTTGTTTCTTTTTTTCTTGTGTATCTTTTGTATTTTCTTTGCTGTTACCATGGGACTTCCCTAAAATACTTCATAGTTGTAGCAGTCTGTTTTAAATTGATAACTGCAATTTCATACAAAAAATTCTGCACTTTTATTTCTCCCTCCTCAATACTTTATACTATTGATTGTGCAGATTAGGTCTTTTTATATTGTGTGTCCATTAACATACACTTATAGTTAGTTTTTAACATACTTCTTTTTTAATGTATCAGAATTAAAGTGACTTATGCACCATCATTACAGTATTACAGAATTTTGTATTTATCTATGTATTTTCCTTTACTGACAGACTATTTTTTTATATGCTTTCCTGTTACTCTTTATTTTAATTGGAAAAAAGCAATACAGTGTGTTGGTTTCTGCTATACAGCAACATGAATCTGTCTTTATTATATATACATATCCTCTCTTTCTTGAGCCTGCCCCCCTTCCCCTTGTGCGCACTCCTCTGGGTCAGCACAAAACACCAGGCTGGACTCCCTGTGTTATATAATAACTTTCCACTATCTGTTTTACACATGATATTGCATATTTATCAGTGCTGCTTTTAGTTCATCCCACCTTCACCTTTCCCCACTGTGTCCACAAGTCCATTCTCTACTAGGTTCATCAGTACCATTTTTCTAGATTCCATGTATATGTATTTATATATGATACTTATCTTGTTACTATTTAGTGTCTTTTTGTTTTAATTTGAATGATTTACCTTAACATTTATTGTAAGACAGGTCTAGTGGTGATAAACTCCCTTAGCTTTTATCTTTGAAAAAAATTGTTTTTCTTTCCTTCATTTTGAAGGACAGTTCTCCTGGATACAGCATTCTTGGTTGGCCAGTGATTATTCTTTTTCCCCTTTCACCTGTTTGAATGTATTACTGCTTTATTCCCCCCCTAGTCTGCCAACTTTCTACTGGGACATCTACTGCTAGGCTTTGGGGGTTCATTTGTATGTGGCAAGTCCCTTTTTTTTGTGCTGCTTTAAAACTTGTGTCTGTCGCTGCATTGTTTACAATAGCTAAGACATGGAAACAACCTAGATGCCCATCAACTGATGAATGGATAAGAAAGCTGTGGTACATATACACAATGGAATATTACTCAGCATTAAAAAAAAATTCATTTGAAGCAATTCTACTCAGATGGACAAAACTGGAACCCATTATCCAGAGTGAAGTAAGCCAGAAGCAAAAACAACAATACAGTATATTAACACATATATATGGAATTTAGAAAGACAGTAACGAGAACCCAACATGGGAGACAACAAAAGAAATGCAGATGTATAGAATAGACTCGTGGACTTTGTGGATGAGGGTAAGGGTGGGATGATATGGGAGAAGGGCATTGAAGCATGTTAATTGTCATGTGTCTAATCAATCGCCAGCCCAGGATTGATGCTCGGGACTGGTGCAGCGAGATTTCCCGGGGGGGGAGGGAGGAGGGGGGGGGATCCGGAGGGGAAGCATATGTAAACCCATGGTGATATCATGACAATGTATGGCAAAAACAAAAAAAAAACTTTTTTTTTAAAAAAAACTTTTTTTAAAAAAAAAAAAAAAAACTTGTGTCTGTGACTTTGGAGAATTTGATTATAATGTGTCTTGGCGTGGATGTCTTTGGGTTTACCATGTTTGGAGTCCGTGCTGTTTACATTCTCTTGCATTTCTTGAATCTGGATATTTGTTTCCTTCTCCACATTGGGGGATTTTTCAGCCATTTCTTCCTTTAAATTAAACTTTGTTCTTTCTCATCTTCTGGGACTCCATAATGTAGATGTGTGTGTATGCTCAGTCCCTCAGTCATGTCTGACTCTTTCTGACCCATGGAGCCCAGCAGGCTCCTCTGTCCATGGGATTTTTTCAGGCAAGAATACTGGAATGGGTTGCCATTTCCTCCTTCAGGGGATCTTCCCGACTCAAGGGTCAAACCTGTATCTCCTGCATCTCCTGCACTGGTGGGTGGAATTTTTACCACTAAAGCACATAATATAGATATTGGTCCTTATAAATACTATAGGCATCCCATTTTTACTTTAGACTTTCTTCACTGTTTTCATTATTTGTTGTTGTTGTTATTTTGTTTTGTGTTTAGTTGCTAAGTCATGTCCAACTCTTTTGTGAGTCCATGGACTGCAGTCCTCCAGGCTCATTTGCCCATGGGGTTTCCCAGGCAAGAATGCTGGAATAGGTTGCCATTTCCTTCTCCAGGGAATCTTCCTGACCCAGGGATCAAACCATGTCTCCTACATTGCAGGCTGATTCTTTCCCACTGAGCTACCAGGGAAATAATTTTGACTAGATAACTGCAAGCACCCTGTCTTCAAGTTAGCTAATTCTTTATTCTGCTTGATCAAGGATTGGTGAACCCCTTTAATGAGGTTTTCAGTTTAGCTATTGCATTCTTCAGCTGCAGAATTTCTGTTTGATTCTGTATCTTTGTTAGAATTCTTATTTTCTTCATGCATCATTTTCATAAGCTCATTGAGCATCTTTATGCTAGTTATTTTGAACCCTTTGTCAGGTAGTACATGTAACTGTTTCTTTAGGCTTGATTTCTAGAAAGTTACTTTCTTTCCTTGATTGGATCATGGTATTTTTGTTTGCTTAATTTTTTTTTCATGTTCCCTGTAGTTTTGTGTTGTTACCCACGCAATTTAAAAATGGCTACCCCTCCTAATCTTTCTGTACTGCCTTGATACAAGGAAGGAGTTTCACTGTTCAACTCAACAGCTCTCAAATCTTTTCTGTAGTTGTCTTTTTCACTTGTCTGGGTAGACTCCTGATTAGAGAAATTTTAGGATTTTTTTCCTTTTTTTTTTTAAGGATGGCAGCCTGCAATCTTTTGCTCCCTCTGGTGTCTGTCTGCTGTACCATGGTTTCTCTGAAGCAGAACAACACACTGAACAACTCTTTTTGTTCTCAGCGGCCACTCGGCATCTAGCATATGCCAATTCCCATCAGCACCTGAGTAGGGCTGGATGGACACCAGTCCCTTGGGCAATTCCCTGAAAAGCCAGAGTGTTAGATGCATGCTCCACTCTTCTCTTTCCCCATCTGTTAAACTTTTAGTTTTGTTAATTCAGCTTTTCACCTCTACCAGTTCTAAGGTTTTCTCTTAGGTCAGTCTGGCTTTTTAAATATTCTTTTCACCTTTGCTTACTTTTGTGATTAAATCTACATTTTCTTGAACATTTAATATATAGTTACTTACATTCTGAATCTGGATATTCCATTGTCTCAAGTCCCTGGGGATTTAGTGCTCTTGTTTGTGTCTGCTTACTCACTGTGACTTTTTTCTTCTGTATTTGCTGATCTTTGCTGATGATCTCATATTTGCCTGGTTTTTATCTGTGTGAAAGTTGGGAGACTAAATTGAGGATGATTCCCTCTGCAGAGGGTGTGTGTTTGTGATTGCCCCTAATGGGAGCCCCTGCTGACCTGGTACACTTCAGTCTCCTAATAGGGATCCTGACTCAATGAGGGTCTTGTAGGTTCAGCTCTTCCTCCTTGTAGTGGGTCCAAGGCTTAGTATTTGACCCTAGGGCACTGCTGGCTTTTGTGGTAGCTTTTAGCTGGAGTTTGTTTTTATGTATTTGTTTGTTTTGTTTTTTTCTTAGATGTTTCTCTTATTCTGTTCAAGCTCAACAATGCAGTTTAAAAAGTGTGCTTTATCTTGGAGGACCCACTACAATATCTTGCCTATTATACTGCAGAAAGGCTGGAAAAAGTTTTTTGAAAACGGGAGTTCAGAAATTTTTATACTCATAATTTATTACCCTAAACTGTGTGTCATATCTGAAATACTCGTATCTGTATACTTTAAAATATGGACAGTTTTCCAAGCTGTTTGTAAGTCTTGTAGATAAAAAAAAAAAAAAAATCTTAGTAAACTGTGGAAGCCATTTGTTACAATTATTAAAATAGTTACTTTTCATCAGGTAGGTGTCTCCTAAATTACTTTTATAAAAAATTTTCACATAATTGGTGGATGGATTGAAATGTTGACATTATAAATAAATAAATGTAACCAGAAATGAACTGCTTGTATTCATATGGGGTACTTTTTTAAATCCGTGTTAGTCATTGAAATTAAATATTGGCATAAGCTTAAGTTACAATCAGTCCTTCAGTCTCTTTATCACCAATTGTTAAGCCAAATTTTAAAAATCAGGAAACAGATTTATATAATATCAGTAATAGTTTATTAATTACTATAAAGTTTGCTCTACTCTAGTTTTGATATATTTCCAAGAACCTTTCACCTGTTTTATATTTTTTATGTTTTTTATATTTTTAAGTTCTGTTAGTAAAGTAATACATACATAATTTATATCAATATTCTTAAAGTGGTCTGTGCCTAAAGATTTTAAAGAGTGGGAATTTGATCTAAATTTTGAAGGCCATTCTATATCATAAAAGTTAAGATTGTTCTACAGTTCCTCTGTGTATAAATTTTATCTTCCTAACTCAACTGAAAATTTTGTCAGTCATTACTTCCAAATTATTTGTGTATATTGTATGTTACCTATCATAGTATTTGGCACATTTTTTGGCCCTCAGCATTTTGATAAGTCAGGGTTATTTTTTTATCAAATATAGTGAGTTTTCAGATCAGCTGAGGAGACCATTTCAAATTCTCATCCCCTAATCCCTGCTCTCTCCCAGTCCATATTCCTACTTAGTTTCTCTAGGGTAGAGCCCAAGTAATTCTGATACTGATATCCACCACCTAAGCTTTGTAAAACACTGAGTTATGATGATGATGATGGTTACAGTGTAATAAGTTTCATCTTTTGACTAAAGTGAAAAGAAAATTATCTTGGTTACTAAAGCAAGTGGGAAAAGAGACATGATAAATCAGTTCTTTCGGTAGGTGATGACAGTAGAAAATACTGAAATTGTCTTGCTTGAAAATGATAAGGTACATGTGTGGCATTTGTAGGTGGAAGATGGAAGAAGGGAATAATGAGGAATTTTGTGTTCCTCCTGTGTCCCAGCTTTAACTATTTGAGATGGAAAGTGCCAACATCAAGGTGTTCCCCGAACAGTACCTTTGATTTAGGCTGCCTCTTTCTTCTCAGGAAGTACTAGTTAATATTGTTTTGGCTTCTGTGAGTTTAGTTCAGGCTGTAAACAAGTTAGAAGCTGAGAAACAGAGCAAAGTCTTAGTAAACTACCTGTAAGGGATATAGTGTCAGGTTTACTTTGAATCTTTAAAGCACGACTGCCTTTCCTTTGGGCTTCCCAGGTAGCGTGGTGGTAAAGAATCCGCCTGCCCAGTGCAGGAGACACAAGAAGAGACACAGGTTTGATCCCTGCGTCGGGGCCATCACCCAGAGTAGGAAATGGTGACCCACTCTGGAAATTCCGAGGACAGAGGAGCCTGGTGGGCTTCAGCCCCTGGGGTCGACAAGAGTTGGATGTGACTGAGTGAATGAGCACACGGTACCGGTACTTTTCCTCTGGGAACCAGCAGTGCTGCTTTCAGTTTCAAAAGAAGGTGTTCTTCTATTTCCTTTACTATGTATTTCACCTCAGCTAGACAAACAAGATACAAAGGCAGATGAAACCTGGGCCCTGCTCGGGAGGGACTCAGAGCCTGGAGAGGAGACAGTCATAGAGACAAACAAGCGCAGTGGGCAGTTACAGCTCCTTGTCGTCTGAGTGGTCAGAACACAGACTGAAGGAGGGTGGGCGGAAGCAGGAGGTGGTGCTTAAGAAAAGTTGGTAGCCTTGGAACTAAGGCTTGAAGCATAAGTCGTGCTTTGCTAACAAGCAGCTCTGTGGACAACTGAGTTCGTGGGAGGAAGAGAAGACTGGGCGGAAGGAGCATTATGCATGTGGGGTCAGAGGAGGCAAACGTGCCTGGGCATGGGTGCCTTTAGTGAGGGCCCTGCAGCCTGCGTCACAGGAAGTGGTTCTGGGGACACTGGTGGCCCTTGAGCGAGGCAAGTAAAGGGTCAGCATGATGGGATTTGTATCCTGGATGTGCTGGCATGTTTTAGAAACATCCCAGTTTTTAAATTGCGTGCCCTGCTTTCTCATGGCTCACGAAAGAGCTTTTAATAGGGGACTTATAAAGATTTTGTCATAGGAGACTTCATTTGGCCTGTTGGGCGAAGGGTTTGGTCAAGGAGAAATGCCAGTCTATCTTGGTCCTTGATCAGACTTCAGTTGGGCTCCTCTGAGCCTTCTTTTCAACTCGGCTGTGACCTTGGCCTCCCCGTCTGTCCCATCCTCCCAGAGCCCACACAGTCCAGTCTCAGCAGAGTTCACTCCCAACTCTTGCTGTCTGACCACCCTGGATGTCTAATCAAGTTTCTCATCCCCTATCTTTGATGTCCAAGTTCTTGACCTGTAAGAATCCTGTTAGGCCAGTTTAGCAAGAATCCCCCTACCCTTGATGTTTCCTCAGAGTAATTTTTCTGCTACTGACACCCTCCCTGTGCCTCTTGGCTGTAAATCCCCAGATGTCTTTCTGCATTCAGAGGTGATCTCTCTCCCCTGTTGTAATATCCCTGTGCAGTAATCTTCAGTAAACTCTTTCTGCTGTTATAACAAGCGTCAAGATAGTTATTTCTTTGATACCAGTTAAGAAAAGATTCACATTTCATAGTGAAATCCCATACACATTTCACTGTGGTAGTAGATATTGAGAATAAAGTTAAAGAAGCCCAGAGTAACCATAAAAAAACAAGTAGATCAGAGAGTAGAGCCTCTCTAGACTTAGGGCAGAAGAATAGGGTGATGTAAAGGGCTTAGGACAAGGATTTAGCAAATGCTTGAGGTAGGTAACTCATTATCTGTTCATGGCACCCTGTCTGTGACTTTTTATTAGTAGTGAATAGAGCTGACCTAAAGGGGAACATTATTTAGCTTCTGATGAGTCACTAGCTAGTTACCGTTGGTAAGTCATTTACTCTTCCTGCTGGCACTCATTGGTATACCAGGAAGATCCCCTGGAGGAGGGCATGTCAGCCCATTCCGGTACTCTTACCTGGGGAATCCCATGGACAGAGGAGCCGGGTGGGGTTTCCAAGAGCCAGACATGACTTGGCGACTGAGCATGCACATGGAGTTTGGTTCTTCCTTTTTTACTACAGAAATCATTTGTTGACTGAGTAGCACTACTAAGTCATGCCTTTGGTCCTTCTGGCCACGTTTACTGCTTTCCTTTTACTGCTTAAATACCAAAGCTAGAGGGAAATAAGTTCTGTGATAGTGGCCACGTGTTTAAACATGGGGATTGATTCTTTAGTAAGTTCTTAAAGACCAGTGGCCAAAACACATGCTAAGGGGGAACGCCTTGAAAAGGTTGCTGCCACCTGGTTGAGTACTTCCGCCTTTTTCTTCTATCTTCCCTTCCTCTCCAGGAGGGGTAGAAACCAAGGAGGGAAGAGTGTGTCAAGCAGGAGACTGCTCTCCCTTCTGGTGGAGTTGAGTATCACGCCATGGACTCTCCCTTGTTTGCCCTTAAAGGACAGCCCTTTCACACTGTACTGAGATTTCCTTAAGTCTGTTCTGTATACAGTGCTGCTTCCTGGAGACTGAGGTCCCTGTTCCTGATTGCCGTATTAGTTAGGCAATGGTGCTGGTATAGTTGGCTTGCAGAACCTTTCAGAATTGTTGCTGTGTCATATGAAATAGCAAGAATATGTCCCTAAAATACACCCTCTCCAAAAGTCCTTTGGCACACAAGCCTGTACACCTAGTAGCTACTTGATGGCACTCTCTGGAAAATGTTGAAGTACTTTAAGAATCTGAGGCGGTGCTATGTAGATAAGGTATTTGCCTTTTAAATTCTGGTCATTTTTAAAATGAACTTCTGAGGTGTTTTGAAGATTATTTCCCCCTTCCCCTCATATTCATATTCGTAAGTCATCAGTTAAATTTTTACTATAATTTAAAAGATTTATTCAGAAAGTGTATTGACATTTAAGTTGATATGATTATTAGCTTATTACATTCAGGAAAATTACAGAATTTTGTTAGCTTAGTAAATCTATCTAAACTGAAAGTCTTAGACTAAAGCATTGACTATTGGAGTATTTTAATGTTTTAAAGAACAAACATCCACTCTTAATTCCTGACAGTTTGCCGTATGATTTTTGTACTTTGGGGACTTGAAAGAACTAAGAAGTTTCTAAAACGGTATACCATATTTTTAGATATAATTTAGGTCCATGTTTTCTTGTATCCCCTGGTGACTCAGGTGTATCAGCTTGTAAGGTCTTCTGGCAAGTTGTAGTGAAAGCCCTCCCAGGGAAGTGTCCTGGGGTTTAGGGGAGTGTCTCAGGGAGGAGTGTCTCTAGAAATAAGACACAGGCCAGCCGCCCCCTCCCTGTCCACCTCCTGAAGAGGGGGAATCACCCTCTGTATACCCCAGCTCGGATACAAAAGCAGTGCCACTCCAGAGTTTCGGGCATATCCAAATCCAAGCTTTGCCATTCGCTCGCTCTGTGACCTTGGGAAGACGCTTCATTTCTTTATGTTTCAGGTTCTTTATCTGTGAAGTGGAATAACAGGAGTGACCACCCTCTAGGGTCGTGGTGAGGTCCGAATGACTGGATGTGTGTCACGCCCTTAGAACGGTGCCCAGCACCTCGTAGGAGCTGTGTGACGAAGCGCTGCTGCTGCTACCATCACATTTGGGGAAGGGAGGGAGTGTGCCAGAGCTTTGAGTGCTTACCTTAGGACCACTGCATTATACGTGATTTCAACTAGAATGTCTGTATTTTTAGGTCATGGATTTATTCCTTTTTATACCAAAAAAGTAATAATTGTGGTAAATTTTAATACATTAAATTTACAGTGCGAAGTGTAATGTTCCGGCTCATGGAAATGCTTCTTTTAAGTATAAGGAAGCCAAATGGAAATCTGAATTGTCTGCAGGTGGCTTGGTAAACAAGGAATTGCAGCAGGGCCCAGAGGAGGGTAGGTGTGTGGTGACACCGTGTTCTCAGTGGCAGTGACACACCTGTGATATGTGTGATGCTTAAGAGCATAAATTTCGTAGACAAGACATCCTTGGGGTGGCTTATCCCCAGCTTAGTCATTTATAAGGTGTTGCATGGCATCACCAACTTGGTGGACTTGAGTTTGAGCACAATCTGGGAGATAGTGAGGGACAGGGAAGCCTGGTGTGCTGCAGTCCATGGAGTCACAGAGTTGGACATGACTTAGTGACTGAACAATAACAAAGGTGTATAATATTAGGCATGTTTCCTTATCTGTAAAATGAATAAAATACTTGCCTGTTGGTTAGATTGGGGGTTTAAGTTATTGGATACACATTACATACTTGGCAGTAGTTAGGTGCTCAGTAATGGTACCAAGGAAACAAAACCAAAGTGACCAGAAGATGCACAGTTGCTCATCAGGATGTACTCTTTCTTTTACCCCACAGTGCTGAAGATACACGATTAAACTTAACGGTGTTTGGGCTTCCCTTTTTCCCATGCTTACCGTTTTCTTCATGTCAGTCCACTCATTCTGCAGACTGAGTGCAAATATACTCAACATTGATTACTGCTTTAAACCTGCTAATGGAATCTCTCTCTTGAGACCGCATTGATATTACTGAACCCAAATTTAAAGGCAGGTTTTAAGTCAGGCATTTACAAGTTGAAGGTAATTTTGATAGTGACATTATGTATGCTGGAATATAATGTTCTTCCATTGTCTTTTTTGAATTGTGATACTTGTATTTTGCCCCTTAGAAATGATGGATAATAGCTTGATGAGCAGGATTTTGGTGAAGTTCTGAGAAGTTCTTCTAATTCTGTATTTGTCTTCCTTCTTTTTTAAGGAAATAACATTTATCTTTCTAAAAATAATGCTTGATAGCTATTTTTCTCTTCAGAGGAATTAATTTCACCTTTGTGAAGTTTACATAGTAGTGACTTAAATTAGGAATATATCTCCATGTTTGACTGCCTTCCACAAGTAAGACCATGCCAATCTTACCTATATTATTACATCTGAATTCAATCTGGGAAGCAGAATCCTATGAATGACATAGATTAAGGCTTTTGCTATGGCATTAAAGTTACGGAGTTGTGAGAACTGGCTAAGTGTTTTATGTATGGTTGCTGCTTTGGAGTCTGGTATTAAGAGGCTGAAATTACAAGGCTTTCCAATCAGGAAGGGAAGATGAAGGTGAAAGTAGGGGGAGAACAAGACATATCGGAGTCTCTGAGGACAGACTGGAACTTGTGCGTCTCTCTCACTGCTTTCCAATCTCTAAGGAGGGTGACCTGCAGGGTCAGCTGATGCCCTTCATTGTAGAGGTGCACAGTCACTCGGCTCAGTATGCAGAGCAGCTGAAGCAAGTGGTTCTGTGGGGGCTGAAGGAGCTGCAAAAGCCTGGCTGCTGCTCCATGCCCACGAGACATGCTAACAGATTATCTATGTCAGGCATGAGCTGCAGCTGTGTCTGGCCCTGCATGGGCCTTCAGAGCAAATAAATGTGCCAGTGTTAACCCAGATCATGGCTCAGTGGGTAAAGAATCCGCCTGCAGTGCAAGAAATACAGGAGATGCGAGTGTGATCCCTAGGTTGGAAAGATCCCCTGGAGAAGGAAATGGCATCCCACTCCAGTATTCTTACCTGGGAAATCCCATGGACAGAGGAGCCAGGTGGGCTACAGTGCAAACGGTTATAAAGAGCTGGACATGACTTAGCAACTAAACACTAGGAACACTAACCCAGGACCATAGAGGAAAAGGAATTCTGGGAAATACAGCTCTAGCCTAGCTAAGTTCACATACCAGAAGCCACCACAGCCTGTCCCATGTTACCTTGGACATCCCTTTTAAGTACGGGATGTGGCCACACCAATCTTAGCCATACTTCCAAATAAAGATAATAGCAAATTATGCTTTTGCCTAATATGACACTGCTCTCATAGGTAGACCAAAACCATGTTAACCCTCTCCTTAAAAGAAGATAGACATGAAATACCTTTATCCTTCTTTGGGTAATGTTCACTTCTCTTCTGAGTCCCATGCTCCTTTTATACCTTGTAACTTCAATATTTATATAAAAAGCTAGGGGAATGGGGAAGGGGAATAAAAAGGAAGAAATAATTGCTTGATATATAGACAGATTTTTTTATAGTAAAATAAGGAAGAAATACTCATAAGTATTACAGTCCTTGTTTTATAGCTAGTCATGTGGGGTAGGTGGTGTTTATAATTACTTTTTTTCTACTACTAATTCCATATTCCCTTTGCCCTCAGTAAACACTTCTGTTGATTACAATTTCTTGCCTGGTGGTAAGGTAACCTAGGACTTCATTCCTGAAGAGTCTGGGCCATCAGAAGCCTTACTTGTATTGGGTTATTGTAATTTTCCATTGACTTATCTCGGGACATGAGAGTAATAAGAGGTGCCCCAGAGGAGCTTCTGCATTTGGTTATACTCCTCTTTAAGCCTTTGCATAATAGCAACCCAGTTTCCCCTTGATAGTCAGGATCAGTCGCCCTAGCTAGTATAATAACCTCCTTCTTTGCCTACTGATTCACTGCCATGAAGCAGTCTCAACTTGCAGTTTAATGGATCATTACTACGACATCTGGTGGAAGCATTCCTCCCTTAGGTGCTAAGACTTCTCTGGTAGCAGAACCCAAAGTTGTAGAGACTAGAAAGAAAAAATTCACAGGTGGATCACTAAGGGTAATCAAAAGAAGAGCTCCTCTCATTTCTGTCTCTTGACTCCTGGACCTATGAATTCTGACTATGGAGTAAATAGCACCGTATAATAGTCACTGATTCGGAGTACATATTGCATCCTGGAAACTGTTACCCTAGCTCTGCAAAGTGTCACCCATCTGGCATTGTAACAGAATCTTTAAAAAAGGTCATTCCACTGGTTTATCAAGCCAGCTGCTTCAGGGTATTGGAAACATAATAAGACCAGTGAATTCTTCAAACTTGAGCCCGTTGTCTTGCTTCATTTGCTATAAAACAAATTCTTTGCTTAGAAGCAATGCTGTATGGAATACCATGATGGCAAAAAATAGATTCTGTAAACCTCCTCATGGAGGTTTTGTGTAAGCATTATGACAAGGAAGGCAAATTCGTATCTACAACAAATATTTATTCAGTGAGAGCAAAGCACTGCCTTCTTCTATGATGAAAGTGTAATCATATAGTATATGATAATCAACCATATAATCAGCCTGCTACCGGGCTACCCTTACTTGCTCCTTCTGGTTGTGGTGTCATTTGAGGACCTCAGTGTTATTCTTTGCACTCGGCAGATTAGCTTGGTGAATGTTAGTCCATGTTGCCAGGAAGATGGGTGACTAGAGAAAGAGACTGACTGAAATCAATCACATGAGTTATTCTTGGTGAGCTTTCACATGGTACAACTCTTTCCACATGCTGTGCTCACTTAGGGAGATCTATTAGCATACTTCCTCCTTGTCATTAATTCTCAAATCATGTTCCTTCCAAGTCCTTGATCATTCAGCCAAACCACGAGCACCAGTCTGCAAATCTCTGTAGATCCATAATCCACACGCTCTCTTTCTAGGCAGAGTAAGCAGCTAGGTGCACGGCTTAAAGTTCCACCCATGGGAAATTTTCTTTTTGCTACCCTTCCTTCAGTGCCATCACAGAGTGGGGCTGTAGTGCTGCAGGTGTCCACTTTTGGGTGGTACCAGAATATTGTGCAGAAACAAGTGTGAACTAGATTTGGATTTTTTTTTTTCTTCCTCTATCAAGTGGCTGTAGAAAGCGTCCCATGAGGCCATAGGTGTGGGTTTAGAATAAACACAGAATAAGCAGGGAACCTGGAGTGTGGGCCAGGGACACTTCAGCCATGTGGCGCAGCTTATGCGTTCAGTATCTGCTCAAGCCTTATCTGATATACACCACTACCATCTGATAGTGGAATGTTGCTGTACGTGCCCACATTTTTGGCTTGATGAGTTGGACGATGCCCAAGTCATGGTGGGAATCTCTTGTTGAATGATCAACTATTCAGTCTCTCCTAGGGCCCAGTATCAAGTCGGAAGCAGTTTCCCCAATAGAGGATAGTTATTTGCCGAGGGTGGCATAGTTTTGCTTCAAAGTCTTGAAAGTCTGCACTGTGATCACATAGAGGGGCCTGCCAAATGCTCAGTACTTCATCTTTCTTGGCCACAGATGCTTCTTGCACCGGTGAGTCTTCTGAGTTCCAGTGGCAGGGCAGCTTGACAACAGCCTTAAATCTCTTACAGAGTCCTGCTTTTCTGGCCCCAGGACACAACTGGCAAGCTTTTGGATTGCCTGTAATGAAAATGAAGTACATGTGTTGCCTTCATTCCATGTGCATGGGTTCCCTTTCTTAACATTTGGGGAAGCCAGGTGCAGCAGTTTGTTCCTTACCCTGAAGAAGATATCTCTATGCATCCCAGATGATTAAACTCTTAGAAGTTTCACTGAGGAGACAGGCCCTTGGATTTTTGTAGAATTTATTTTCTCTTGCATACACATACCTTTAATCAAAGTATCAGAGTAGTTAATTCCTGCTTCCCAGATCCAGTCAGCATGATATCATCAATGTAACAGACCAGTGAGATGTCCTATGGAAAGAAAAGGTCCCTGTGGACTAGATCAGTGGTTCTCAAGTGTGGACAGTTGGCAGAGGACATTTGGCTGCACACATTTTTAGTTGTCACAAGTGTGTTTGTGTGTATGGGGTGCTAGTGTCATCTAGTGAGTAGAGACCCAGGGATGCTGTTACGTGTCCTGTGATGCACAGGACGGTCCCCTACAGCAAAGAATGATCTGGCCCCAAACGTCTGTAGTGGCAAGATTTAGAAAGTGCTGACTAGATAACGAGATAAGGCTGGAGGTTTGAAATATCTCCAAAGTAACATAGTGAATGGAGCAACAAACTGTTTCAGATATTCTCTCTAAGACGTATAGAGAAAAAAGCATTCATCAGCTCAGTAGCTGCACACTCAGTACCAGAGGGTATGTTGATTTGATTCAGCAGGGAAATCACATCTAGAAGAGCAATTGTAATTGGAATTACCAACCAATTAAGTTTTGATAATTTAGTCATTTTTCAAAAATGTATCTGTGTTTTGCTGAGACCAAATAACTGAGTTAAATGAAGATAGGGTGGGAATGGATGTGTTGGGGGATTACTATCCCTGCATCTCTGTGCTGTCACTAATCTCTGCAGTCCCTCAAGGAGCTAGGATTGCTTTGGTTTACTGTTTTGGTAAGACCACATAATTCTAATAATTTCCACCTGCCCTTCCTCAGACTGATGGCCCTCATATTAATTCACAGGCCTGGGAGCCAGTGTTTAGGTTTTGGGAGGTGCTGAGTTTTGTATTCCAACTGTGTATCCCAGAACTGGAGAAATAATCCCAGGACCTGTCTGGTTCCATTGTGAAGTGAGCCTAGTTCTAAAGGAAACCATCTGATTTCCTTAAGCTCTGGCTCTGACTAGTAGAACATGGTGGAGTTTTAGATTTTGAGGAGTTGTTGTTAGTTTGGAAACAGGTTTTTTTTTTTTTTTTACCCACATCACCAGTGCATAGTCATACTAATAAACTGATACAGCTCCATTTGGGGGAAAGTTAGGAGGAGGATTTACAGTATTCATTTGGGGATAAGTAATATTGCTTTTCTTCCAGACCTACCTTTCCCTTCATTCGAGAGGCTTTAGGTCTTGAAAGTACTCAAGTCTGGGAATTGTTTGAAGGCTGTAACTATATTTTAATTCAGGTCACAAGGTGAGCTACAAAAGCACCTGACTTAGAACCAGAATGTAACACTTCTGCTTTACAAATCTTGTACAAGTTTCTCATGGCCAATAATAACTCAGAAACATAGAGGGAAGGGAATTTGTGGGAAACATCATAGCTTAGTTAAAATGATGGTACAAAACCACCACAAGTTGAGTACAGAAAAGTTGTTATGACTTATATTGCCCTTGAGCTGATGTATGTTGTTTATATATAGTTATATCTGTTGCTGCCTCAGTTTATTTACCTATTTGGAATAGCTGAGATCAGGGCCATTGAGGGTGACTGTGTACAAGTCCAGAGGTACCATTGACATGGACTGGAATGTGAAAGTTGTGTCCTGACTTTGTGGAGCACATCACTCTGGCCAGGGTTTATGTGTGACCGACAAAGCTTCTGATGGTTTGAGCTTTTTTTAATCAGAATGTTAATTGGTGATAGCTTTTGATAGATTATGGCTTTTGATAATTACACTTGCAAGGAAGTGAGAGTATACAATTTATTTAGAAAACACGTAAGAAATGTTTTACTCTATAAATTTTGGACAGTATTCAGAATGGTAGCTTTGGCAAGTGAGATGCTTCTGAAAAAGTGTACCCCCTTCTAAAACATGGCTGAAAATCTAAATATTTTAGTATATGTTTACTTAGAAAAATTTGGTATGTATATTCAGTATTCAACTTTGTGGTGTGTTTTAGCTCTCATTAGTAAATAAGCATCTAGTGATCAAGTGAAAACCAGGCATTTAAGTTATAGTTAAGTAAGAGGATGACTGGTAGTTGTTTAAGTTAAGGTAATATTTGCAAACACAAATGCACAGATTTTGGGGGGTACAGTTTAGTGAATTTTGATAAAAATATAAACCAGCTCAATCAAGATAAAGAATGTTTCCATTATTCCAGAATTTTCACTTCAGCCTTTTTCTAATCAGCACACTCCCCTCCTTATTACTATAGATTTGGTTTGCCTGTTCCAGAACTTTATATAAGTGAATCAAACAGTGATTCTTTTTTTGTTTCCTTATTTCATTCACTTGTCTGTGAGATTTATCCATGTTGTGTGTGTATCAGCCAGTAATTCATTTTCACTGCAAAATAGTATTCTTTTGTATGAAAATACCAATATCTGTTCATCTATTCCACTGTTGACAAACATTTGGATTGTTTCCACTTGGGATTATTAAAAACAAAGTTGATATGAACATTCTTGTACATATCTTTTTTAACTTTTATTTTTATTTCTTCTGGGGAAAAACATAGGATTGTAATTGTTGGATTGTAACAAAGGTTTATTTTTAACTTTTAAAGAAATTGAACAGATATTTTCTAAAGTGATTGTACTATCTTACACTCTTACAAGCAATGTGTGAGTTCTGATGGTCTTTCACCAACATTTGATGTTGTCAGTCGTTTTTATTTTCAGCATTCTGGTGGATGTTTAGTGGAATCTCCTTGTGATTTTCAATTTACAATTTATTACTTATGATGATGTATACTTTTTTAGTGTTCTTATTGTCCATTTGTATATATTCTTTTATGATGTGTGTGTACAAATCTTTTGATTATTTTAAAAATTGGGTCAATTGTGGCTTTTTTCTTGATTTATAGGAGCTTTTAAAAAATAGTATATGCTGTAGAAGTTCTTTGTCAGAGAATATGTCTAAAATTCAAAGGGGGACTGTTGGAGATAAAGGTTTGGGAGTCATGTGGTATAGCAATATTGAAGTCACAGGACAGTAAATTCACCTAGGGAAAATGTGTAGAAAGTGAAGAAAGAAAGTGTTAGTTTCTCAGTCATGTCTGACTCTTCGAGACCCCATGGACTTCAGCCCACCAGGCTCCTCTGTCCATGGAATTCTCCAGGCAAGTATACTGGGGTAGGTTGCCATTTCTTCCTCCAGGGGATCTTCCAAAGCCAAGTCTCCTTCATTGCAAGCATATTCTTTACCATCTGAGCTACAAAGAAGCCCGTAAAAATGAGTAGGGGGAGTACCAATACTCTGGTGGAAGGAATTGACATAGTTCCTTCCTTCTTGCAACAAAAACATGAATTGGATTAAATATAATCTTTTAAGTGTATTTACTACGTAACTGAGCTTTAAAGGAGGAAGAAATGAAAAGAAACCAAAGGCCAAAAGGAAAGCACAAATTGACAGCATGATAGAAAGCCTTAAGGCTTTTGGATCTAGTGTACACTTTGTGAAATGTGATTCCAGCACCCTTATATGGATAGGAGATATAATACAAACAAAGTCACTAAACCACAAAGGAAGAAACAAAATAGTTTTTATTTAGTAAACAAACTAATACATAAACGAACTACTATTCTTTTTTGAATAGTAAATGAACAGATAAAATCTACAAAAACAATTGGAAAACAAGTAAAAAGATGGTACATATTTATTACTAATTACTTTAAATGTTACTGGATTAAATGCTCCAAACAAAAGACATAGGGTGACTGATTGGATGAAAAAGCAGTAAACTTCAATATGCTTCCTACAAGTGATCTACTTTAGGTCAAATACATATACAGGCTGAAAATGATGGGATGGAAAATGTTACTTCATGCAAACAGAAATGACAAGAAAGCAGGGATAGCAATGCTCATATCAGACAAAATAGTCCTTAAAACAAAGGCTATAACAAAAGACAAAGAAGGACTTTATATAATGATAAAGGAGTCAATACAAGAAGAGGCTATTACACTTACTGACATGTATGCACCCAGTACATAACACCTAAATATATGAAGCAAATACTAACAGACATAAAAGGAAAAGCTGACAATAATACAATAATAGTGAGACTTTAACATCACACTTACATCAAGGGGGCGAGATCATCCAGGCAGAAAACTGGAACAGTGATCTTAAATGACGCAGTGGACCAGTTGGATTTGATAGATATCTATAGGATATAACATCCCAAATTAGCAGAAAACAAATTCTTTTCAAGTGCACATGGATGAGTTCTCTAGGGTAGATCACATGCTAGGTCACAAAGCAAATCTCAGCAAATTTAAGATAGAAATTAGATGAAGCATTTTTTCCAACCACAGCAGGATGAAACCAAAAATCAATTACAGTTAAAGGAAAATGAGAGAAGCACAAACACATGGAGGGTAAACAGCATGTTACTAAAAAAGTAAAAAGGAAATCAAGAAGGAAGTCAGAAAATATCTCAAGGTAACTGACTTGAAGTCACAGCACTCCAAATCTATGGGATACAGCAAAAACAGTTCTAAGAGGGAAATTTATAGTGCTACAGGTCTTCCTAAAGAAACAAGAAAAAAATCCAAAACAATCTGAACTACTGTCTAAAGGAATTAGAAAAAGAATTAAACAAAACCCAAAATCAGCAGAAGGGAGGCAGTAATAAAGAGGGAAAAAATTAGGTAGAGATTTAAAAACAAAAACAAAACAGAAAACATCAGTGAAACTAAGAGTTGATTTTTTGAAAAGATAAACAAAACTGATAAACCTTTAGCCAGGCTAATCAAGAATGAAAGACAGGGGACCCAAGTAAATGTAATAAGAAATGAGAGGAAAGCTAACAACTGATACCACAGAGATACAGAATATCGTAAGAGAATACTGTGAATAGTTATATGCCAATAAGTTGGACAACCTAGAAGAAATATACACATTTCTAGAAGGATACCGCTTGCCAAGACTGAATCAAGAAGAAACAGAAGGAACGTATCTCACCATAATAAAGGCCACAGCCAACATCATACTCAGCAGTGAAAAGCTGAAAGCCTTTCCCCTAAATTCAGGAATAAGATGGGGATGCTCACTCTTGCCAGTTCTATTTAAATGGTATTGGAAGTCCTTGCTACAGCAGTCACACAAGAAAAAAAAAAGGTAGGGAAGAAGTAAAATTCATTATTTGTAGATGACATGAAAACTATATATAGGAAACTCTAAAGTCTCTACCCCAAAACTATTAAAACTAATAAGTGAATTCAGCAAAGTTGGAGGATGCAATATTGATATATAGAAATACGCTGCTTTCCTATAGACTAATAGCAAGCTATGAAAAAGAGAAAATAAAGAACAATCCTGTTTAAAAATCACATCAGAAAGAATAAAATACCTAGGAATAAGCTTAACCAAGAAGATAAAAGACCTATATTCTAGGAAGTATGAAACCTTCATAAAGGTGGTTGAAGATGATGCAAAGAAGTGGAAAGATATCCCATGCTTTTGAATTGTAGGAATTAATATAGTTAAAATGACCACACTACTCAAAGCAATCTGCAGATTTAATGCAGTCTCTATAAAATTACCCATGATATTTTTCACAGAACTAAACAGATAATCCTAGAATTCATGTAGAACCACAAAGAACATGAATTGCTAAAGCAGTTGAGAAAAAAGAGCAAAGTTGGAGGTACTACCCTCTCAGATTTCAAACTATTCTTTAAAGCTACAGTAATCAAAACAGCTTGGTACTGGCACAAAACCAGCAGTAGCGATCAATGGAACTAAACCCATACACATGTTAATCTATGACAAAGGAGACAAGAATATACAATGGTAAAAATGGAATCTCTTCAATAAGTGGTGCTGGGAATACAGGACAGCTGCATCACCTCCCACTCTATATAAAAGTAAACTCAAAATGGATTAAAGACCTAACTGTACAACCTGAAACTATAAAGCTCCTAGAAGAAAACATAGTAACAGCACTCTTTGACATAAATTATAACAATTTTATTTGGATTTGGCTCCCAAAGGAAAAGAAAAAAAGTAACCAAATGAGGCCTAATTAAACTTAAGAGCTTTTATGTAGCAAAGGGAACCACCAATAAAAAGGACAATCTGTTGGATGGGAAAAAATATTTGCTCTTGATATGACTGATAGGTCAAAATATATAAGTAGCTCATTCAACTCAATATCTCAAAAGCAAACCAATTATAAAATGGGCAAAAGACCTGAATAGACATTTTTCCATAGAAGAATACACATGGCTAACAGGCACATGAAAAGCTGTTTCACATTGCTAATTGTTACAGTAATGCAAATCAAAACAGAGTGACTGTCATCAAAAAGCCAACAAGTAATAAATATTGGAGAGGATGTAGAGAAAAGAAAACTCTTGTACACTGAATGGTGGGAATGTAAATTGATGTAACCACTTTGGAACAGTGTGGAGATTTGTCAAAAAAACTAAAAATAGAGCTACAATATCACCCAGCAATTCATTCCTGTTATGTATATCCAGAAAAAAAGAAAACACTAATTCAAAAGGAGACATGTACACCAGTGTTCATAGCAGCACTATTTACAATAGCCAAGATATAGAAGTAACCTTAGTGTCCATCAAGAGATGAATGAATAAAGAAAATGTGGCATATATGTATGTAATGTTACTCAGCCTTAAAAAGAAGGAAATTCTATTTGCAACAGTCTGGTTAGACCTCGAGAATATTACAGTTAGTCAAATAAGTCAAACAGACAAAGACAAGTACTATGTGATGTCACTTATACATGAAATCTAAAATATGATACAGACACATGCATTTAGGAAAACAGAGATAGACTCTCAGAAAACAAACTAGTGGTTACTGGAGGGGAGTGGGGAGGGGGAGGGGCAAATTAGGAGTACAGGGTTATGAGGTACAAGCTACTACATATAAAATAGATAAGCAACAAGGATATGTTATATAGTACAGGGATTTATAGCTATTATATTGTAATAACTTTTAATGGAATGTAATGTGTAAAAATACTGAACCAGTTTGCTGTACACCTGAAACTATATAATATTGTAAATCAGCTACACTTCAGTTTAAAAAAGCAGCATAATATACCTAACTGAAAATAGCCTTGAAGACTCAAATATACATCTGAGGAAATGATTTACAGTGAAACGTGAAGAATGGACATTGAGAGTATTGAAGAGTGATTAACAAATAAGGAACATAGAATGGAAAAGTACACTGTACCTTTAATAGACATTTGAGAAGGAGATAAAGAAATCCTTGAGAAGCTGTTTTTGAAAAGATGATGGTTGAGAGTTATCCACAGTTGAGGACATAACGTGTCTTTAGATTGGTACACACTGAATACCTACCAGAATAGAGAAATCCATACCCAGTGGAATTGCTAACTCAAAATAGAAAATCTGAATAGCAGTCAAGAGAAAAACATGATTTCTGAAGTTGTTACTTAGATGATCTAACGGTAAGTTTTTCATTAGCAGTAGTAAATATATAAAATTGGTATAATCTCTTTTAATATGACGGAATAACTAACAGAATAAACCACAAATTATCTTCTTAGACAATCCTTTAAGAGCAAGGACAAAATAAAGGTATTTTCAAACAAATAAAGACGGATTTTTCTACCCATATATTTTGACTGGCACAAAACCTGATGTAGAGATCAATGGAGCAGACTAGAGACCCCAGAAATAAACCCATGCTTGTATGTTAATCTATGACAGTTAATCTGTGACAAAGGAGACAAGAATATACAATGGCGAAAATGGAATCTCTTCAATAAGTGGTGCTGGGAATACTGGACAGCTACATGAGAAAGATCAGAACATCACCTCCTACTCTATATAAAAATAAACTAAAAATGGGGTAAAGACCTAACTGTATGACCTGAAATTATAAAACCCCTAGAAAAGAACATAGGCACAGCACAGCACTCAATACAAGAAGAGGATGTTACACTTACTAACATATATGCCCCCATTACACAAGCACCTAAATACATAAAGCAGATACTAACACATAGAGGGAAAAACTGACAATAATATAATAATAGTGAGACTTTAACATCACACTTACATCAAGGAGGAGAGATCTTCCAGGCAGAAAACTGGTAGGAGAACAGTAATCTTAAATGGACCAGTTGGACTTGATAGATATCTATAGGATATAACATCCCAAATCAGCAGAAAACAGATTCTTTTCAGGTGCACATGGACGAGTTCTCTAGGGTAGACCACATGCTAGTCCACAAAGCATATCTCAACAGGTTTAAGAGAAATATGTTGTGTTTCTCAACAAATGTAAGAAATTACAATAAGCAAAGAATTTCATGTTGATCAATATAAACACACAGTATAACACTAACAAAGGGTAATTGTTTGTTTTAGGATGCTGGGAAAAAATGAACAAAAATCCTAGATAAGAATAATGTGAACAGTGACGGGAATCATTGGAGTGAAAATTTCTGAAACCTTGGTTTACTGGGAAGGAGGATGTAAAATGGATTATTTAAAAATTTAAGGCATATTGTGAATTTTAAATAAAAGAAATGGGATGTATACTAGCTTGTAGTGGGAAGGAAAATTAAATCCGGTAGAAGGAAGGAAAAGAAAAAAATTGATAGAATAATCACAGGATAGATATAAGGGGATTAGGCTCCCCATTTTAAGAAAAAAAGATTTTTCTCTTCTTGTATGAAAAGTAATAAAATCTAACTCCAGCAATTAAAAAGTGAAAAATTTTAAAGTTTAATGTGAATGAAATGTTGAAAAGGTAATTAAACTGGCATATTAAGATTAATATCAGATGAACCTCATGGCTCAAATGGTAAATAGTCCACCTACAATGCAGGAGACCCGAATTTGATCCCTGGATCAGGAAGGTCCCCTGGAGAAGGGAATGGCTACCCACTCCAGTATTCTTGCCTGGAGAATTCCATGGACAGAGAAGCCTGACAGGATACAGCTCATGGGGTCTCAATAGTGACTGAGCACGCCTGCATGAACATAGGCTGCTCTCAACTGGAAGCGATGTTGACTTCTCTGTTAAGAATAATAAGTAAATAATAAAATAAGTGAAATTGAAAAATAAAGAAAAGGAATATTTAAACAAGTACAATAAGTTTTATTCAGTGGACATGTACAGAATGTGTACTCAAAACAGAATATGCTGTTTTTGAATGCATGTAGAGTAGTTCACCTAAAGTACAGTTAGATGTAAATCTGCTGCTCTGAATACACACAAGGGACTAGGAGTTAATTAGAAAAAAAACCGATGTAAGTTGAACTTTACAACTCAAATTTAACAGGTAAACATAAGGAACGTAGAAGTAAAAAAATAATGAAAATTAGAGCAGGTGATAAGGAAATGGAAAAACAAAAACAAGAAACGTCAGTAACACCAAAAGCTGGTTCTTTGCAAAGATGAATAAAATATGTTTAGGACGAGGCTGTGGTGCATGAGAAGAGGAGCAAAGGGCACTGAAGTAACTGTTGGTAGGTTAGGCAGAAAATCTGGAGAGAGTTGTATTGTAGAAGCCAAGAGAATAAAGAAAGAACAGGCTGCTGTGTCAAATGCAACTGTTGGCTTTTTTGGTGTAGAAGTGACTGGTACCCTTGAAGAAACTAGTCCCAATGAAATGGTGGAGACAATTCTGCTTGGAGTGGGTTGAAGCAAAGATTGGGAAGTGACAACAATAATTTACCAGCAGTCACAAACGCTTCTTTTGATAACTGTTTTTATGTGTAGGTTCAGATAGTAAAGCGCCTGCCTGTAATGCAGGAGATCTGGGTTTGATCCCTGGGTCACGAAGATCCCCAGGAGAAGGGAATGACTACCCACTCTAGTTTTCTTGATGGAGAATTCCATGGACAGAGGAGCCCGATGGCTACAGTCCGTAGGATTGCAAAGAGTTGGACACAACTGAATGACTTAACATTTTTATGTATAGCAAGTAGAGTTAGAAGGGGCATATAGTTACAGGACAATTTCCTCTTTCAAAATGAGATAGAGGAGTATGTTTATGTGATATTGGACAGTCCGTTTGAAAACTGATGACTCAGGTGAACAAGAGTAAGTTTAGGAACAAAACCCCTGAAAAGGTAAGGTTAAATGGGATCCATAGTATAGAAGGTGAGTTGGTTTTCTGGTAACAGGAAGGATATTTCATAAAGGTTGTGGGTAGGTCGTAGTTTTGATGTGGTAAAACACTGAGTAGCCCTTTAATTGTTTCTGTATTATTAATGAATTATAAAACAAAACATCTTTTGGCAAATGGGGATGTAAGAGGAGGGAGGAGAAAGTGTGAAATGGGGACTTTAAAGGGTAAAATGAGTGTTCTCAAAGTATAAAGGATTGTCAGATGATACTGAGTCCTCATTTGGGATTTGTGGCCAAAAATCTAAGTGAATTGGGTACCCCACTTGTAAATGTGTCTCTTAATGATGTTGAAAGACATTGAGTGGGTATTGAGTTGGAGCATGTTTGGGTTTCACAGTTAATGAGGGTTTGCCATGCAAATGTGAAAGAGGGACTGAAAAGCAGAGGAGTCGAGGAATTTTGTAAAGGAGCAGTTACAGTAGAGAATCACAGCATACTGCCTGGGTGAGGAGATACATGAAGACATGACCAGGATGTATGGTGGTGAATGAGGAAGTGTCAGTGGATTAGAGATTTCGTGGTTGAAGAAACTTTGAATATTCCAGTGCAAGACAATTTTAATATTCAGGGGACAAGAACTAATTATTTCAAATCAATGCTCTAAATGCTGTCAACACGTCTATGACAAGACTTACTTAGGATACATGAAAAATTAAAAAGTCACAAAGTCAAAAATATAGTTTGATTATAGTGTTTATATCAGTGCATCATAAGATGTAAGAGTTTTGTGGGAAGGTCCATACCAGTCCACTCTTAGACACATAAATGATGAGAAAAATTGTGTCTATATTGTCTATAAATTGTTTATAAACTGAGTTATAATTTAGATGTGCTCAAATAATGTAGACAGTTGTTGTTCATTCGCTAAATTGTGTTCAACTCTTTGCAACCCAGTGAATTGCAGCATGCCAGGTTTCCTTGTCCTTCACTGTCTTCCAGAGTCTACTGAAACTCATGTCCATTGAGTCTGTGATAGTTTCTACCCATCTCATCCTCTGCCACCCTCTTCTTCTTCAATCTTTCCCAGCATCAGGGTGTTTTCCAGTGAGTCTGCTCTTCACTTCAAGTGGCCAAAGTATTGGAGCTTCAACTTTAGCATCAGTCCTTCCAATGAATATTCAGGTTTGATTTCCTTTAGGATTGACTGGTTTGATATCTTTGCAGTCCAAAGGACTCTCAAAAGAGTCTTCTCCAGCACCACAGTTCGAAAGCATCAATTCTTTGGCGCTCAGCCTTCTTTCTGGTTCAACTCTCACATCCATACACGACTACGGGAAAAACCATAGCTTTAACTGTATAAACCTTTGTTGGCAAAGTGATGTCTTTGCTTTTCAATCCATCGTCTAGGTTTATCATAGCTTTCTTTCCAAGGAGCAAGCGTCTTTCAATTTCATGGCTAAAGTCACCATCTGCAGTGATTTTTCCATTTCCCCCCTCCCCCCTCTATTTGCCCTGAAAATATAGAAGGTATGTGCTCTGTGTGCCAAGTTGCTTCATTTGTGTCTAGCTCTTTGTGACCCTATGGGCTGTAGCCCGCCAGGCTCCTCTATCCATGGGATTCTCCAGGCAAGAATAGTATATAGTGGGTTGTCATTCTCTTTTCCATGGGATCATCCTGACGCAGGGATGGAATCCATGTCTCTTACGTCTCTTGCATTGGCAGTGGGTTGGTTCTTTACCATTAGTGTCACCTGGAAAATCCCTAGACAAACTATAGACAATGGTTATAGACAGATGGTTAAAGAAAATTGGGCTTGAGTGAGTGAAAAGACAGTGTGTTAACAAATAAAAGATCCAGTATTCTGCATTTGGAATTTGGCCAGGCAGCTGTTAATTGCGTTCTGTTTACTTCTAGATGTTCTAGATTTCAGAATTTCACTGATAAAGTTTTTTTTAAATAAGCAAAAATAAGAACCTTTTTGTCAAGTAAATGGGAAAAAACTCACCATGAGTTACCAACATAATTACATAAAAGAAAGGACAGCTAACCATAAATCAGTTGAAGGACAGAGCCTCAAAATAGAGAATAGTCCAGAGAGAGCATTTGGCAGTCTTATTCCGACAGTGTATATTCATTCATGTACATACACAAATACACAGTCCTTAGTTTGCTGAGGATCTATGTAAACTTGCATCTGTGAGGGAGTATTTCAGAAACACCTGCCTTGCTCATTTGAGGACCTTGACGGTAATCTAGTTTGTCTCTTGGTGATATTGTTATCAACAAAAACGGTAGCTAAGGGAGCATTTTAGCATAATGAATTAAGGAATTTGAAGTTCCACATTAGAATCATCTGATGATTTCCATTAAACAGTTGGGACCTTTACAGATTCCCGTTTTGCCCAATCCAATTACTTTCTGCACAAATCCTCATCTCCTCCTCATACTGCATTTAAGCAGGCCAGAGACAGGCGCAAAACTAAGACACAAACCTCTTGACTGGGTAGGACTGTCTTTCATTGCTCTATCTATGGAATGCAGATCATAGCATATTGCTCAATAAATGTCTGAGATGAACATCAGTGAAGTAATCTACCCCAAGGGCAACATCTAAGAGTGGAAGGAAAAAATCCTTTCAAGCTATAAATTAGTATAATTCTTGGTTTTGTTGAATAGTAAATAAGATCTGCAAAGACTGAGGAAAATTATTTCAAGGTATAACACCGAAGCCTGAATTATTTACCTGAATTCATTACCTAGATAATACTGGCTGCCATTTACTGAATACTTACAACGTACATCTCCCTGTGTTGTATGTTATTTGTCCATTGACTCAACAAATATTTATCAAGTCCCTACTTGTGTGTATTGTGCACTGCTCCTAGGCACCAGGGATGTGGAAGTAAGACAGACATGATTTTTTTTTTTTGCTTTTAATGGGGAGGTCATATGAAAACGAGTAACTTTTAAAATAGTTTTAGATGGTATTAAGTGATGTGAAGGTAATAATGGAGAGAAACTGGGGGGAGAATCTCAGACATGGTGGCTGGAGAAGGCCCTCAGTGCTGGTAGGAGGTGGTTGAACATAGCGCTTTGAAACAGGTCCTGTTATCGCCCTGTTTCCCAGGGCATGTTTCCCTGTTACCCTGGCATGCTAGGGTTTGTGGACCTGAATTATCAATCATATTTTCCATTTTTTGCTTTAAAAACTGATAACCCTCTTTCTCTAGACTTACTGCTCTTCTTCACGCACTAGCTTCCTTTGGGCGATTTCATTGTAAATCAGCACCTCTGTTTGAGGACAGCTGTAGAAAAGAGAAGGGTTGCCAAGTGAAAATGGATTACATGCTTATTCATTAAAAACATTAGTTTGCTGAGGGACAGAGTAGAAACTATTGCATTAAATGGCTTTTAAGTAGCCTATGGATTTAATTTCTCTCTGTTCTCGGTAATTTCCACTTAATACAAGTGCTTTAGAGTCTTTTGGTTTATGATTCTTTGGACTGTAACTTCTTTTTGTGGCATAGAGTTGAAACTGTTTAATGGAAGGCTATGTGTAATCTAACGAGGATCAGAGACTGCATGGAAGAAGCCCAGGTCTTTATATTTTTGGATGTTTGCTTGTTCATTTCACACATGAGAGTAGGCCAGGTGTCTTGTACAAGATATTTTGCTGGATGAGAGAGAAGCCTATCAGCATCTCCTTGAAGATGTACAATTAATTGTTTAATTATAGTGATAATTGCTAAAAGGTAAAAGACCAGATGTATATGCAAATTATTTCCTATATATATTTTCTGAATAGGTCTCATGTGATACAGGAGGGATGAAAGAAGATTTACTGAATTACAGCTCAGGTCGCTCGAGAATAACTGTCTGATCCTGGGAAACAGCTCTAGCGTGTAGAAAAATGGTACCCTGTGTATACCTGTTATTAATTAATTACTGTATCATATCAAAACTGTTTGTATTAGTTTTTCCCACTAAATTCTTATATTTAGAGTCATTTCTTATAATCATGGGGGCTTCCCAAGTGACCCAGTGGTAAAGAATCTGCCTGCCAAGCAGGAGACCTGGGTTCGATTCTTGGGTTGGGAAGCTCCCCTGGAGAAGGGACTGGCAACCCAGTCTAGTATTCTGGCCTGGAGGATTCCACAGACTGTATGGGGTCGCAAAGAGTTGGATACAACTGAGCAACTTTCACTTCACTTCACTTCACTTCCAGTCATGTTCCTTCAGCAATTGCAGGTTCTCAGTTAATGTTCGTTAAACTAAACAGTGTGATGTTGTGGTTTACAGATGTCCTACTGTCATACAATTTTTTCATCTTGAAGTCAAACTATTTTTTTTTCACTTTTAAGAGAGTTTATTCAGATTCTAAAGGGGGAATCCTCCAAAATAATTTCTTCTTTATTTTCTTTATTCTCATTCTCTTCTTTACAAGATTACCTCTTCTCTTTTTTTCCCTTTCTGTATTTTTTGAGGGAGGAGCATTCCTTATTATAATTTAGGCCACTACAAAGCTAGCTGTTGTATGTAAAAGGATATAAAATTCCAAGCGTGTACCATTTTACTTTTATACCTCAGTAAGACATTGTTTACAGTAGTTCTTGAATAGTAGATGTGAAAAATGACTGGAATTTAAGAGGAAATTAAATTACTACATTTTAATCACATCCATCAGATATTTTCCCATTCCTAACTGAGCATTTAAACTGTAAAATATATGATCAGGTTTCTTTTTTTGTTTAATATATATATATATATTTTTATTATTAGTTTTGCCATACAATGACATGATATCACCATGGGTTTACATAAGCTCCCCCTCCAGAACCCCCCTCCCTCCTCCCTCCCCCCAGGAAATCTCGTTGCACCAGCCCCGAGCAACAATCCTGGGCTGGCGATTGATTAGACATATGATAATTAACATGTTTCAATGCCATTCTCCCATATCATCCCACCCTTTCCCTCATCCACAGAGTCCACAAGTCTATTCTATACATCTGCGTTCCTTTTGCTGTCTCGCATGCTGGGTTCTCATTACCGTCTTTCTAAATTCCATATATATGCTGTATTGTTGTTTTTGCTTCTGGCTTACTTCACTCTGGATAATGGGCTCCAGTTTCGTCCATCTGAGTAGAACTGATTCAAATGAATTTTTTTTTAAAGCTGAGAAATATTCCATTGTGTATATGTACCACAGCTTTCTTATCCATTCATCAGTTGATGGGCTTCTAGGTTGCTTCCATGTCCTGGCTATTGTAAATAAAGCAGTGATGAACATTGGGGTACACGTGGCTCTTTCAATTCTGGTTTCCTCGGTGTATATGCCCAGCAGTGGGATTGCTGGGTCATATGGCAGGTCTATTTGCAGTTTTTTAAGGAATCTCCACACTGTTTTCCATAGTGGCTGTACTAGTTTGCAATCCCACCAACAGTGTTAAGAGAGTTCCCTTTTCTCCATATCCTCTCCAGCATTTATTACTTGTAGATTTTTGGATTGCAGCCATTCTGAGCGGTGTAAAGTGATATCTCATTGTGGTTTTGATTTGCATTTCTCTGATAATGAGTGATGTTGAGCATCTTTTCATGTGTTTGTTAGCCATTTTTATGTCTTCTTTGGAGAAATGTCTGTTAAGTTCTTTGGCCCACATTTTGATTGGGTTGTTTATTTTTCTAGAATGGAGCTGCAGGAGTTGCTTGTATATTTTTGAGATTAATTGTTTGTCCGTTGCTTCATTGGCTATTATTTTCTCCCATTCTGAAGGCTGTCTTTTCACCTTGCTTATAGTTTCCTTTGCTGTGCAGAAGCTTTTAATTTTAATTAGGTCCCATTTGTTTATTCGTGCTTTTATTTCCAATATTCTGGGAGGTGGGTCATAGAGGATCCCGCTTTGGTTTATGTCAGAGAGTGTTTTCCCAATGTTATCCTCTAGTAGTTTTATAGTTTCTGGTCTTATGCTTAGATCTTTGATCCATTTTGAGTTTATCTTTGTGTATGGTGTTAGAAAGTGTTCTAGTTTCATTCTTTTACAAGTGGCTGTCCAGTTTTCCCAGCACCACTTGTTAAAGAGGTTGTCTTTTCTCCATTGTATATTCTTGCCTCCTTTGTCAAAGATAAGGTGTCCATAGATGTGTGGATTTATCTCTGGGCTTTCTATTTTGTTCCATTGATCTATAGTTCTGTCTTTGTGCCAGTACCATACTGTCTTAATGACTGTGGATTTGTAGTATAACCTAAAGTCAGGTAGGTTGATTCCTCCAGTTCCAATGATCATCAGGTTTCTTAGCCGCGACCATCACTTGGAGCCTGTGAATGTCTTTGATTAGCTAATGACTGATTTCCAGAGGTGCCACAACAGTGAAGTTATTCTGGGAGCCACCAAGATTCTGATGATGAAGTTGAGAGTGCTGCTTTGACACCCTCTTTGGTAAACTGGTCCACGATCTCAGTTTGTTGACGTTTTCCTCAGGGTTTTGGAGGTATAGAAGGAGATGCTGAAAGATGAAAGTGTGCTTTTATTTGCATTATTCTGTGAAGGCTGGGTACATGGGGAGACCTTGGTCTTGTGTCTACTGCAAAGAGAGGCATTTGGAACAACAGATTATACTGGGAGTGGGTGGAGGGAAGGCCTCCCCAGCCCAGAAGCTCCGGCCAAGGAAACTGTCCAGGTCTTGGTGGCCAGTGAGCAGTACAAATGGGATTTCTCCTTGTCCACGCCCTTAAGAATTCTCATTCTTTGCTCTCTTCCTCTCTCTGTCTTGTTTTTAACTATTGGCAAGACTGGACAACCTTAGGCCTCTGGCAGCAGCAGAGCCTGCCCTGCAGATGAATGAGAGCTGATAAGGACGTGCGTTCCCTGTAAGTGCTCACCTCTGAAAGTGTTCAGAAGGACTGCTTTTGCTATTTGCAGATGATGCAGTTCATGTTGGGATAGGAGGAACATGTAGGGAGGTAACTTAGCCTTCTAGTGAAGAGCGTAGGCTATAGTGTACGCTGGGCCTGGCCTTGACTCCTGCAGCTGCCACCGCTAGGTGTGTGGCCCACTGTTGGTCTGTTGTGCTTGCTAAGTTTCTCCTTTCTTATCTAGAAAGTGGGTAGGGTAACCCACTTCTCAAGTTTACCCTAAGGATTAAATGAAATCATGTCTAACTAAGCACCCCTCACAGAGGACATGGTCAGTATTGAATAAATGGTGGCTACTGTCCCTGCTGTTGGGACTGGTCGCGATGTTATTCCTATTCTCAGGCGTTATGAGTAGGTGCCAGTGCATTCTGGTCATAGTAGAGTTAGGGTAAAACGAGCGAGGAGCAGCCAGAGGAGAGAACCACCCGTGAAAACATGAAATATAATCGGTTTCTTAATGGATTCTTCGTTGGTCTGTTAATGGATAATCTCGAGCACACCATTTCATGATAGCTCTAACCACTAGCATTTTCTAGTCTGGACCTTCATCTGTACACCAAACTAGTTATGCTAACAACTGTTACTAATCAAGCACGTTACTCCTTGCAACCCGTTGCTGCTCCTGCTGCTGCCGCCGCCAAGTCGCTTCCGTCGTGTCCGACTCTGCGACCCTATGGATAGCAGCCCACCAGGCTCCTCTTTCCGCTGGATTCTCTAGGCAAGAATACTGGAGTGGGTTGCCATTTCCTTCTCCAGCAACCCATTGCTAGGAATTTATTTTATTTTGAAAGAGGAAGTAATGCAAGAGGTATATTGATAAATACACTGTGCTTGCCATGCTCAGTGAATGTGGTTTTTAGTTTGATGTATTCAGCTTGTTTGTTTTTGCTTTGTTGCCTTTGCTTTTGATATCAGATCCTAAAATTGAAGATAAAAACATCAACATGTAGGAGGTATTCAGTTAATGTTTAGTCAGTGTTCAGGCAGAAGTTACCTTGCTTGTCGCTGATAGAAGCGAACTTACTCAATAGTCTTTTTACTTGATTTAAATACTTTTTATGACAGGTGATACATTCAAATAAGTGAAAATTTTTAAAAGTTCAAATAAGTATGCCTTTTCCTAGTCTAGTGTCTCATCATCATAAGATTTTTCCAGAGATATTTTATTAATATGGGCAAATATAGATCTCCTCCCACCAGGCTTTACACACGGGGCAGCCCTTGCTTTGTTTTAAGACTCTATCCTGGAGGTTACCCCGTGTCACTACATAAAGGTCTGCTTTTAAAAATTGGTTAGTGCTCTGCTATATGGGTATGTTTAACCATGTTTCCTACTGATGGCTATTTAAGTTGTTTCTGGCCTTTTGCTATTATAAATGTTATGTTGCAGTAAGTCTGTCTTATAAATGTCACCTCGCATTTCTCACATTTGAGAGTTTATTTGTACGCTAAGTGCTTTTGAGTAGAGTTGCTACCTCATAGAGGAAGTTTGTAAGAAGCCTCTAACAGGCCATACTAAAATATTTGTGCTTTACCTGAGAGGGAAGGAAGGATAGTTAGGGTAGGCTCTTGTTGTAAAGGAAGCCATTTAACATTGAATGCTTCTTTAGGCCTCTTCAGAAACCTGAATAGCTGCCTAAAAGCTAGAATTGTTACTCTAGTGTTTCCTCCTATTTTAAAACAACTTTTATAAAGACTGTATTTTTTTATATCAGAAACACTGAAAGATATTTATTCCAGTTTGGTATATGACAAGATCATTCCAGTATGTTCCAGTATTAATTATATATCAGACACCATGTTAAATGCTTTATTTCATGTAATTCTCATTAAAAATCCTTTGAGATATAGGTAACACTGCCATTTTATAGATGAGTGAGCTGAGGCTTAGTGAAGTAACTTCCCAAAGGTCCCAGAGCTGTTAAGTGGTGTAGACACTTTGATCCTAGGTCTGTCTAGTTTTGAAGCTTATCTTCTTAATGCCCACATGACTCCTGCTTTCTCTGTTTGTATTTACCTAGTGTTTTGGTACATTCTGTTACTTTTAACTTTTTTTACTCCATTAGTGTTAAAAATGTCTCTTACAGGCAGCATAGGTGGTGAATTTAGGTGTACCCCTGGAGAATCCCATGGACAGAGGAGTCTGGTGGGCTACAGTCCATGGATTCACAAAGAGCCGGACACGATTGAGCGACTATCACGCCCCCAGTGTAAAAGTCCTTCTTTTGAATAGTTAATTTTAAATAACCCTCTTGTGCTCCAATGATATCATAGATTTAGCTTTGTTAAATTATTTTATTTTGAACCTTTTTAGTACTGCTTGATGTTGTACATCGTTAGGCACTTTAGATACAATAGTGAACAAACTAGACAAATTCCTCTCTTCTTATAGTGGGCGGGGTGGGGTGGAGGGAAAGCTAATACATTAATAAGTAAGTACAGCAAGGGAAATGTGGTATCAGATAGGTCAGAATGAGCCTCGCGGAGAGGGTGTGATTTGGGGAAAGATTGCTAAGGAAGTTAACCAGACAGGTGTCTGAGAGAAGAATGTTCTGGGCAAAGGGAGTAGCTGGACCAAAGGTCATCCTATACAAGTGTGGCCCCATGCTTGAGGAGCAGCTGTGAGCCCACATTGGCTGAGCAAGGGGAGTGGAAAAGGTGGGGTGGTAGCAAGGTAGTAGGGGGCCAGAATTTGTTGGGTCGTTATAAGGACTTGGAGTTTTACTCTGAGTAGAATAGAGTAAATTGAGAAACAGAACAACCTCTTACAAAGCTAATGCTGTAATCTAGGTAGCTTCAGATTTGAGTGGTTGCAGTAGGGATGGTGGGGGTAGCTGGATTCTGGATATATTTTAAGGTAGAACCAATAGGATTTCCTGACAGAGTGCATGTAGGCTGAGAAAGGGAGGGAGAGTTGGAAGGGTCCAAGTTAAGGATGACCCTAGAGTTTTGGGTTTGAGCACCTGAAAGGGTGGATTTGTCTTCACTGAGATGGAGAAGGCTGTGTTGGGGCAGGTTTTGTATGAGGGATGGAGATCAGTATGGGACAAGCTGAGGCTAGGATACCAATAAACATCTATATGGACATGTCGAGGTGGCAGTCTAGAGTTGGGAGAGATCAATGGAGATAGAAATTTAGGAGCTGTCTGCATATACAAATTATTTCAAGCTATGAGGCTGAATAGGATCACCAAGGGAGTTAGTATAGTGTGGACAGAGAAGACAGGAATACCAAGATCTGAATTCCTCGAGCTTTCAGTAATAGGAAGTGAAGAAGGGAAGCAAACAGCAAACTCTGAAAAGGTGCAGTCAGGCGGGAGGAATACGTGAAAGCCAAGTAAAGAAGGAACTTAAGGGGGAAGGAAGGAGGGATCAACTCGTTCAAGAGATGTGTGTGAGTCAAGTAAGATATTTTCTCTCTGTTCTGGTCTCTGGTTTTCATCTCATTTCCCCTCCCCTCTTCACTGAATTTTTCTTTGCGTGAGAGGTGGTCTAGCATAGTGGTTAAGAATGTGACTCCTGGAGGCACACTCCTGGGTTTCACTCAGCTCTGCTGTGTAATAGACAGCTGAGCGACACTGGGAGCCTGATCAGACTGGCTCCTGTGTCCTTTTGACACAACTTCATTTTAATAGTTTCTAGCTTTCTTGCTTCTGGCACAAGATGTCCTGGGTTTATCTTGTAAATCTCCTGCCCGCCCCACCCAGACCTGGAATCAGCCAATTTTTTTTAATGAGGGTGCCATTGTAACTCGGTTATCTGTATTTCTAGGCTTTTTTTGTGGCCAAAGTCAGGAAGTAGGCATTTTGTTAAAGTAAAAAAGCATGGGTTCACAATGATATTAGCACTTTGGATTTAATATTACATGATTCTACATTGATTTTATGATGGCGTTTTTAAATAACATGAATATGTAATTACTTACTTGCTTTATATATGTATATGTTCATATATAAAATATAGTCTCCAAAAAAATCACTGTTAATAACACTACTAAGTGATATTTATCTGTTCTTTGCCTAAAAATGTTATTCCACTAAGAACATAGTCAAAACAGAGTTCTAAAGTCCTTAAAATATTGTTTTTCATTTTGTTTGTTTTACCAGTTTGACATATAGTTCATTTTTTTTGTTTTAAATATTTCAAGATTACTTTTTACTTTTAGTTTTGATTTTGTTTGTCCAGTGTTTAAAATATTCACATGGTTTCTAAATTGAAACCATTTCTTTTGTAGTCTGCCTATGCATCTGATCATCAGCCCTGCTAGTTAGAGGTTATTAATAAGGCCCTTCTGAAACTATTCATGTACTGTTTTTTAATCTAAAGTTTGAGGGATGGGGTTGTGGTTACATTATTATACTCTAACTTGGTTCTTTCATATTTTCTACCAAAGGGTTATGCAGAAGTTACATAAATGTACTGTCACTTACCATTTGCCCCGAAAAGCTTTACTCAAATTATAATTTTAAAAATGTCATTGCACCTGAGTTTTGAATCCCAATAATGAAATTTGTTATTGGATTGAATTTACGTAAGTTATTCAACCAGTTAACGTATGGTACCTAGTGGACATTCAGTAAATGCTGGTTCCCCCATCCCTGGCCCATTCTCTTAGATAAACTTTAAAAAATCATTTGTTTCATTATATTGAAGAGTTAATGTATTTATATAATATTATAAAATAACATCTCAAGTATTTTAAAAGATACATTAGAAAAAGAAAGGGGTCCCTCTGTTTCTTTTTCCTGATACCCTAGCTCCTACCTGAGGTGAGAACTACTTACATTTAGGTCATATGTGTAATCTCCTGGAGATCTTCTTTTCTTATCAAAGCTTGGGGATGGTTGTACATGGGTACACACACATACAAAAAACATACCATACATACATACATGACCAGTTCCGTATTGATGAACACTGATGCTTGTTTTAGCTTTTGCTATTACAGAAAGTGCTGCAATACGTTACTTTGTATGCTCTCATCTTTCTGACTCATTAGTGATCAGGTGTATAGACTAAATTACTAGAAGTAAGGTTTCTGGTCTGATTGTAGGAATTTCTTTGGTTAATGACCAAGTTCCTTTGCATAGAGTCTGTGTTAGTTTTCATTCTGGTCTGTGAGTGTGCCTATTCTGGCCTAGAGTGTGACAGCTAATGCTGTCAGATTCTAATCTGAGCAATGAGGAACAGGGTTTCATTGTAGCTTAATAAATTTGTATTTAACTTGTTATGATTGTTACATGAAAAACATTAATACATTCAAAAGTGATGTATTTGTCCTTTCCATGGGCTGTTTGTACCTATTCTTTATTTTCATTTTCTCTTTGAATTTTTTTTTAATGATTTGCCAAAGGTTTTAGTATTTAAAAAATGAACCATTTGCCTGCCACATGTTACAAGTATCTTCTTGGTTTATTGTCTTTTTACTTGAGTTTTAGGAGAGGATTTTTTTTTTTTTAAGTTTAGATTAATTTTTTTATTGAGGTAATTTTGGTTTATAACATTTAAGTTTCATGTGTACAGTGTTATCTTTCTACTTATGTATAGCATACATGTGCTCACCACTAAAAGTTTAGTTTCCATCTGTCAGCATAGAGTTGATCCTCTTTATCCAACTTTCCCCTCTCCTTCACATCCTTCCTCTCAGGTAACAACTACTCTGTTCTCTGTGCCTATGTATTTGTTTTTGGTTGGTTCTGTTTGTTCATTTGTTTTATTTTTTATATTTCACATTTAAGTGAAAATCATATTGTATTCATCTTTCAGTTTCACGATAATCTCAAGATCCATGTTGCCACAAATACTTATCCCACTGTATATATGTATACCAGTTTCTTTCTTTCTTTTTTTTTTATTTTCTTTACTTTATTGTGTTGGTTTTGTCATACATTGACATGAAACTGCCATGGTTATTTATCAAGTTCGTCTACTGATGGACTCTTAGGGTGTTTCTATGTCTTGGCTCATATAAATAATCCTGTTACAAACATGGGAGTGTACATATCTTTTGAGTTAATGTTTTGTTTCTTTGGATATATTCCCAGGAGTAGAATTGCTGGATCATGAAATAATTCTGTTTTTAATTTTTTTAAAAGAATCTCCATGTTTTCCACAGTAGCTGCACCAGTTTACATCCACATCAATAGTGCTCAAAGGTTCCCTTTTCTCCACGTCCCTATCAGTGCTTGCTATTTCTTGCCTTTTTGGTAATAGGCATCCTGATAGACATGAGGTGATAATAGCTCATTGTGTTGATTTGCATTTTCCTAATAATTAGTGACTTTGACCATCTTTCCAAGTGCCTATTGACAATCTATGTGTCTTCTTTGGAAAACTGTTCGACTCCTGTGCCCATTTTTTAATGGGGTTGTTTTTGTGTTGTGTGATTTCTTTGTATATTTTGGATATAACCCATTATTGAATATATTGTTTGCAGATATTTTCTCCCATTCATTAGGTTGTCTTTTGTTTTGTGGGTGGTTTCCTTTACTGTTCAGAAACTTTTAGTTTGATGTAATACTCATTTGTTTATTTTTGCTTTCATTTTCCTTGCCTTAGGAGGTATATCTAGAAACATTGCTAAGACCAGTGTCAAGGAAAATACTGCCAGTTTTCTTCTAGGAGTATTATGGTTTCAGGTCTTAAATTCAAGTCTTTAATCTATTTTGAGTTGATTTTTGTGTATGGTGTACAATAATGGCCTAGTTTCATTTTCTTTGCATGTGGCTCCCCGATTTTCCCAGCATCACTTATTGCAGAGACTGTCCTTTCTCTGTATTCTGTACTCCTTTGTCATAAATTAATTGTCCATATGTGTGTGGATTTATTTCTGGTTTTTCTTCTGTTACTTTGATCTGCGTATCTCTTTTTCTGCCAACACCAAGCTGTTTTGATTACTATGACTTTGTGATAGAGTGAGAGATCAGGCAGTGCAGTACCTCCAACTTTGTTCTCTTTCTTAGGTTTGCTTTGGGTATTTGGGGTCTTTTGAGGTTTCATATAGATTTTAGAACATTTTGTACTAGTTATGTGAAAAATGTTCTTGGAATTTTGATAGGAATTGCATTGAATCTGTAGATTGCTTTCAGTAACATGGGCATTTTAACAGTGTTAATTCGTCCAATCTGCAAATGCAGAATATGTTTTTTTTAATAGTAGCTTTATTTATTTCTTAATATATATATTTTATTGAAGTATAGTTGACTTACAGTGTTTCAGGTGCACAGCACGGTAAGTCAGTTATACACATACATGTATATTATTTTTGAAATGGTTTTCCATCATAGGTTATCACAAAATACTGACTATAGTTCCCTGTGCTATACAGAAATCCTTTGTCGCTTGAGGCATATCTATTTTTTAATGAGAAATGTAGCATTCTATTCATACTAAGTCAAACAAGTGGAATCAAAATGTCATAGATTTTTTAGTTAGGCAAGAATTCATGTTTTCTAAAATATATATATTATACATATTATGTATATGTATACAAAAGCATTTCTACTACATTTGATAAGAGCTTGAGAAAACAAACAAAAAAAAGAGATGGAGAAATTGGAAAACATAAACTAAATGAAATGGGAGCACTGAGTATGAAATGGAAAAAGTGAAACAAATTAGATAGAAGTAAAAGATCATCATATAGTCCAGTTGTTTTTAAACATGAATGCTCTTTAGAAACATATTTGAAACTCCAGAGGAAAAAAGCAATACCTAAGCATTTGTATTTTTCAAAAAATTTCAAGATAATTCTGTTATGCATCTGGATTTTAAAAAGTGATTACAAGTTTTTCTATTAAATTGTAGCTTTGGTGATACAGAGTTCTATTATTTTTCTGCTGACCAGTAATGATACAATGATATTAAGTGAGTAATACTTGCATAATCATAACAGTAATAGATGTTTATCAGTTTTCACAATCAATAGCCAGACAAAAAAAATAGAAGATAATTATAATTGCAAGCCATAATGGGAACATGATTAACCTAACAATATAAAATAATTATATACAATTTGGTGGAGTGGTCAAGCAGAGTGATGTGGTAAGTGGAAGTGCATGCATGCACAGGTTTTCATTTACCCAGCAGCCTGTGTCTTTTGGTTGGTGGTAATCTGTTTACATTTAAGGTGATTATTGATACGTATGTCCTATTACCATTTTCTTACTTGTTTGGGGTTTATTTTCTGTAGGTCTTTTCCTTCTCATGTTTTTCCTGCCTAGAGAAGTTCCTTTAGTGTTTGTCATGAAGCTGGTTTGATAGTGCTTAATTTTCTTATCTTTCACCTGTCTGGAAAGCTTTTGTTTTCTCCATCAAACCTGAATGAGACTATTACTGCTGGATAGAGTATTTTTGGTTGAAGGTTCTTCCCTTTCATCACTTAAAATGTATCATGCCATTCCCTTCTGGCTTGTAGAGTTTCTGTTGAGAAATCAGCTGATAGCCTTATGGGAGTTCCCTTATATGTTATTTGTCATTTTTCCCTTGTTGCTTTTGGTATTTTATTTTTGTCTTTAATTTTGGTCAGTTTGATGACTGTCTTGGTGTGTTCCTCCTTGGATTTATCCTACTTGGGACTCTGTAATTCCTGGACTTGGCTGACTATTTCCTTTCCCATATTTGGGAAATTTTCAGCTGTTACCTCTTCAAACATTTTTTTCCAGCCCTTTCTCTCTCTTCTCTTTCTGGGACCCATATAATGAGAAGGTTGGTGTGTTTAATGTTGTCCCAGGAGTCTCTTAGACTGTCTTCATTTCTTTTCATTCTTTTTTTTATATTTGGTTCTGTGGTAGTGATTTCTACCATTCTGTCCTCCAGGTCATTTATCTGTTCTTCTGCGTCAGTTATTCTGCTGTTGATTCCTTCTAGTGTATTATTCATCTCTGTTTGTTTGTTCTTTAGTTCGTGTAGGTCATTGGTAAACATTTCTTACATCTTTTCCATTGTTTTCCCAAGATCCTGGATCATCTTCACTACCATTATTGTGAATTCTTTTTCTGGAAGGTGGCCTATTTTCACTTTTATTTAGTTGTTTTTCTGTGGTTTTATCTTGTCCCTTCATCTGTGACATAACTTTCTGCTTTTTCATCCTAAGTAACTTTCTGTAATGTGATTTTTGTTTTAACCTATGGGAATGTGCTTCTTTTTGCTTATTCTCTTTGCCCCTGATAGTTGAGGCTAAGAGGCTTGTGTAAGCTTACTTACAGAAGGGACTGGTGGTGGGAAAACTGGGCCTTGCTCTGGTGAGCAGGGCCTTGCTCAGTGAAGCTTTAATCCAATTATCTGCTGATGGGTGGAGTTGCACTCCCTCCCTAGGAGTTGTTTGGCCTGAGGTGACCCAGCCCTGGGCTCTACAGGCTCTTTGGCAGGATTAATGGTGAGCTCCAAGAGGGTTTATGCCAGGGGGGAACAGCCCCACCTGATGTTACCAGTGTCCCAATCTCTGTGGTGAGACCCTGCCAACCCTTGCCTCCACAGCAGGCTCCCCAGCACTAGCGGATTGTTTTAATTCAGTCTCTGTGGGGTCACTGCTTCTAACCTCTGTGTCTTGGTGAGTACAAGACTTTGTTTGTGCCTTCCAGGACCACTTGGCTTCCCTGGTGGCTCAGGCAGTAACGACTCTGCCTATAATGCAGGAGACCCAGGTTCAATCCCTGGGTCGGGAAGATCCCCTGGAGAAGGAAATGGCAACCCACTCCAGGATTCTTGCCTGGAGAATTCCATGGACAGAGGAGCCTGGCAGGCTGCAGTCCACAGGGTCGCAAAGAGTTGGACATGACCGAGCAACTAACACACACACAAAACCAGAGTTTTTCCAAGAGAATGCGCTGGTCGTAGCAAATACCCTCTGCCAACAACAAAAAACAGCTCTACACGTGAACACCATCAGATGGTCAGTACCGAAATCAGATTGATTCTATTTGCAGCCGAAGGTGAAGAAGCTCTACAGAGTAGCAAAAACAAGACCAGGAGCTCACTGTGGCTCAGATCATGAACTCCTTATTGCAAAATTCAGAATTAAATTGAAGAAAGTAGGGAAAACCACCTAGTAGAAGTGACAAATAGATTCAAGGGATTACATCTGATAGAGTGCCTGAAGAACTAGGGACATAGGTTCATAACACTGTATAGGAGGTAGTAATCAAAACCATCCCTAAGGAAAAAGAAATGCAAAAAAGCAAAATGGTTGTCTGAGGAGGCCTTACAAATAGCTGAGAAAAGAGAAGCAGAAGGCAAAGGAGAAAAGGAAAGATATACCCATCTAAATGCAGAATTCCAAGAAGAGCAAGGAGAGACAAGAAAGCCTTCCTCAATGATCAATGCAAAGAAATAGAGGAAAACAATAGAATGGGAAAGACTAGAGATCTCTTCAAGAAAATTCGAGATACCAAGGAACATTTCAGGCAAAGATGGGTACAGTAAGGGACAGAAACCTTATGGACCTAACAGAAGCAGAAGATATTAAGAAGAGAAAGAAAGACATTAAGACAGGAAAACACAGAAGAACCATACAAAAAAAATCTTAATGACCCAGATAACCACGATGGTGTGATCACTCCCCTAGAGCCAGACATCCTGGAGCGTGAAGTCGAATGGGCTTTAGGAAGTATCATTATGAACAAAGCTAATGGAGGTGATGGAATTCCACTTGAGCTATTTCAGATCCTAAAAGATGATGCTGTGAAAGTGCTGCCCTCAGTATACCAGCAAATTTGGAAAACTCAGCAGTGGCCTCAGGACTGGAAAAGTTCAGCTTTCATTCCAGTCCCGAAGAAGGGCAGTGCCAAAGAATATTCAAACTACCATGCAATTGCAGTCATTTCACATGCTAGCTTCAACAGTACATGAACCCAGAACTTACAGATGTACAAGCTGGATTTAGAAAAGGCAGAGGAACCAGAGATGGGGGGCGGGAAAAGCAAGGAAATTCTAGAGAAACATCTGCTTCATCGACTATGCTAAAGCCTTTGACTGTGTGGATCACAAGCTGATGAGGACTCTTAAAGAGTTGGGAATACCAGAACACCCTGTCTGCCTCCTGAGAAATCTGTATGCAGGTCAAGAAGCAACAGTTAGAACTGGATATGGAGCAACACACTGGTATATTGGGTAAGGTGTAGGTCAAGGCTGTACATTGTCACCCTGCTTATTTAACTTGTATGCAGAGTACATCATGTGAAATGCTGGACTGGATGAAGCACAAGCTGGAATCAAGATTTCAGGGAGAAATATCAGTAACCTCAGACATGCAGATGACACTACCCATATAGCAGAAAGTGAAGAGGAACTATAGGGCCTCTTGATGAAAATGAAAGAGGAGAGTGAAAAAGCCGACTTAAAACTCAACATTCAGTAAACAAAGATCATGGCATCCGGTCCTATCACTTCATGGCAAATAGACGGGGAAACAGTGGAAACAGTGGAGGCTTTATTTTCTTGGGCTCCAGAATCACTGCAAATGGTGACAACAGCCATGAAATTAAAAATTGCTTGCTCCCTGGAAGAAAAGCTATGACCAAACTAGACAGCTTATTAAAAAACTTTGCTGACAAAGGTCTGTCTAATCCAAACTACGTTTTTTTCCAGTAGTCATGTATGGATGAGAGAGTTGGACTATAAAGAAAACTGATCACCAAAGAACTGATGCTCTTGAACTGTGGTGTTGGAAAAGACTCTTGAGAGTTCCTTGGACAGCAGGGAGATCCAGCCAGTCCATCCTAAAGGAGGTCAGTCCTGAATATTCATTGGAAGGATTGATGTTGAAGCTGAAACTCCAATACTTTGGCCACCTGATGTGAAAAACTGATTCATTTGAAAAGACCCTGATGATGAGAAGGATTGAAGACAGGAATAGAAGGGGACGACAGAGGATAAGATGACTGAATAGCATCACTGACTTAATGGGCATGAGTTTGAGTAACCTCCAGGAGTTGGTGATAGACAGGGAAGCCTGGTGTGCTCTAGTCCATGAGGTTGCAAAGAGTAAGACACAATTGAGTGACTGAACTGAACTGAACATTGATGTTGGCATCTCACAACTTCTTTGGATTTTACTCTGTTCCTTAGATAAAATTCTATAAATATTTTGTCACTTTTATTTTGTCATTCATGGGTCACCATTTAATTGTAATGATTTTCTGGTTGTTAGTAAGTCATGACCCTATAAAATGTAACCTTCTGAAACAAGCCAGAAATAAGTGGGAAAATGTTTCTTTGTATCTTATTCTGTATCCAAGTGAGTTATAATTTGTAGAAATCAAAGAAAATTAGCTACAATAATTTAGATAGTGTATCACCTATACACCTATCTGAAAAAAATTCACCAACTAGAAAAAGTGAACCAAGGAAGGGAATTATAGGATGTAAGAAACTACCATGAATAATGTAACCAGTAATGATTATAGGTAATTAAAAATAATTTATAATAATGAAGCTATTATGTTTAATGCAATTCTTTAAAACATTTTAAAAAATGGAATAGGCATATGTTAAAAAAAGAATGAAAAATATGCAAAATAGTTCTTGGTGATTTTTACAAGGCATTCTTTACTTACAGCATCTGGTTACTGTCCTTCCAGTTATCACCAGTCTAATCACCTGGGTTTCTGACTACAAGTACTTGGCCATTTAGTGGTTTTCTTACCTAGTCTTGTTGCATTTATTCTCTGATCTCATTGGGCCTTCTGCTGTATTGCCTACTACTTCCGATCCAACAGTGTGTGTTTGTTTCTGTCTTCTTTTTCTTCTTTATCCAGCTTAGATTTTTGACCCATCATCTCAGTAACTTGCCAGTAACCTAACTTGTCTTGCTGCTTTCTCTTTGGTGGTAGAAACTCCAGGCCAGAGTTCACTCATCTATGTGCTTCCTCAGTAATCTGTCTGTGGGCCGTTGAGTATTGCTGGGGAAAAAAATGACAAAACTGGACAGATTCGAGCCATAATACATTCATGGTCACCGATGTCAAGGAGCCTGTCAGTACTGCTCAGCAGCCCTACCAGGGTTGCTTCAGCTAACTCATTTTTCGTTTTTCTAAACAGAATATTTCCAGTCTCTTTTTACTCTCTGCAAACCTCTCTTCCCTCTTAGAAGGTAACCTTACCTCCAACCACCCAGAGAAAGGAAGAGCTATCAGATTTGAACTCCTCAGCTTCCTGCCATCAAATGTATGCACCTTTCTGCATCTAGATCTAACTTCTCTTCCTTTCTCCTTTTATAGGAGAAATGTTGTCTTTCCTCCTGCATAAGGAAGGGCAGTCTCTCCATCTGGGCCCTGAGTCTTCTCACTGCCCACCTCCCCGGGAACTTCCCTTATCTTTTCCCTCTCCTGCCTCATCAGTGCCTCCCTCGCCACTGGATCCTTCCTTTGGGATTTAAACATGCTCAGGTCTCCTCCATCTTAGAACAAGCAAATGAACAATAACGTCCTTTATTTCCACACCTTTTTTTCTTCTCCAGCCTCTGATTCACGGACAGACTTATCTGCGTCATTAACTGCCCTAGCAGCCTCCATTCCTCACTTTCCGCCTTCTGCCAGCTCACTGCACCTTGACTTTTACCCCTAAATTTTTAAAAAGTGAACAAAAAAAACCCACCTCTGTATGATATCATCTATTTATCTAGCCTCCTAGAAAAGTTAAGAGTATAGTATTAGAACGCAGATCAGTGAGAGGAGGGCGTTGACAGCAAAGGGGCACAGGGAACTTTTTATTTTGATGCCATGTTTTACCTATTTGTTATTGTGTTTCATGGCTTTACATATTTGTCACAACTCATATACTTAAATTTGGTGAATTTCACTGTGTGTTAGTTATTCTACAGTGAAGCTGACAGAAAGTTTAGTAGAAACATCATAGTATACTACTTGGTTTCTAGTGATGAACTAAGAATTAGCAATGAAAGCATTTTGTTTAGAAACATTTAAGCCAATTTAAGAAGAAAACGCTAAAAGAGGTTCTGGGGAGCAGGCTTGACATCTTAAAGGGTGGTACAGGGGACTGATATTTTTTGTTCATAGCCTGTTAGAGTCAGTTGACATTTTTGACCATATACGTGTATTGTTTTGCTTACATGCTCACTTGTGTCCGACTCTGCAACTCATGAACTGCAGCCCTCCAGGCTTCTCTGTGCAATTTTCTAGGCAGGAATACTGGACCAGGTTGCCATTTCCTTCTCCAGGGGAATCTTCCCTACCCAGATTTTGAACCCGTATCTCTTACATCTCCTGCATTGGCAGTTGGATTCTTTATCAGCTGAGCTACTGGTGAAGCATTGTGTATCATTTTAGTGAAAGTTGACTTTAAAATTTAGGGCAATGCATTGCTAGATATTACTGTAGCAAGACCAAAAATGGGCACGGAACTCAGCTAAGTAGAGGAGTTTGGAATAGAAGCTCTGATATGGTGTATGGCTTTTTCTGGGAGGTAATGCATAAGCTGAATATGAAAGGATGAGTTCACAGTTCACCTGATGACTCAGAATCTAATTGATGGTTAAGGATGCCTTCTCTCTTGTAACTTTGTTGAACTCAAGTAGTACTTCCAGAAGATATTGTATTATTTACTTGTATTTTCTAGGTCTGTATTCAGGTCAACAGTGGAAAAATGATACAAGTAAATCTTTCTGCTGTTTTTTTTTTCTTCTTCAAAAGCATTGCTGGTCTATCTAGCACTACTATAATGTTGAGTTTTTCATGAGATCTTGTCTTGTTTGTGTTTTTATGAATTATCACTCAGAACTACTCTGTTTTTCAAATTGAAATGTTAAGTTGTAATGTTTTTCTTATTTAGAATTAAGTGTGCCTTTTTAGGTCATATACCTAAATGACTGCAAATGATAGTTCTCTAATATGTTGTTGAATGGTGGTGAAGATTTTCTTTAGGTTTCTTAGACCTCTATATAGTATAGGCAGACCTCAGAGATATTGAAGATTTGGTTCCAGGCCACTGCAGTTAAGCAAGCACGTGAAGATTTTGGTTTCCCAGTGCATATAAAGTTATGTTTATACTACGCTGTAGTGTTTTAAGTGTGCAGTGGCATTATGTCTTAAAAAATTGTGCATACCTTATTTCAAAAATATTTCATTACTAAGATATGCTAACCTTCATCTAAGCCTTCAGTGAGTTCATAATTTTCTTGTGGTAATAATATCGAAGATCACTGTCACAGATCAGTACAGTCAATATAATAATAATGATGAAGTTTGACATATTGCTAGAATTACCAAAGAGTGACACAGAGACACAATATGAGCAAATTCTGTGAGGAAAAAAAATGATGTCAGTAGACTTACTCAATGCAAAGTTACCACAAAGCTTCAGTTTTTTAAAAAACACAGTATCCATGAAGCACAGTGAAGCAGAGCACAGTGAAACAAGGCATGCCTGTAAGCTGCATTGGCCATGTTTCTTCATTAGCATCATACATTTAAGAGATTTAAAAATCAAACCCACTTCTGGTTCCTGAAAAAAGATCAGATCAGAGATCTGTAACCAAGTTTGTAACATTATGCAGTTATTTATTACAGACAGGCAGGATCACTACCCTACGCAGCTTTTGCCCCCTTGGTTCATACAGTGCATAGCTTGGTAGCTATTGGGAAGTTTTGGTGATAATTTGTTTTAATAACTATTTTGTCATCTTTGTTGGACTTCATTTTTGAGGTTTATCGTTCTAGAAATTGATACATGACTGTCTTGTCAGATCTGTTGTCATCTCATTGCAATAATGAGATGTATAAAAGAGATGTACATCTTTATAAGATAAAATTGATTTTTTATATTTTATTTTTAACATTTTTAAAATTTATATTTTAGGTGAGATATTTAAACAGTAACATGTTTAGTGGGTCTATTTATACAACACCCACTATTTGAATGATAAAGAAATGTAAAAGAAACTGTGCTTGATGACTTTAAAGCTTACAGTTTAAAAGAAGATAGTTTCCAAAGGAAACGCAATTGTATCGTAAAGTAATAATTGTTGTATAGAAGAGTGTACAGGCATATCTCTCTTGTTATACTTTGCTTTATTGTGCTTCACAGATAATGTGTTTTTTTTTTTTTTACAAATAGAAGGTTTGTGGCAACTCTTGAATCAGGCAAGACCGATGGCATCATTTTTCCAGTAGCATTTGCTTATGTCCTGTCTGTGTGTCACATTTTGTTAATTCTTGAACTATTTCAAACCCTTCACCAGCAAAAAGATTGAGACTTGCTAAAAGTTCGGAGGCTGCTGGCTTGCTTCATTGCAGTACTTTATTGTCCTTGGCTGGAACCGAACCCCTAGTGTCTCTGAGGTATGTCTATCACGTGCTGTGGGAAGAGAATGTGCACCCCTTCCATTTTTAGTAAGTATTCTTTTTCTGCTGTGTAAGTTTTTTGACACTCAAAACTACTGCTTTCACTGAAGCAACTCACCATTGTGCTATTAAAAAGAAATTTCATTTTGAAACACTGAAATTGTGGAAGGAGGGAGGTATCATTATATGATAATACAATAAAGGAAGCATACCATTTGAGAGAATTTTCCTGACAGACTCATTTGTTGCCTGATCCTTGTGAAATAGGCATCGTCATTATTAATGATATTTTCAGTCATGCTTTTGTATGACATGTAGTTGTTCTTTGAGTCGTTCTGTGACAAGCCACAGTTGTGAATATCTATATGCAGTTTTCCAGGAAGGTAATTTGATATTTAGAGCTTAAAAAATCTGGAGTACGGTTCTTGCCTTGGAGACTGTGAACCATGTGCTTTAAGAAATCTGTAACCTCCCTCAAATTAATAGTGTGTTCAGATCTTCCTTACTCTTACTGGGTTTTGAGTGAAGTTCTTTAAACTGTTGAGAGAGTGTTGTTAAAATCTCCATAGTTGTGGATTTGTGTATTTTTTCCCTTTTCTATTAGTTTTTGTTCACTGAAACTCAGTTATTAGGCACATACATATTTAGGATAGTTAGGTCTTCCTTAGAGTTGATCCTTTTATCATTATGAACTGTGTGTCTTTATTTTGTTAGTACTGCTTGTTTTGAAGTCTTACTTTGTCTGATATTATTATAGTGTCTTTAGCTCTCTTTTGCTTATTATTGTTTGCATTAGTATTTCTTTTCTCATAATTTTACTTTCAACCTATCTATATATTCATAATTAAAGTACATCTTTTAATTTAAAAGTTCATTTAATCCTATCTTTGAATTGAAATTTTTGTTTATGCTAAATATAATTAGCAATGTTTGGCAAGTCTTTAATTTTTTTCTTTTGTTCCATTTTGTTGTTATCTTTGGTGGTGTTCCTCTCTTCTTTTGTTCTTCTCTACTTTTGAATCAATCAGTTAATTTTTAGTATTCCATTTTTAAAATAATTTTATTTGTTTTATTGCTGAGTAGGCTTTTCTCTGAGAGTTGCGGTGAGTAGGGACTCCTCTTCCTTGCAGTGCGCGGGCTTCTCATTGCAGTGGCTTCTCTTGTTGCCGAGCACAGGCTCTAGAGTAGTTGTGGTTCCCTGACTCTGGAGCACAGGCTCAATAGTTGTGATGCATGGGCTTCGTGGCATGTGGGATCTTTCTGGACCAGGGATCAAACCTCTGTCTTCTGTATTGGCAGGTGGATTCTTCACCACAGAGCCACCAGGGAAGCCCTAGTATTTCATTCTAATTCCTCTGTTGACTTACCTATGCTTCTGTATCTTTTTCAGTGCCTTTTCTCCCCATTGATTGTTCTAGAGATTACAGAATGCACCCATATATTATTGCAGTCTACATAGGGTGATATTGCAACAGTTCAGATAAAATAAAGACTCTTAAAAGAATCCTTTAATTCCCCTGATCTTTGTGCATTTTTTTCCCAAATACATTACTTCTTATATTATAAACTCCACAATATGATGTTACCTTTTTTGCTTTATATAGTCATATTTCTTTTAAAGAAAGATGAAAAAATATGTTGTGTTATTTATATTTCTCACATGTTTATCACTTCTAGAGCTCTTTTTTCCTTTCTCTAGGTTCAGATTACTATCTATGATCACTTTCTTTTAGCTGGAAAAATTATCCTTAGCATTTCGTATAGCATATGTCTCCTGGCAGCAAATTCTTGCAGTTCTCGTTCATCTAAAAATATCTTTGCCTTCACTTTTTATTACAATTTTTATTGAAGTATTATTGATTTACAATAATTGTCTTTTTCTAAAGAATATTTTCACTGGGTAAACGATTTGGGGTTGCATTTACTTTTTTCTACAGTATGTCAAAACTCTTTCATTGTCACCTGACTGCCATTGTTTCTGTTAAGAAGTGAGCTACCATTTGTAATGTCATTCCTTTGTATGTATGGTGTTGTTTTCCCCTAACTCCTCTTCAGGTTCCCCACCCCTTTTCACCCATCTATACATAATTTTTTAGTGGTTAGACTGTGATGTACCTCCTTTTGTTTTTCTTCAAACTTATCTGGGTTGGAGTTCATAGTTTGGGGGAATTATATGACCATTATTGCTTCAAGTAATTTTTTCTCCCTGCTTTCTTTCTTATTCTTTCTCTAGTCTCTAGTACTCCATTTACATATGGGTTAGTGTGTGTTACTGACCCACAGATCATGGGGCTCTCTGCATTTTTGTTTAATCTTCCTAGTTCTTTAGATTGACTAATTGGTATTTTCAGTTCTTCAGATTGGCTAATTTTTATTCATCTGTCTTCAAGTTTGTTGACCCTTTTTCTTTTGCAGTCTGCTACACACCTGCCCAGTGAATTGAGTTTTTTTAAAAATATTATACTATTCAGTTCTAGAATTTCCATTTACTTGTTTTTATCTATAGTTTCCATTTCTCTGCCGATATTTCCCATGTTTGCTTTTTTAATCATATTATCCTTTACTTTTAGAAGCAGTTATCGTAACTGCTTTAAAGTTCTTGCCTGTTGAGTCCAACTTCTGGAACATCTTGGTGTCTATTCCTACTGACTGCTGTTTCTCTTGACAGTCTGATTCTTCTGTTCCATCATGTATTTAGTAAATTTTGATTGTATATAGAACACTGTTGATAGCACTGAACAGAGTCTCTGGATTTATTTATCTTCCTCTGAAAAGTGTTGATTTGACAGGAAGTTAATTTGGCTTAACTCAGACTTCAAATTCAGCCTTTCCAGTAGCGAGCAATAGGCAAATCTATAGTTTCTCTAACGTTCTGTCTGTCTCCTTCTGACATGTTCTTTGGCGTTTCTCTTGCTCACGTTTGGTTTAGGGCTCAGCAAGGGACCTGTAGTTTGTGTGAGGACTTCAGAGTTTTATTCTCATAGCTTTATTTTCATTAGAGTTTCCCTTTTCACTCTTAGACCAATTCTTTTTTTTAGTCATCAACCCTATCCTTTGACTTTTTAAGCCAGTAAGACTGTTGCTCTGGTTGAATTTCAGTCACTGGGAGCTTGGTGGATCAGAGTTTGCCCCCAGGTGGAAACTAAAAATTTCACCTTATGTGGTTCCCTTTTTTACAAAGATCAGTCTCCTTCCAGTTTTTGGCTTCTTTCTGTGGCTCTGCAGGGCCACCAAACAATTGTTTTTAATATATTGTCTGGAGATTGTGTTATTATTTACTGGTAGATTAGTCAGGTATAACTATTTATCCACTATTAGAACCATAACTTCCCTACTTTTTTTTTTTTAAGACTTTAAGAAATAGAAATTTGGTTATTGTTTGTAAATTTTTGTGGCCTGTATTGGTGCTAATATCAGCTGACTGAAGAGTAGTTATGGTGTGCAAAGTGGCATGTTCTAGAGTCATGGGAAGTGAGCTGCGACATCCCCAGCTTCAGGTCTAATATATGATATATAACTTCTCAGGAATATTCTTTCTTTATCATGTATTTGTCATTCAGTTCATTCATCCATTCATTTATTCATTCATTACCTAATAGGTTAGCCAAGCTACACCATCTTTTGCCTTCTAAATCTGACTCTGTATGGTCCAGTGTACAGGGCTCTGTATCCATAACTTTAACAGTTTGAATTCCAGTAATATTCAGTTGGACAGCTGAATTTTCAACATGTAGGCCTTTGAAAAAGATCCTCCATTTAATATACCATTTTCTCAGGTACCTTTCCTCTTTGACTTTACAAAGTATGCTCTCACCTTGGGGTTTTTCTGTTTATTCATTTCACTACCTGAAATGCTCTTCTCCTTTTTATCTAGCTCATTGCCCTCTGTTGGGTCCAGCTCAAACACCATTTATTACATCTAGTCTGTTAGTAGCATTCACCCCAACTCCCTCCCTAGACACTCTTGTCACATTTCCTCATTTTATTTCCTTTTCACCCCATATTACCAAGTATAGTTATTTTATTTTGGCTATTTGCATAGTCTTGTCTTCTTTCATTCAAATACGGGTTTTATCCTTCAGAATTTTTTTCAGGCTATCAATAGACTTCAAAAAAATTCCTTTTTTATTTTTTTAAACTTAGCCTAAGTTGGTTTCTGTTGCTTAGAGACAAGAAACCTGACTGTAAGGAAACTAGTAACAGCTTCTACACAGTCAGGTTACAGGCAACCTGACTGCCTACAACCAGAAGTCATTGCAGGCAACAAACATTCAGGGAAATGGCAGAAATTTGGGATTGTTTTTCTGGCCTAGGAGATGGGTTATTTTTGTTTCTTTGTTAGTGTAGTTTTAACCAACAAGCACTTGTATGGTTCTTACTATGTGCTATTCTGAGCACCTTTACAGAAATTATTTTATGTAATCCTCAGAATAGCTATGAGGTAGGCTTTTATTATTAGTTCCTTTAATAGACAAGGAAACATGCACATAAAGATTAAACAACTTGCCCAAGGGTGCATAGCTAGTGAGTAGAAAAATTTCATTTCAGTTGGTATTTAAAGCAGGGAAAATTCTATTATTATTAAGGAATTCCAAGTCTGATAATCCATGGGATTAGTTCCTTGAAGAGCTAATGAAATCACTACCTGTAATTACTTTGAATACACTACATCTCAAGCCCAGATTTAAGTTCATGTTGCCACTGCTGCAGAAAAATGGAGTTCAGTGTCTACTGGATTGAATGGACAACTTGAAGAAAGAAAATAAAATCTGAATTTGTATTTTCAGCTAAAGATGAGGGACTAGACTTTACAGCCATTATATAATGGAGCTTGCATAATATCTTGTACTTACCAGCCTTATGGTTGAGACAGTTCTTAATTAAACTTAACTATCACTTCAGCCTGAAGAGGGCATGGCAACCCACTCCACTATTCTTGCCTGAAGACTCCCCATGGACAGAGGGGCCTGGCAGGCTACAGTCCATGGGGTCGCAGAATCGGACACAACTGAGAGACTAAGCACAACACAGCATGACTTCAGCCCAAGCTGGATAAATATTTTTTTCTAGGCTTCCTGTTTGAGAGTTAATATATTGATCAGCATGGAGTGAGATCAATTATCTCAAATTAGTCTTCAGAAAATTCCTTTAGAGAAAGATTCTGCTGCTGAGTCCTATGGCACTCCTAAGGAAAAATGGGGGTTTGAGGGGAGGAATATTTTGTTTCAGTGGGTGTTTTATAATTAGTTCAGTTCAGTCGCTCAGTTGTGTCCGACTCTTTGCAACCCCATGAACTGCAGCACACCAGGCCTCCCTGTTCATCACCAACTCCCGGAGTCTACCCAAACCCATGTCCATTGAGTCAGTGATGCCATCCAGCCATCTCATCCTCTGTCATCCCCTTCTCCTCCTGCCCCGAATCCTTCGCAGCATCAAGGTCTTTTCCACTGAGTCAACTCTGCACATGAGGTGGCCAAAGTATTGGAGTTTCAGCTTTAACATCAGTCCTTCCAATGAACACCCAGGACTGATCTCCTTTAGGATGGACTTGTTGGATCTCCTTGCAGTCCAAGGGACTCTCAAGAGTCTTCTCCAACACCACAGCTCAAAAGCATCAATTCTTCGGCCCTCAGCCTGTTTCACTGTCCAACTCTCACATCCATACATGACTACTGGAAAAACCATAGCCTTGACTAGACGGACCTTTGTTGGCAAAGTAATGTCTCTGCTTTTCAGTATGCTATCCAGGTTGGCCATAACTTTCCTTCCAAGGAGTAGGCATCTTTTGATTTCATGACTGCAGTCACCATCTGCAGTGATTTTGGAGCCTAAAAAAATAAAGTCTGACACTGTTTCCCCATCTATTTCCCATGAAGTGATGGGAACAGACGCCATGATCTTAGTTTTCTTAATGTTGAGGCTTAAGCCAACATTTTCACTCTCCTCTTTCAGTTTCAGCAAAAGACTTTTTAGTTCCTCTTCACTTTCTGCCATAAGGGTGGTGTCGTCTGCATATCTGAGGTTATTGATATTTCTCCTGGCAGTCTATATTCCAGCTTGTGCTTCTTCCAGCCCAGCATTTCTCATGATGTACTCTACATAGAAGTTAAATAGGCAGGCTGACAATATACAGCCTTGACGTACTCCTTTTCCTATTTGGAACCAGTCTGTTGTTCCATGTCCAGTTCTAACTGTTGCTTCCTGACCTGCATACAGGTTTCTCAAGAGACAGGTCAGATGGTCTGGTATTCCCATCTCTTTCAGAATTTTCCACAGTTTATTGTGATCCACACAGTCAAAGGCTTTGGTAGTCAATAAAGCAGAAGTAGATGTTTTTCTGGAACTCTCTCACTTTTTTGATAAGCCAGCGGATGTTGGCAATTTGATCTCTGGTTCCTCTGCTTTTTCTAAAACCAGCTTGAATATCTGGAAGTTCACGGTTCATGTATTGCTGAAGCCTGGCTTGGAGAATTTTGAGCATTACTTTACTAGCGTGTGAAATGAGTGCAATTGTGTGGTAGTTTGAGCATTCTTTGGCATTGCCTTTCTTTGGGATAGGAATGTAAACTGACCTTTTCTAGTCCTGTGGCCATTGCTGAGTTTTCCAAATTTGCTGGCATATTAAGTGCAGCACTTTCACAGCATCACCTTTTCGTTTTATAATTAGAATCATAATATAAAAAATGTGCTTTATATTCCATTATAATTTCTAGTTTAAGACTCTTCTAAATCCATTCTGAGAAAGTTGGATGGCTCCTAAAAAGGGTCATGCTTAATGTTGGAAGATAGGAGGTCTCATTTTTAAAAAGGATTTTGGAGAATATATTACCTTTTCCAATTCTAGGAGTGAGATAAGAAAGAATAGTATTTTTGTAAGAGCCCTCTGTCCCCTCCTTTCCTCTCTAAGTACAGACACTGCCATACCTATATTTTCTTAGAATCTCCTTCTCTGTTGGTAGGATTGGCCAGAAGGAATTTAGTCTTGCCTTTCAGACCATGACATTTTACAGTAGAGGTTGGCCATCTTCATCCCATAGGCCAAATGCAGCCTTTGGGTGTGTTTTTATATGGCCCTGAGCTAAGGAAGTTTCTTTAAAAATGAATACCCAACCGGGACAGTAGAGTCTGCAAAACCCAAAATATTTATTGTCTAGCTTTTTATAGAAAACTTTGCTGACCTCTGTGCCTCGCCATACTGGTTGGGATACAGAACAGTCAAAAAAATGCTGTCCCTAAATATTGATAGGTTACCTGATCGAGAGTTTCTCCTTAGGGAACTGATTATACTGTCCTCTCTCTTGTTGTTTGCCTTAGCTAAAAGTTGAACATGTCTGCTAAGAGTCTCCTAATTATTCATTTTGCCTTTATGACCTCTTAATTAGAAAGTAGTGATAGCTCTTATGCATCAGCTATTGTGTTTCTCTGTAACAAGTCATCCCAACACCCAGTGGTTCAAACTGACAAGCATATGTTGTTTCTTATGAGTCACGGGGTTATCTGGGGATCAGTTGATTTAATCTGATGTCAACTGGGAGTCGCTCTGCTCAGTGTGTTTCTCATCTTCCTTCTGGTATCAACCTGGACACGTCCTTCCCATGAGGATGGCAGAAATGTGAGAGAGTAAGTTGAAACACAGAAAAGCTTCTTGATGACTAGTATGGGACTGGCTTATACCATCGTTTTGAACTCATTCTATTGGCCAAAGCAAATCATATGACTGGATGCCCAAAGAGTGTAAAACTATATTCTGCCCACAGTGGGAGGACATTGGAAAGTTACATGGCAAAGGATGTGAAAATTTGGAGCTAATAATTCAGTCTGTCAGTTTGGTTTATAGTAAGAATATGCTCTGCAACCAGCATTGAGATATAACTCAAATATCTTAACTCATTCTGCTGTTATATGCATAAGAGATCTGGACAGCAAGACATCATTCCTCTTAAGTCATCCTGAGTGTAGGTGTCAGGGGCACAACGACCATAACTTTCTTTACTTGACTGACTTGTATTGTGTCTTTTTTTGTGCCTACCATATTCAGTATTGACCATCTGGTGATGTCCATGTATAGAGTCTTCTCTTGTATTGTTGGAAGAGGGTGTTTGCTATGACCAGTGTGTTCCCTGAAAAAGCTCTATTAACCTTTGCCCTGCTTTCTGTACTCCAAGGCCAAATTTGCCTGTTACTCCAGGTATTTCTTGACTTTCTACTTTTGCATTCCATTCCCCTATAATGAAAAGGACATCTTTTTTGGGTGTGTGTTCTAGAAGGTCTTATAGGTCTTCATAGAACTGTTCAACTTCTTCAGCATTATTGATCTGGGCGTAGACTTGGATTACTGTGATATTGAATGGTTTGCCTTGGAAACGAACAGAGATCATTCTGTCATTTTTGAGATTGCATGGCAAATTCAGACTTAAATTGAAGAAAGTAGGGAAAACCACTAGGCCATTCAAGTATGACCTAAATCAAATCCTTTATGATTATACAATGGAAGTGACAAATAGATTCAAGGGACTAGATCTGATAGAGTGTCTGAAGAATTATGGACGGAGGTTCGTGACATTGTACAGGAGGCAGTGATCAAGACCATCCCCAAGAAAAAGAAACGCAAAAAGGCAAAATGGTTGTCTGACAAGGCCTTACAAATTAGCTGTGAATAGAAGGGAAGCAAAAGGCAAAGGAGAAAAGGAAAGATTTACCCATTGGAATGCAGAGTTCCAAAGAATAGCAAGGAGAGATGAGAAAGCCTTCCTCAGTGATCAGTGAAAAGAAATAGAGGAAAACAATAGGATGGGAAAGACTAGAGATCTCTTCAAGAAAATGAGAGATACCAAGGGAACATTTCATGCTATGATGGGCACAATAAAGGACAGAAACCTTATGGACCTAACAGAAGCAGAAGATATTAAGAAGAAGAGGTGGCAAGAATACACATAAGAACTATACAAAGAAGATCTTCATGATCCAGGTAATCATGACGATGTGATCACTCACCTAGAGCCAGACATCCTGGAATGAGAAGTCAACTGGGTCTTAGGAAGCATCACCACGAACAAAGCTAGTGGAGATAATGAAATTCCAGTTGAGCTATTTCAAATCCTAACAGATGATGCTGTGAAAGTGCTGAACTCAATATGCCAGCAAATTTGGAAAACTCAGCAGTGGCCATGGGACTGGAAAAGGTCAGTTTTCATTCCAGTCCCAAAGAAAGGCAATGCCAAGAAATGCTCAAACTACCACACAGTTGCACTCACCTCACATGCTAGCTAAGTAATGCCCCAAATTCTGCAAGCTAGGGTTCAACAGTACATGAACCGTTAGCTTCCAGATGTTCAAGCTAGATTTAGAGAAAACAGGGGAACCAGAGATCAAATTGCAAATGTCTGATGAATCATCAAAAAAGCAAAAGAATTCCAGAAAAAAACACCTACTTCTGCTTTATTGACTACACCAAAGCCTTTGACTGTGTGGATCACAACCGACTGTGGAAAATTCTTCAAGAGATGGAAATATCAGACCACCTTAACTGCCTCCTTAGAAATCTGTAAGCAGGTCAAGAAACAACAGTTAGAACTGGACATGGAACAACACACTAGTTCCAGATTGGGAAAGGAGTACATCAACGCTGTATATTGTCACCCTGATTTTTTAACTTATATGCAGAGTACATCATGAGAAATGCTGGACTGGATGAAACACAAGCTGGAATCAAGATTTCCGGGGAAGTATCAATAACTTCAGACATGCAGATGACACCACACTTAGTGTCAGAAAACAAAGAAGAAGAACCTCTTGATGGAATTGAAAGAGGAGAGTGGAAAAGTTGGCTTAAAACTCAACATTCAGAAAACTAAGATCATGGCATCTGGTCCCATCACTTCATGGGAAATAGATGGGGAAACAATGGAAACAGTAACAGACTTTATGTTTTGGGGCTCCAAAATCACCACAGATGGTGACTACAGCCGTGAAATTAAAAGACGTTTGCTCCTTGGAAGAAAAGTTATGACCAACCTAGACAGCATATTAAAAAGCAGAGACATTACTTTGTCAACAAAGGTCCATCTAGTCAAAGCTTTGGTTTTTCCACTTGTCATGTATGGATGTGAGAGTTGGACTATAAAGAAAGCTGAGCGCAGAAGAATTGATGCTTTTGAGCTGTGGTGTTGGAGAAGACTCTTGAGAGTCCCTTGTACTGCAAGGAGATCCAACCAGTCCATCCTAAAGGAGATCAGTCCTGGGTGTTCATTGGAAGGACTGATATTGAAGCGGAAACTCCCATACTTTGGCCACCTGATGTGAAGAGCTGACTCATTTGAAAAGACCCTGATGCTGGGAAGGATTGAAGGTTGGAGGAGAAGGGGACACAGAGGATGAGATGATTGGATGGTATCACCAACTCGATGGAGATGAGTTTGATTAAGCTCCAGGAGTTTGTGATGGACAGGGAAGCCTGGTATGCTGCAGACCGTGGGGTTGCAAAGAGTTGGACACAACTGAGCACACACTAACTAGCCATATTAATTTAGGGGATTTAGAGAGAGTTAGGTCTAACAATGATAATTGACCATAGACCAATACTTAAGAAGGTGGTGTGATAGTCCAATAGTAGAAATTTTTGCTGGATATAAAGATAGCAACAGAAAAGAGGAGTAATCAGTTCTGCTTTGTGAAAGACATAGAACACTTTGTTGAGGAGATAAAACTAAATTTTGAATGATAGACAAGTCCACAGTCCCTGCAGGATAAGTTCAGGTAGAGAGGTAGTATTTCTAGGAAATATTATAGCAATCTGTTGACTCTGAGAAAATTATTATAATTAAAATCTCTTGTTTGTGCTCAGATAATAGAAAATTTGCTGAGAGCCAGTGAGTAACTTTGTGTTTACTGCCTACTTATATTATTTATTGCAGTTGTTTTCAAATTTGCCTGCATCAGAATCACCTGGAGGGCTGTCTAAAATACTCCTTACTGGGTTCCACCCCCAGAGTTTTCTCTTCAATAGGTCTGAAACAGGGTTAGAGAATTTGTGTTTCTAGCATGTTCCCAGATGATGCTGATGGTTCTGATCCAGGGACAGCAATTTAAGAACTATTGATTTATTGAACTTTCCCTATGTATCTGGCACTCTGCAATGTGGTGAGTATATAAAAGTGGAAAGAAAACATGTCTGCCCTCAAGTTGCTCCTGGTAAGGTGGCAGACACAGAGAAGTGAGTGTATAATGACAGTGCAGTGAATTGAATCACATGAAAGTACATTTTGCTGTGAAAATACCCCAGTGCAACTCTAACTCAGCATGAGGCCATGGGCTGCAAGTGTGTGTAAGACACAGAAAATCCTTTAATCCTGAGCCAAGTTTTTAAAAAATATCAAAAGTAAAAACAAATAGAAAACTGATCTTGAGTCCTGCTTTGCATGAAATTAGTAGATGGAGTCGTCTTCAAAGTTGCCTTTAAGAAATTTCTGATTAAAATTTTTTAGACATGCTTTTGGTGGTATAGGTTGGACAACATACATCTGAATTACTTTGCAGTTAATTTCATTTACTTAGTTCCACATCACCTTGGTTTTTGCTTATTGGGTAGTTTAAATACTCTCAGTGGTGTTCCAAGATCTATACTCATCTCAAAGCAGCACTTGCTATAAATGGATCCGCGAATAAACCATGTCAAAGGCCAAAAAAAAAGCTGCCCCTTCTTTTGTTAATTTGTTATACTCATCTTCAGCTATTTTTAAGATGTCAGATAATGTTGTTATGTTTGTCATGCATGATTCTATGTTTTCACAGAACGTGCTAGAAATTTTATTTACTTCAGAAAGCAGACAAAACTAGCCAAGAGCAGGGACACTCAGAGCTGGGCAAACAGGGTTCCTTAGGCAGCCTTACCTGGGACTTGACGTGCTGAGCCCCAGGGGAACACTGTGATTGTGAGCCAGCGTGAGACTCTGAGACAAAGTGCCGTGTCTCTGCCTTGAAAAGGACACAGAGGAGGAAGGCAGTGGGTATAAGGTCATGGATCCAGACAGGGCTATCGATGGCTCCTACTTGGGCCTGGGAAACTGGGTGAGGGGCTGAGCAGGAGTTGATTAAGGGTATACTTGTAGTGGGAAACTGGTTAGTTGGCCGAACTTATGTGCCCAGCAGATGAAAGAGTGACCAGGACAAGTAGTTGGACTGGTTTAGAGAAACAGAGCTGTACTTGTGAGGTTGTTTGTCTTGGCACTGAAGACATTCTGCCATTGTAATGAAGCAATCTGGATTGTCATCTAACCATTTATATCTTTTTAAAAGCAAAACCATATGCCTAAAGCTATAAAGAACATTTCATTTAAAATGATTATATTCCCCCTGGCAAAGGGAATTGAAGTCAAGTAGAAATTGCAAACAGAATGCTCAGAGATGCTGTAGTGCAATCTGTTTTCATTAGAGATGAATTATTTTTTCCTCTTTATTTTTAATTGCAGAATAATTACAACATTGTGCCGGTTTCTGCCATACATCAACATGTATAAGCCATAGGTTTATATATGTCCCCTCTGTTTGGAGCCTCCCTCCCACCTCCTACCCCATCCTACCCCTCTAGGTTAGAGATGAATTATTAGAGAAAATTGTTTGTAGTGTTTTTTGAACTGTCCTTTAATTATATAGTTTAATTAATTATGAAATCTTCTAACTTTTTTCTTAGCATACATCTGTGGATGGATATACTGAACCCCATATCCAGCCAACCAAATCAAGTAGCAGACAGAACATCCCTCGGTGTAGAAACTCCATTACGTCAGCAACAGACGAACAGCCTCACATTGGAAATTACCGTTTACAAAAGACAATAGGGAAGGGAAATTTTGCCAAAGTGAAATTGGCAAGGCATGTTCTAACAGGTAGAGAGGTAAGTTTTCACGATGCCTTTTAATATTTACTTGGACCTCTCCAGAGTCTTATTAAAAAAGCTTTCCTATAGCTGATTCTGGGAATAAGTTAACAGTTGTAATATGCTAAACACTGGGCCATGTGTGAATGAAATGTATGTTGGTAGAGTTATACCTAGCACAGAAAAATTGTCCTTACATATTAGCATCTCCTATAAATCAGATGTACTGCAGATGAGGTTTTCTTTGACTTCTGTCTTTCATTATATGGTTTCCATAAACATTTCAGATTACCCTTGCTACCCAACCCCAGGAACAGGGCTAGGATAACTTCTTAGTAATTACTGCGTAAGCTGTATATAGGAATAGAAATCTGAGGTTGTACATGTGAAACTTACATAGTGTTATAAACCACTGTTACCTGAATAAAAAATAAATTTTAAAAACTACTTGAGGTAAATTAGGTACAGATTTATAGATTAGCCACTAATTTTTAATCTATTTAGAGATCACATTGAGCAAGCATTTTACAGATGTTTTTCTCAGATAATAAGAGAATCAGGTTTCTGAAATCCTCTGTGTTTCACAGTAGGTATATTTACATAGTAAAATTTATGTTTTTAAAAAAATAATATATTTAATAATTTCTATATTAAAGACTCAAAATAGTTAAACATCTAACACTCTACCTTGCACGATTGGATCCAATTATGACATTATGAAAAATCTGTCATAAAACATTTTTGCTAAGTTTCCATTTTGCTTTATACATAATATTATTGTCACTTATGGTTAAATTTAGTCTTCTCTGTCCATTTTGACCGCAGGAGCTATTAGGACACAGGCTGTATTAGAGACTTAAAGGATGTTTAAACTTGTTTTGTTAGTTTGCTATAAGTTTGGGTATTCAGTCTCTTTCCCCATGTTAGTACTTAACTTATTAAAAGTTTATAAGTCTCTCCTTTCTGATAATTATGACTTATCAAGATCATGAGTCAAACATTAAGGTACAAATGATTTTTACTTAAAAGGGGAAACTTGGAAGGATTTTGACAAAGGTGTAGTTTCACTGACTCAGAATCAAATAGGTTAAAGACTTGGGTCAATAGAATATATTATAAGGTTGTCTAGTTATCAAAACTTTACTATCCAATTATGTTAAACCCCAGTATAGCTATATCTAGTTAGGATGAAACAAAAGATGTTTTCTTTATAAATTTTATTCCTTAAGATATGTATTCTCAAATTCAAATTTAATGATTCTCTTTTTCAGGTTGCTGTGAAAATAATAGACAAAACTCAGCTAAATCCTACCAGTCTACAAAAGGTATTTAATTATTTTAATAGTAAGTAGTTACAATGTGAGTTTATAATCAATATATAATACTCTGTAAAATCAGTTATTCTAAATTTCCCATTAGGTACAGTTCTGCACCTCATCAATATATGAAGAAAAGACTTGATATATAATATTTACATTTGTTAGTATTTAGATATGTATCAAGTGTTTGAAAAGTATCTACTCCTCAAATGCATGTACTGTATCAAAGGAACTTATGTCTTTTAATACAATAGAATAAAACTTATTGTATCAGATATTTTGAAGTACTTAGGATTCTGCTTCATTCAAATCAACTTATGAGATACTCTTGTCAATAGGTGGGTTTCCTATTACTTCACTTGATTTTCTTCCTTCCTCCACAAAAACTACAGTAGAAGATTACTGTAGAAGTTACTGTAAGCTAACTTCCAGTAGAAGATATGAACATTTCTTCAAAGGGTGGACATATAAAATGGCATAGGGACCAAAAAAAGCAAGTAGGATGGGAACTGACCTGGAAAATTTAGTAAAGCTGGTTCATGTTGCTTTATTAATTATTTGGGAAAATTTTCTCAGATACACATTTTAGTACTTTAAAAACTAAGCAAATATTTTAGCATTTATACCATATATGTTGTTATATATGTGTAATGTATATATAAAGTACATTATTATTTTTATGAGAATATAATGGGATTGCAGTCATATATGTAGTGTGGTGTAAATAACTGGATTCCTAAAACAGAATTCCATAAGAAAGTTTTAGTGTGGTGTGTATAACTATACCTGCTGTGATTCTAACATTAAATGAAAAATTTGGATCAGTGATAATCAAGACTTCCCACTTGTCTCAGTACCAGATAACTCAGTTTATTTTATATATTTCTACTTAGAGATCTGGTCTGTCTTTGTACTTACTGAGCTTCCTTTTAAATTTGCCAACCAGTATAGCTTTTCATAGTATTGGTATTTCTCATCTGTATGCACATGAAAGGTTTGCTGGATTTTTTTTTTTTTTTCCTCTGTGAGTGTGAGATATATACCTCGTTGGGTGTTTTTTAGGAGAAACTTCCAGTACTTATGTCTCAGCTAATCATGACTTAGTGGTATGAGTTATAAGAAGGCATCTTCCTTGGGCAGACAAATTATCCAAAGATGCTGTTTCTTCCTGTGTTAGAGCCACAGTGGGGCAAATTTTTGCCCACCCCTCTCCTGGGAATCCCTTTAAAACAGAGATTGCTTAACAGCCCAGAGGCCCTGTTTGTAGCCCAGCTAGCCTTTTCTCTTTTCCGAGGTTAATCTGTGTGATACTCTGGTAAATTAAGTGATTTTGAGTGACATGTAGAACTAGTCCAGGCCTGTTGTGCTTGTTGGATGCAGAGCAGTGTGACCCCCACTCTCTTTCCCAGAGGGGCCCAGAGAAAGTTGTGGAACCAAAGTCATGCCTGTTGAAACATGCAGATGTGAAGCTGGACTGCTATTCGGATTAAAAACGTACTTGCTGATGTAATTTCTGTTATAGATTCTTCTAAATTCTGCTAAATCTTGCTGATAAAGGGTTGCTTTTCCAAACAGGCATATAAAAAATGATGACAATTTTTGTTTTCTTAAATCTGTGGAAATAAAAGCAAAGATTGAAATTTACTAAATGTAGGCAGTACGCCATGTGTATTTTGTTTTTATCAGAATAATTTTTATTTATGTTTATAGCTTTGCTTTTTGTTAAAAGATTTAGAAAAGAACAGATTAAGGCTTGCTTAGTTTTCATGCATTGTAGAATATTCAACATTTGGCCTTACTCATTGAATGCTAGGAGCATCTCATATGCTAGTCAGTCATATCTGAGAAATAAAAATATTAAACATGGAATTAAAAGTAATCCTTTTTTTCCCCTTAGCACTGACAGTCAAGTAATAGTGGGGAAAAAAAAAAACAAACAAACAAGCAAAATGGCTTTCCATGCCTTAGGTGTGCTTGTTAAAAGGCAGATTATGAGAGCACATATTTGCAGTAACGATTCATTTTAATCTCATCTCAACCCAAAAGTATGTGGTTAAATCTTGTTCTGGAATTGATCTGAATTTAAGCTAGTCCTTAAATTGTTTATTCTTTTTTGTATAGCATATTAATAGGGAATATTACTTTCCTTTGCCAACATTAGTGATAGATGAAAGTAATCTAAATTTGATACCCCACCTGTTCCAAACTTCTGAAATATAGAGTTCATAAAAACAGTTTGGTCTTTGGAATTGTTAACATCTTTAGTTTCAACATTGCTCATGTAATATGCTTGTATTATTTGTATTACATATTTTAACTTAATGGAATCCAGTTTAATACGTTTTCATAGTTTGAGACTGTTTGGCATATATGTTATATTTACTTGTTCCTCTTTGGAGCATGACTCCCACCTCACATATTAGTGGTTTTTTAGAGTAGGGTCTGTGAACTATACTAGAGTTTCAATAATTGACATCTAGGAGTTAGACTTATTGAATGAGTAATTAATTTACTGCTAGTGTGTTATCTGTTGTGTAAAAACGTTGTCAAATGGTAATCTAAGCCATTTATACTTAGTGAGTTTTCAGATGAAGCCCAAAGACCTCTCTGGTAAGGTAGTTAAGTTTTCCAGAATATCTGCAAAATAATCTGTATCATGTTGGTGAATTTGGTCAGTAAAAGTAGAGAGGAAGACAGAATCATGGAAGCAATTCAGAATTACATTTCTTTTAACAAATCAAAAAACCAAACTTGTAAAGGCAATCCTATAATTATTGACAAATATTTTTGATCAAGAAGAAAGCAGAAGCTCCTTGGCAATACTCCTTAACAGATCTCCCTGTTGAACATAGGTTGAAAACCAGTTACTCTCACATATGCTTGCTCTCTCACATACTTCACTTTGTAGCTGCAAAAAACCACTTATGTGCTGGGTACTTCTTATGTACAGTTCTTTTCATGTGTGTAGATTATTTGAAGAAGTCTTGACCAGTTCTTTCGTGGATAAATGAAAACCTAAGTCATAAGAGAAGAATTAGCATTTAGTAAGCTGGTTGTAGACTGCAAAAGTTGTTTTTGAATCATTACTGAATTTATTTATATAAATTCACACACCTACAAGGAACGATACTGCTGTGTGAATACGTAGGATCATACCTAGTGCCAAGTCACTCATTGCTTCATTCTCCATGAAATTTTTGGTTGGTAACATATCTCTGACCTTGATTTGATTTTAAAGGAATGCTGGAACAGGGGCTATCATAAAATCTTGGCTATTGGGTGATGTCTCTGTAGCACACAGTGTGGAGAATTGGGAAGTGTGTCTTTCACACTGAAATATGATAAATTTGAGGGAGAAGATTTTCAAGCAAGTTTCTTTTTAAATTCGTTTTTAATTGAAGGATAATTACTTTACAATATTGTGTTAGTTTCTAAACAAATTGCTTTTAAAAGGTGAAACCAATAATGTTGCTGTCTAACTAAAATATCAACAGTTTAAATGTTAAAGATAACCAAATTTTCTGGAGAGTTGCTCTTGTTTAATCGCTAGGTTGTATCTAACTCTTCTGCGGCCCCATGAATGGCTTCTCTGTCCATGGAATTTCCTAGGCAAGAGTACTGGAGTGGGTTGCCATTTCCTTCTCCAGGGGATCCTCCCAACCCAGGGATCAGACCTGCGTCTCCTGCATTGCAGGCAGATTCTTTACTGCTGAACCATTGGGGCAGCCCCTTTTTGGAAAGACCAAACTGTCACTTTGGTCAGTTCACTGACCAAAGCTCTGACTTTTCGAAACCCTGTTTTACCCTCAGTTATTGGACAGAGAGTTCAATAGCATACTATAGGCAGGTTTAACATCCAGATGTTACATCCAGATATGAAGACTACTTTCCAGAGTAAGCATATCCAAAGAGTGTATTAAGAACCTATTTGCTAGTATCCTGCAGATTGAAATTTCTAGTCTTCTGACTTTTTAGTGTGATTAGATCAATAGCCTAGAACCTGTCAGATAGTCTTCTTAAAGAACTACTTTTGTAAGGTTGGATGCACTAATTAATCTGAATGTCTCTGACATACCTCCCAGTGCTTCCTTTGGTCCTTTCACTGGTCAAGCTGTGATTATAATTTAGGGTTTTTTAAATTTAGTAGAAATGAGAAGGAAAAAAGAAATGGAAACTGCCTTATGATTAAAGCTGCATGTCATTGAGTCCAATACATGTATTAATTAGTTCTTAATCTCCAAATATTTATTGAATGAAGATTATATTTCCCTTTATGTTTTCCTCTGTGTTTTTGGCTCCCCCTTTTCTGTTTCCTTTAAATGGAGGCATATTTCTTTTTGTTGGCCGCTCAGTGTTGGAGTTTCACAAGGCATGGTCCTAGGACTCTCAGTGTTCTCTTCCTAGGCTGTCTCAAGGGTAACTCTGGTTTAAATGATCACCCATAAGCAAATACAGATTTATTTCTTCAACTCAGAACCCCTCCTACGTTTACTTGTAATCCCTCAAAGATAACCCAGACTTACATCCAGAGCTGAACTCGTGTCCTCCCCCAGCCCGCTCCGTGCATCGCCCGCCTGTTGCTCCTCCAGTGTCCTGTCTCAGTGAGTGGCGCTGTCCCCAAGTGGTGCAGGCCAGAAGTCTCAGAGCTGTCCTTGGCTCCTCCCTCCCCCTCCTCCTTGCCGTCTCAGTTTTTGGAATTGTTCTGATTTTATTTCTTACGTGTCTTTCTCATCCCAATCCTCTGGACACCACTGCTGTTATCTCTTCCTTGAACTACCCCAGTATCCTTCCAACCAGTTTTTCTGCACTTTGCACCCCCCAACACCCCCCACCATACACACACTCACTCACTCACCCACTCACATATATATATATATATATATATACATATAATATATATATATACCCTTTAAAAAGTCATCAAGGATGCAGAACCTATCTGATTATATCGTCTTTCTATTTAAACTTTTAGATGGCATTCCATTTTTTTGTAGTTTGGAAATCAAGTTCGTTAACATGGTGTACAAATCCTACCTTCTTTTTTCGTCTCATGGTCCCCCAACTCTCCCCAGCTTCTCCCCGCTCTCCTCGTCTCCTCCTGCTCCAATTCCACTCCCTTTCTTTCATCTGCTCCTATTCATAGTGTTTCAGCCATCAGGCCTTTGCAGCTTTTCACCTCCCCCTGTTCTTAAGCTTTTACCACTCCCTCTGGGCTTCCCTGATAGCTCAGTTGGTAAAGAATCTGCCTGCAGTGCAGGACACCCCAGTTCGATTCCTGGGTCAGGAAGATCCTCTGGAGAAGTGATAGGATACTCAATCCAGTATTCTTGGGCTTCCCTTGTCACTCAGCTGGTAAAGAATCTGCCTGCAATGTGGGGGACCTGGGTTGGGAAGATCTCCTGGAGAAGGGAGAGGCTACCCACTCCAGTATTCTCTTCTGGACTGTAGTCCATGGGGTTGCAAAGAGTCGGACACAACTGAGTGATTTTCACTTCACTTAATTCTTGCTCACTTCTCACATTTCAGCCTTAGAATAATTTCTTCAGGGAAACCTTTCCTATCTCCACAACAGGTGTTAAATCCCCCTTCCCTTCTTAAAATTAAGCACTCAGAACCAAGAGTTATTCATAAACCATTGCTTTAGTTTTTGTCTCTTGCTTGAGTAGTACTATTTGGATTTTGCTTTTGATGCTTTTATTTCTACCTCTGATTCTGAAGACCTCTGTTCTAATTTCTCAGTCTTTTTTGGCTGAAAAGCGTACAACTATTTCTGTGTTCTCAAGAACTATGTAATAGTTTCACATTTAGTTATTTTAAGAGTCATACTCCTGGCTTTTCTAAGTTGGAAAGTTTGTTGATATAGTACACTAGCCTATTTTTAATTTTTGGATGGAGCCTTCAAAACATCTTTCCCATTTTAAAAAAGTTGCTTTCTCTTGATATTTATTTATTGAGCTAAAATGTTTCATTTCTAATCTTTTTTTATAAGATAAAACTACAGATACAGTTGAAGCCCTATGTGTCATTTCTTGGTTCTATTCCTGTCTTTCTACTTAGAAATAACTTCTATTCTGAATTTGGTCTTTCTTATTCCCATTCAGTTGTTTAAAATTTTTTCACATATGTATCACATAAAATACTATATATTGTTTATTCTTAAGCTTTTTATTTTTCTGCAACTTGCTTTTTTTCCATTTAGTATTGTCTTACAGTTTTATTCCTGTTAGTGTGTATAGTCTAGTTCATTTATTTTCACTATTATTATATGCCATTGTACAAATAAGCCAGTTTACCCATTCTCTTAGTACATATCTACTAGTAAGCCCATCTTTCTGTTTATATTTAGATTGTTCCTGTTGTTTTAGTGTTTCCTTTTTTTTTTCTAGTTTGCCTTTTGTTTTTGCTGTTATAGACAATGCAGCAATGTTTATTGTTGTGTACACATTTTTCCAAAGAAGTATAGAAAGGTAGATATCTCTCCAAGTAGAATTGCAAGGTTGAAGGGCATGCATATCCTCAAATTTATTAAATAATGTCAAATTGCTTTTAAGTGGCTGCACCAATATCTACTTCTGCTAACTTTGTATGAGACTTACGTTTGCTCCACATTGTTGTCAGCATTTTATATTATCAGATTTCTTAATTTTTGCCAATCTTGTAGAAGGTATCTTGTTTTGATTTTCATGATTTCTGCCTAGTGAGATTGGACATTTTTTCAAATTTAATCTATTTAATGTTTAGTATCCTCTCTCTGAAATTATTTGATTTGATATCTCCAACAATTGTATTTACCTAACAGCAACTTGAGCCCACAGTTGTATCCATACAAGCCCTTGGGAAAGACTGTAGCACTATAAGATTAGTACCAATTCGTAAAAAAAATTTTTCATTCATATATGAAGGTAAAATTTAGGCAAAGTGGCAGAGCCTATTATTTTGCATTTAATAATTGACTACAAGTTGTCAAGTTTAGAAGTAATACTAAGCATTTTGTGGTTTTTAGTTAGAAACCATCTAATATATAGAAATTTAAGTATATTCAGATTTCTTTTTCTGAACTATTTCATGGGGAGAACTTAAGAAGTTAGCCTTTTTATATTGGTACTAGCAAAATAAAATACTTGATGTCCTAATAAAAATGCCTGAAGTAAAAGAGGAATGAAATGGTAATGCAAGAAATCGAAAAGCTGTGAGTTTAATCTGTAGGGCTCTGTTAATGTAGGCAAATTGTACATAAAATCCCTCAATGACTGGTGTCTCTGAGAAAGTGTATACAAAGCCCTTTCTCTTAGAACTGAACGTCACCTGCAGGCTGCAGCAGCACCCACGCTTCACATTAGTAGGCCAGTGAACTGCTGTGAAAGATGAAGTCGGGTTTTTACAAGGTGTGTAGTGAAGGCAAAGAAGGGCTTCTGCCCCTCCTCAAACCCAAATCAGAGCAAATTACTTGAAAGGCTAAGAAGGCTGTGTTAACGGGCACAAGAAGATATGAATGTCAGCCTCCTCTTATGAGCCCAGCACACTGTGACTGATGACAGCCTGGAAGAGCTCTTCTTGCGAGGAGCAAGGTTGACCATGGCCTTTGTCAGTTTCTCCATGGCCAGAGTTCTCCTCTGTCTGCTCAAGAACACGGAGATGATGAAGGAGTCCTTTAACACTGACAGGTCCCAGGACAGCACAGTGAGCAGGTCTGGTAGAGATGACCAAGGGCGTTTGACTGGTCCCTGACTGTGATGCTTTGAGAGTAAATAGGATGGGCATTGTGTTAGCCATGTCCACTTGGCTACTAATAAATAGAATAGACTTTTCCACCATCAAAAAAGTAATAATAAGCAAAAGGAATGGAAGAGGTTGGAAGGAACAGAGTAGTTGAGAGAAGAAATAAATAAGGCAAATATGGATTGATTAACACTAATGGAGTTTGCCTAATCCCGATCCTTACCTGTACCTAGGAAGGACTGAACTGAAAAGTGAATACTTCTCCACAGAACTGAGGCTTGTTCTCTAACTTCAGTTATCTAAAACAGCCAAGAGTCAAGAAGGAAGCCGTAAAAGCCTCTGAACAACTAGAACAGCCGTCACAAAGTCCAGACAGTGAAGTCCCTGCCCTTCAGTCATAGACGACCCATCAACCTCAAGCCTTCTCAGCATTTACTTCTCTAATTCAACACACAGTCTTAAAACCCCGGTCTTAATTCCCAGCCGACAGAAAAGTTGAAATAACAGTTTGAAAGGTATCAGTGAATCCAGAGCTCTCCTGCTAAATTTTTGTATGCTAGGAACATCATGATGTCACAGTTTCAAGAGGAAAAATAGGATTAGAAATTAGAATCAGAAACTCAGATAGTAATGTGGGATTAATTAATATGTTCATGAACTTCTGTTTGTTTCCTGGTTAATTCTCATGTATGTTTTAATCACACTGAAATTTTAAAAAGGGGGGGAAGCTCATATAAATACTGTTCTAAAACAATGCAAACTTTTGTTGTCCTTACTTGGCCTGGATATATGATGCTTAGTTCGCTCAGTCATGTCCAAATCTCTGCAACTTCATGGACTGTATAGCCCACCAGGCTCCTCTGTCCATGGCGTTTTGCAGGCAAGAATACTGGTTGTTGTTGTTCAGTCACTCTGTCATGTCTGACCCGTACTGCAGCATGCTAGGCCTTCCTGTCCTTCATTGTCTCCTGGAGTTTGTTCAAACTCATGTCCACTGAGTTGGCAATGCCATTCAACCATCTCATCCTCTATTGCTCCCTTCTCCTCCCACCTTCAATCTTTCCCAGCTTCAGGGTCTCTTCCAGTGAGTCAGTTCTTCACATCAGGTGGCCAAAGTATTGGCACTTCTGCTTCAGCATCAGTCCTTTCAATGAATATTCAGGACTGATTATTTCCTTTAGGATTAACTGGTTGGATCTCCTTGCTGTCCAAGGGACTCTCAAGAGTCTTCTCCAGCACCACCGTTCAAAAGCATCATTTTTTCAGTGCTCAGCCTTCCTTATGGTCCAACTCCCACATCTGTACCTGACTACTGGAAAAACCATAGTTTTGACTAGTGGGTTGCCATTTCCTTCTCCAGGGGGTTTTCCCAACCCAGGGATCGAACCCACATCTCCTGTGTCTCTTGTAGTACACAGGCATGCAGTGATTTTTACAACATTTCTCCAACTCAGGGTAACCTTCTTAACTTGGTCTAAATGTTCAGCTCTCCTTTCTCTCTCACCTCTCTTTCCCCCCCTTTACTAAGGAAGAGCAAGCATGGATAAGATTGACATCTTTGCTAATAAGAATGTGTTCTGGGTGAAAAAATCACGTATGTGTAAAGAACTCACTGTCTCTCCTCTTCTGCTCCCTTTGACTCAAGTGACTGGTGCAGAAGACTTTGACACCATCCAGTCTCTCCAGAGACTCTCTCTGCACAGAGAGTCTGTCCCTCTGTGCAGCCAACTGGAATATTAGAGTTTAAGGAGGGATTATGAGGAGTCATGAAGAAGAGACATCATAAACCTTTACTGAATCCATGTGCTACTACTGTTCAGTTGACCCAAATTCTCTAGATTTGACAAATCTAGCTGACAATTTAAGTGTTTCTGTAGGAATAAGGGTGATTGGTAAAGCATGATTCTCGCACTTCATTGTTCCAAGTCAATTAACCACTTAAAACCCCATCATCACTTCTTCCAGCAGCAGCTGCTCGTCTTCTGTCCATAGCTGCCTGTCACTTCAAGCCAGCACATACCCAGCTTATATACACATCTATGCTGTTGCTTGTTTTTGTTTTTTTCCTCACTCCTTGTCAAAAACTACTAAAGGATAAATAGATGACCAACAAGGACCAACTGTATAGCATAGGGAACTATACTCAATATCTTGTAATAACCTATAGTGGCAAAGAGTCTAAAAAAGAACATATATGTGTGTGTGTGTGTGTGTGTATATATATATATATATATATTTATGTATAACTGAATCACTTTGCTGTACATCTGAAACTAATACAACTTTGTAAATTAACTATATTTCAGTAAATTTAAAAAGAAATCTGCCTGAAGAAGAGGAAAATATGCATAGAACAATATATTCTAGACATCTTTGAGATGTAGGAACCCAATGGCTGTATATTATTGCTTTAACTAGAATAAAATAAAACAACAGATAACACTTCACACCCATTGCATTGCATGTGTGTGCTCAGGCATGTCCAACTCTGCGACCCTATGAGTTATAACCTGCCACGCTCCTCTGTCCATGGGATTTCCCCAGTAAGAATACTGGAGTGAGTTGCCGTTTCCTTCTCCAGGGGATCTTCCTGACCCAGAGATCAAACCTAAGTCTCCAGCATCTCCTGCTTTGCAGGTGGATTCTTGACCTCTTGAGCTGTTGGGGCTTCCTGCACACCTATAAAATGATGAAAATCCAGAACAGGGACAACACTGAATGGTGGCAAGGATGTGAAACGACAGGAACTCCCATCTGTTGATGGGAATGCAAAATGGTGCAGCCACTTTGAAGGGTAGTTTGCTGGATTCTTACAAAACTAAACATACTCCACTATTCCACTCAGTAGTCATCCTCTTTGTGCATTGAAAATTTACGTCCACACGAAAGCTTAATGGTTTATAAACCTTTGTTCATAATTGTTTATAATGTGATCAACCAGTAGAGATAACTAAAGAGTCAGGCCCCCCCCACCTCCCAAGAATGTTGTTTTTGGATAAAAATCATAAGAATGTATGATTAGTTTCATTTCCACGGTATTTTTCTTTTATTCCTAGTAATGAGGGTTTTTTTTATTGTGTATGGTATATTCACACTCACATACACATACACACACAGTGAACCATTTGAGTTCAACTAGTTAAAATTGTCCTGGAAGCGAAGTCTTAGTAGAATTGGAACTGTGAAATAAATCTCTTATTTGACCAGAATCCTATAGTATCTTATAAGAAGATAAATTTCTTCAAATAGATGTTTCGATTGGTTCTCTGCTTGAGTGTTCTTTTTTAGCAGAAATATTTCCTGTTTCCTTTCACAGTTGTTTCGAGAAGTACGAATAATGAAGATATTGAATCACCCTAACATAGGTATGAGATTTATATTTCACAATTAATGGTAGAATTTTTTCCTTAAATATTATTGAAGCTATTTGAAATGATACAGTTTTAAGGATGTTCTATATAAAAAGAAGAGAAGTGATAACCTAAGTGATAATCTCAGAAAATGTTACTTTGGGTAAAAATATTATAAAGAAGTTAACTGAAGGCTACAAATTGTATTTTTCTACTCCCTTGCTATCTTCTACTCTTCACTAAAATAATACATATGACTTGGAGTTGCTGTATACAGATGTTTTTTGTATCTCCTTACTAAATCTCTCTACATAGAGATTGCATGCCATTTAGGTATTGATGAGAAATAATTCCAGATATTTTGGCAATATGGACTTGGGTTTGTTCACAAAGTTTGTTATATAAGCAAAATAACTAGTTTGCATTTTAAAGAAAATAAAGATTTTATTTCAATTTTAGTGAACTTATTTCCAGATAAATTTTTTTGTAAATTTACAGATTTATTTTTTTTGTAAAAAATAAATTTACAGATAAATTTATTTGTAAATTAATTTACACATATTACTAAAAGTCATTGGATTACAAGAAGTAAATAGCAATTCTTCTTTTAATCTGTTTATTCTTGAAATGTGTTTCTTGTGCACTAAAAAAAGTCTTATGTTTATTAGAGATACAAATGCAATTCCCTGTGGTATATAATTTCAACTACATAAGTCTGATAATTTAGTAGATTTTAGCCAAAAACTTAAAATATCACATATATAAAATATTTTTTTCTGTACCAAAGATTATTTAACATTTTTGATTGAATCATTATGATAATAGTATCTTTTTAAACATTCACTAAAATTTTATTATTCTGATTTTAAGATTTTCCTTTTTATTACCTTATTCTAATTTGAAAGGGGATAAGGTTTTTAATCCTAGAAACTTAACTCTCTTTTGACACAGCAGTTGTTTCCAAATCATTTTGTGATAGTTATCTTCCATGGTAGTAATAATCCTTGGGAAAAGTTTTAAACTTTAAATTTTAAATAGTAATTTTTAGTCAATGCTCAACTTTTCTTTTGGTTTAGTGTTGCTTTTCTTAAAGCGTATCTAATATGCTCACAATTACAGAGTTATATCTCTAATTTCTTTTTTCAGTAAAATTGTTTGAAGTTATTGAAACAGAGAAGACCCTCTATTTAGTCATGGAATACGCGAGTGGGGGTAAGGATGAGGGAAATGAAAAGTTATCTTTGATGAGACATGTAGAATTATTAATACCTGAAAGCTCATTATAATATCTATGTCTTTACTGTTGTTAATGAATCTGTAGTTTTATTAAAATGCCTTTCAGTGGTGTCTTTAGGAAAATTCAGTGTGTGGTTTCAAGACCTATTGATCCTACATTTAAAAATTGGACTTTGGCTTATTTCAAAATTACCTAGGAACATTTTTCAAAATTAATTTGCATTGTTATCTATGAATGTTTCACCACTCATCTTAATATTATTATTATTATTATTTTCTAATACTATTTTCTCTTGGCTATAAATAGGAAATCTCAAACCCAGAATGTTTTCAGTCCTGTTTATAGTAAAAGCCTATTCTAGGTCACATTTTTGTTTCACGGATCACAGATCACAGATTCTCAATATACATACACCTTCAAGATAATCTATAAAATGTTTCAATTTAAACAAGTATTGATGTACATATTTTATAAATTAGAATACTGAGTTAACAGGGAAATGGTAAGATACACTTCTAGTAGAATACAATGTTTATTTTGACTGTCTAGCATCAAAAATAGGATTTCTTTTTAAACACTGATATAGAAAATCATTTTCATTTCCTGCACTTTGCTCAGATGTGAGCTGCATTGCCGTAGACTCACTGTTCTTTTAGGCATAAGCCTTAACTTTCTCAGAAACAGGTTTAAAATTTATGGAGTTAAATAATTTAATAAGGAAAAAGAGGATCTTGAAGGTTTTAAGGATTCATATAACTTAAGCAATTAAAGAAGGAGGACATTGGAAATTTTTTAAACCAACTTGTCTACTTAACCTTTTTTTGCTAATCAACAGGAAGACTTAGTGTTGAACCTAATTTTGAGTCCTTTTAGCTAAAAATGGATGTAGATTTTTATGATGTTCTGATTTTTTGTACTTTGAATAAAGGTGATTTATTTTAATCTACAACATCTAGACTATGTATTTTTATAATGTCTCTTAGATTTCTAAAAAAAGTTCCTACAGATATTAAATATTTTAATTGCTTTTTTGTTTTTTAATAGATTTGGGTTTTGCATCACTTTTTTAAAACCCTAAAAATACGTCATGTAAGTTTTTTACATAACCCAAAAACCTAAATCATTGATGTTTTTTATTATAGGATTTTAAAGAATATTAATAGTCATGCAAACTTGCAAAAAATATTAGTCTATAATAAAATTAATGAACCTTCAAATACCACATAATGAATTCTTCACTTAACTCGTCTTTAGTTAGGTGTAGATTAACAGTTCATCAGTATGGGAACCCTGTGTGTTTATAGTTCAGTTAAACTTTTTTTAGTGATCTAAAGTCTCAAGAGAAGGGCTAGACATGGCTTTGATACAAGAACGTATAGACAGCTAAAGATCCGTGGACACTGTTCTATTTCTATGAAGGTCCACCACAAGGCTGGTTAATACTAACGTGCGTACTGCTTTAATAGTTAATGGTAAGCACAGTCAACTCTCTATTGGTGCTAATGAAGGGGAGCAATGGCTGGAGTAATAGCAACTGGGGTCCCCACTGCTCTCCTTCAGTAGCACTGGGGGGCAGTGGGGTGTAGTGTAGGGTAGAGGAGTGTGTACTTTAGCTCATCCCAAACCAGGTGGTCTCTTAATTGATTCCTGGTGATAGGTTTCCTTTGAGTCTTGCCAGTTAGTGATCCTGGAACAAAACCAACACAGTTCTTTAGCAGTAAATCTAGAATCGACCTCTTGCCTTTTAAACCTATAAATGACAAAATGATTCTGGAAAATAAAACAATATGTTTCCTTTAAAATTTATACATATTTTAGGATTGAATCTGACATGCACACTAGAAACTTAGCATGAAAAATGGCCTCTTTGAGGAGTACATCTCTTGACTCTGGTTCATTCATGGGGCAAAAGATCTTCAGTGATTAGAAGGGCAGGGAACTCCTATGTGAACCATGTTTTGTTCAAAGGAACCTATTAAAAGTAGGCATTAGGGCTAATCCACAATGGTGTGTGTATTTCTCCTATTGTTCATGCAAACATTATTTATTAAATGTTTACTGTGTACTAGGTGATATTCAAAGTGTGATCAACACGTGGATGAACAGATACAAGGTCAATGCCATCAAAAAGATGATATTCTAGTTGGGGAAGCATATCATAAACAAGTAATATATAATCAGTAAAGGACTGGGTCATGTAAACATCTGGGGTATGAATGTTCCAGGCAGAACTTGAGGGCAGTCCAGATTTTTGAACCCCTGCCCTCATATTATATCTTTCCCAGCCTAAATTCACATATCTAGAGTTAACTGCTATGATGGGTCAACTAGAGCATCTATTCATTTCTCTGTTTTTATCATCTCATTTAATCATTTGAGTATGCTTTATATAATCTGCTAACATTGTAGATGTGTTAGTTTCATCTGACATACATACATCATTGCATTTTGATTTTTAGCATTTTACTTATGTCCTAGGATTGATATTGCATATATGTATATGTAATATATCTGTATACCTGGATACAAATATATAATTTATTGAGTGCTTACTATATGCCAGTCACTGTGCTAAGCACGTGCATTATTTCATTAATCCTCACAACAGCCATGTGAGATAGGCAATAGGGAGAAATGGGGTCTTAACATAGTTAAGAATTCTTCCTAATACCTCCCCATAGCAACCTAGGGCTAAATCAAGATTCATAAGAAAATTAGTCTGATTCTAAAACCTGAGTTTTTAACTACTTTGCTGTACTTTATAAGAACTCCTTAAGCCACTTGGTGAGTTTTAAATATACATGTATGTCTGTATGGTACAAATTTTAAGGATGTAAAATTTTTATCCCTTACACTGAGGTATTTCATCTTTCATAATGTAACTGAACATTAAGTTTATTATTATTAATTAAAGAAAAATGAAAAAACTTACATGTAAAGGATCTATTAAAAATTTTTTTCAGTTTCTAGTATCTTTAAATTATTTCAACAAATTTGTATTGTCTACCCACTTTGTGTCCTGTCATGGGGATGGGCGTGCAGGTAAAGTATGGGTGTGATGACAGCCTTCATGAAGGTTGCCGCTCCTCTAGGGTAATAGTAGATGCACACAAGGATGGTTTCATTCCGTATAGTAAGGAGTTAAGAACCAGTGCAGGTGAAATGAGTATCATGAGAATGAACATGATCAAAATACGAAGGATAAGAATGAAATCAGTGTGGATGGAGATAGAGAGATGGAATTTGACCAAGATTATATGATCAGTAGACTTTAAGAGAGTGAGCCAGCACAATATGACTTTTGGTATTTTATTTGAAATGTAAGCCCCAAATACAGAGCCAAATGTAATTTTTGGTTGCCCGTGCTGTGGCTTCCCTTTACTTGAATGGATAATAAAGAGTTGACTGTATTTTCACATAGTACTGAAAAGAAGAAAGAAAGTTTACTTCGTGTTTTTATGATTTTTTTATTAAAGGAGTTTTGCTCATTCATAAGCTGCTACCAATGTTCGGTTTTATATGTCTTTTTCCCTTTTTTTTCTATCATGTAATAGTTTTAATTTATATAGCACTATCAGAAAAGTGTAGGCCAAAAGCTTCTTTAAAAACAAGGCAAAAACTTGACATTGCATATATTGTTAACTGAAAATCTATGTATATTTTACTGCCTGCTTTACCTTTCTGATTCAGGTGAAGTATTTGATTACTTAGTTGCCCATGGAAGAATGAAAGAAAAAGAGGCCCGTGCAAAATTTAGGCAGGTATGGAAAGCAGTTTTCAACTTTGTTTTGCTGATATTTTTAGTGATGTGCAATGGACAGTATCACAAACCAGAATTCAGAGTACATGGTACTTTAAAAAGAAAAATTCATACTTTTTTAATATGGAAAACTGAAAAAGAAATTTGTAAAATAGTTATAATTGGTTATTTTTAGATCATCATAAATAGTGAAATGTTTATAGTTGATACTCTTATTAATAACTCTTTGATAGTCTTGGAAATAGAAACCTAGAGTGAGATAGAAAATAAATACTTAAACATTTATCCAGAAATTATTAAGTATTATTAGCTTTATGTGTACAACATAACTATGTACTGTTTAAAAAGGTTTTGTATTTTTTTAAGTAATTAAAGATATCTTGCTTTTGGAACTCCTATTTTTGTAGGTTTAAAGACTATGATCAATTTTATTTAGTCGAGTAGGGAAGGAACCTTGCCAGTGTGAAGAATATGGTAAGATATTGGTATTTCCAGGTCGACTTGATTATGATTTGTTACATAAATGATAAAATAAGACAAAACAATTTAAGTTCATCTAAGCTTTTGTTTTGTAATTTTTAGGAATGAATTAATGTAAATTAGCATACTTTAAAAATTACTGTAGCAATGCCAGATTAATAAATTGTAAGTTGTTCATAAAAGTTACTGAAGTTTCAACAGGTAACTTACTATATGCCAGGCTTTGCCTTAGTGAATTTAAAATACTCATTTAAAAATAGTTCAGTATCTCTTCTGTAAGCATGATTCTGCAATTAAAGTGATCCCGTAACCAGTACAATTGGGTCATACTAATATGAAATGTTCCACTGTGAGATTTTTACATATATGTTAACATATAAACAATTAATAGAAGTCCTGAAGAAGGTGGGAGGAAAATATCTTTTTGACTATTTTTTTGACATTGCACTCTCCGAATTGATCATGGAGTGAGTTTATTTTGGGAAACATCTATATTAATATCTCACAGAATCATTACTTTTTGGAATACAATATATAAAATGCTTTAGACCAAAGATATATACAGCCATTCATTATATTTGAAATAGATCTTAGAAGCATTTGACTTAAAATAGCTGAATCTAAAGACAACTGGTAATGAGGAAGCAACATTGAGAAGTTGGACAGCCATCAGCCACATACTGTCAAATTCTTTTCTATGCTGGGTTTGCAAGTCCAGGTTTACTTAAGTAAAGAACTACAATCATCACTTCAAATGTCGTTGTTCCCTCCATCTCAATCACTCTAGCTTTAGTAGCCAACTAGGAAGAAAATTCCAATTGACATTAGATACTTCGATTGAAATCTAAATCGGTGTTTGAAGGACTGTCACTGCTCACTCTTCTTTTTAGCTGGTTTTATTTATTTATTTATTATTAAAAACACACTGTGGTCGGAACTTGTACTGGGTCCTGTATGGAGTTAGAGAAGGTGAAATGCCTGCTGCTTAAAGAGCTGACTCATTTTTACTGACAGATAAGCAGGATAGGAGGCTGGGACACAGATTTTCATAAAGATCCAAGTAATTATTAAGTGGCTCTTTTTTTTTAAAATGAAATCTGGATTACTTTGCAATGAGATCAGAGGTTGAATATGAAATGAATTCTATTTAAAATGTAAAACAATGGAAGTTTAAAAAATAATTCTCCATTATAAATATTAAATGTACTTTACTATCTATGCATGTTCCCCCCAAATTAAATAGGTAACCAACTCACTTTTTTAAAAGCAATGAAAACACACACACAATTTTGTAATTATTTGTCAAAAAGTTGTTTTTGTTTTTATGTTTATTTTTGCTAAGTTTATTTTTCTTTATAGGTTTAATTAAAACTCTAGTTAATGGATATTTATTTAATTTTTATTTGCTCTGTATTTCATGCAGTCTTAAGAGTTTAAGAGTGAAAGGGAATATACTATATTAGTAAGAATATATACACACCTATAATGTATGTCCTTGGCTCTACCATGAAGTATAGCAAAGACACTACGACAGTTTAGGACCAGTTTAGCAGCTATTGCTCCTACAGTGAGCTTCCTTGGTGGCTCAGACGGTAAAGTGTCTGCCTCCAATGCGGGAGACCCGAGTTCAATCCCTGAGTCGGGAAGATCTCCTAGAGAAGGGAATGGCAACCCACTCCAGTATTCTTGCCTGGAAGATCCCGTGGACAGAGGAACCTGGTAGGCTACAGTCCACGGGGTCACAAAGAGTCGGACATGACTGAGCGACTTCACTTTCACTTTGCTCCTACAGTCCCTCTGCATTCCCTTTAAGATTTGAAGGCCTACAAGAAAATCATAATGTTGATTCAGCCCTCCCAATATCATCTACGACTTGAATCTTGGGAATTCCTGACCCACTTATAAATAATTGCAAAGCAAACCCCACAATTGCACCTCATGGCAAAACATTGACATGTCTTGTTTTAGGGTCAGTGCAGGACTGACTGACAATCATGTTTTTGAGATCCGTAACAAAAGGATCATAAGGAAGTTTGTATGTTGGATTTGTGGAGGTACAGAAGGTTTTGAGATGGGAGGGTCTGGCCATAGATTAATGCAGTAAAACTTGGATTTGTGGGTGGAGATTCTTACAGTGAGTGAGTCAGAAGCCAAAGCTTCTTTCATTGTAGAAATTGTGTCCTACTGATAAGTGTGGTGGTATTATAAATTATCTTTCACGTCTTAAGTCTTTAAGACGCAAGAGATTTTTATTCCAGAAGTGCCTGTAGAACTGCTTTCATAGAAACTGTCCTGTCTAAGGTGAAGTTCATGTTTAGTAACCAAATCATTACCTGTAGCATGCCTTCTTTACTGTATCAAGAGAAGGTGACTTGAAAAACATAATGTTATCAGCAAAGTTTTGTCATCTAGGATATAAAACTAACCTTATAATATGAATGTCCTGTGGCCTATATAATATATTCAGTATGTTGAATTAATGTTTACATATAAATGTATATCTCTTAACTAATGAACATATTTTGGTGAAAATTAGATATTACAATTTGAAGCTTATTGCTTAAGAAAATGAATACCACATATTACTTGTAGGATTCTGCTGTATTTGGGGGACTCACCCTGCAGATTGATTATAATCATTCACAGTTGCTCAGCTCAAAAACATTTCATGGTTCTGTAGCACTTGCTTAGTTTGGAACTCAGAGACTTTTGCCAGCTTGTCTATCCAGGCTTAACCCCCAATTTTACCATTTTCTAACCTTCTTTTCAGATACATTATGTTGCCTCCACAGTAAGCATTTCACCCCCTTACCTGCTACATCCCCATCCCCAAGCCTCCACATTTTAAAATACCTCTGTCCTTCATGTTGGCTTAGATCAAATGTTAGTATCACCTACCAACTGGAAATTATTCCTTATTTTTATAATTCCCTCACTTCTTTGTGCCTCTGCTTCTGTGATTCTGCCTTGTTGTATATATAGTTACCCATATACATGTTTTTTCCTCCTAATCAGACTGTAAACTCCTTAAGGGCCGGGTGCACATGCAGTGTTCATTTTCGTGTTCCCCTTGCAACTAGCACATTTTCTTGCACATAGCAGGTACTCAATAAACTGTTGGATCAAACTAAGTTTAATAGAATTACATCTTACTCATTGTATGTTGATTTTGTTTTGAATTCATGTCTTCTCTGTCTTTGAACCATTTTGATATACATTAGAATAATTTTATAATACTGAAATATCAACTTCACTTGTACTACTTTGAAGTTTTTTTTTTTTCCTAACCAGTGTTCTATTAGCGTGGTCATACTTCACATCACCTTTAGACTTTTAAAAATCTAATTTCTGTCCCTATTTGTAAATGCCTAACCAGTATTCAACATTCAGACCATGTTTACATTTAAATGCATCCACAGACCTGAATGTTCTGCTGTGCTGAAATGGCCATACATATGTGTACAAAGTAACTCTTACCTGATTGCTGTCAGTTTCCATTTCTGTATTTTATGTAATAAAAGTATATAACTCTCGTAGAATTGCTTATAACCTGTTTCTCACTTGTATCTTTGGCCCTTAAGCCATTGGGTTCTTTCCTGTTTAGCACTTATCCCCAGAGAGCCCTAGGTAATAGAAATTAAGGCTGCATACAGAATCTAGTTACAAGGGTAGAATACTTTGCCCAGCTGAATTAGTGACAGATTTAAAATTAAATTTCATTTTTATCCCTTTTCTTTTGAAAATCAGATTTCCTTTTAAGGCTCAAAATTTTTCCCTTTGCTTTGTAATATATGAACAGACAAAAATACAGTACTGCTAAATGCCCTGTTGATGAATTCTCGTCAGTTGACCTCCCTGAGAAACATGCCTTGAGCACATTTAATGTAATTCCTAAAATAGAGTTTTGCATTTTGAACTTGAGCCAGCTATCTTGGAATGCTGATTCATGTGTGCCAAAATTCTTATTCCAACAGTGGAGCAAACCATTTGACCCAAAACTATGAAGTATACATTTGATTGTGTAAACAGAGAAATATAACAACCTATAGGAAAAATCTTCACGCACTCTGATAAATATTTAGTGTATTTTAGTAAGAGAACACTACTTTTCCACATTATCTGAATTTAAAAGTGAAAATTTCATCACTTTAGTATGTATGTATGGTTTTCTGAACTAAGGAAACAATGAAATTACTAAATATAACTTTGAAATCCAAGCTAGTAACTTCTCTAAGTGGAATAGTAATTGGGAAAAATTAATGCTTTTACTATAATAATTTTGAATCTTTTATCCAAATATTTATTTCAGATTGTATCTGCTGTACAGTATTGTCATCAAAAATGCATTGTTCACCGTGATCTTAAGGTAAGCAACTGGTTTTATAACAAGAATTTCTTATTATTAACAGATATTTGATACTGTTAGAGCTATTTTTTTGATTGCATGATTGTGCCAGACATTATAGAAGAAAATTAATTTTTATTTAATTTTTATAACAGCTTTTTATAAAAGGCAGTATTTTCTTTCTTTTTTTTAAATTGAAGTATAGTTGGTTTATAGTATTATATTAGTTTCAAGTGTACAGTGATTCAGTTGTATATTATACATATTTTTTTCAGGTTCTTTTCCATTGTAGGTTATTACAAGATACTGAATGTAGTTCCCTGTGCTATACAGTAAATCCTTTTTGCTTATCTATTTTATGTATGGTATTTTGTATCTGGTAATCCCATACTCCTAATTTATCCCTCCCCTCTTCATTTTCCCTTTGGTAACCATAAGTTTGTTTTCTGTGTCCATGAGTCTGTTTTTATTTTGTATATAGATTCATTTGTATTATTTTTAAATGCCCCCATATAAATGATATTATATAATATTTGTGTTTCTTTGTCTGATGATATTCTCTAGTCCATCCATACTGCTGCAGATGGCATTATTTCCATCCTTTTTATGGTGAAGTAATATTCCATTGTGCATGTATAGACACACACCTGCATCTTCTTAAGCCAGTTATCTGTTGATGGGCACATGGGTTGTTTCCGTATCTTGGCTGTTGTAAATAGTGCTGTTATGAACATTATCTTTTCAAATTGAGTGTGATGTATCTTTTCAAATTGAGCTTTTGTGTTTTCTGGATATATTCCCCAAAGTGGGATTGCTGGGTGATGTGTTCTCTATTTTTTAGTTTTTTAAGGAACCTCCATGTTCTTCTCCATAGCTGATGTACCAATTTACATTCCCACCAACAGTGTAGGAGGGTTCTCTTTTCTTCACACCCTTTTAAGCATTTATTATTTGTAGACTTTTTGATGATAGTGATTCTGAGCCATGGTGAAGTGATAACCTCATTGTGCTCTCAATATACATTTTTCTAATAATTAGCAGTGTTGAGCATCTTTTCATGTGCCTGTTGGCCATCGTGTATGTCTTCTTTGGAGAAGTGACTATTTAGGTTGTCTGCCCATTTTTTGATTGGCTTGTTGGTTTTTTGTATTATTGAATAGTATGAGCTGTTAATATATTTTGAATATTAACCCCTTGTTAATAAAAAGTTAAAAAATTTGCAAATAGTTTCTCCCATTCCTTGGATTCTTTTTTCATTTTGTTCATGATTTCCTTTGATGTGCAAAAGCTTTGAAGTTTGATTAGGTCTGTTCTATTTATTTTTGCTTTTATATCTTTTGCCTGGGGGAATAAACTTAACTAAGGAGGTAAAAGACCTATATGCACCTATAATGCATAAAACTGTAAAACATTGATAAAGGAAATTGAAGATGACCCAAAGAAATGGAAAGATACCCCATACTCTTGGATTGGAAGAATTAATATTGGTAAAATGCCACACTCCCCAAAGCAGTCTACAAATGTAATGTAATTCCTATGAAAACTTCCATGACAGTTTTCACAGAACTAGAACAAATAATGTTCTAGTTCTGGTACCACAGAAGACCTATAATTGCCAAAGCAATCTTGAGAATAAAGAACAAAGCTGGAGGCACAGCCCTCCAAGACTTCAGATGATACTCCAAAATTACAGTAATCAAAATAGCTTAGTACTGGCATAAAAGCAGGCACATAGGTCAGTAGAACAGAATCAACAGCCCAGAAATAAACCCACACACCTACAATCAATTAATCTATGGCAAAGACAAAGGAGGCAAAAATATACAGTGGAGAAAAGACAGTGTCTTCATCAAGTGGTGTTGGGAAAGCTGGACAGCTGCATTTAAGTCAATGAAATTAGACCACTCCCTCACACCATATACAAAAAACAAACTCAAAATGGTTTAGAGTTAAAGATCTAAATACAAGGCATGACACCATAAAATTCCTAGAAGAGAACTGAGGCAAAACAGATTGACATAAATCATAGGAATATTTTCTTAAAAGGCAGCATCTTCACTGAGCAAATGAAGAAAATGTGGGTGAGAGGTTATCTAGCATTAAAGGTTAGGAGGATTTGATTCTGTTAATTAGCTTCTCTTAATGCATAAATGTGTAACTCTGTCCCTAATTAAAATGCCTGAGGCCCCATTCCATCAGAAGTAAGGTCAGGGTACAAATCCAAGTTTGTCTGATGTAAAGAGCCAGTACTCATCCTTATATTGAAATTCAGAGAAATATTAGGAAAATTTTAAATGTTTTTATGAATCCCTGGTGGCTTAGTTGGTAAAGAATATGCCTGCAATGCAGAAGGACCTGGGTTTGATCCCTGGTTTGGGAAGATCCCCTGGAGAACACAATGGCTACCTGCTCCAGTTTTCTTGTCCAGAATCCCATGGACAGAGGACCTCGGCAGACTACAGTGCATGGGTTCTCAAAAGAGTCAGACATGACTGAGCAACTAACACTACTACTACTATGAATATCAAATGCATGTGATCAGTATAAACTACCATACTTTAGACTAAGTTACATGTGACAGTCAAGAAATGATGGTGGTGATGAACATGGGAGGGCACATACCTCTTGGAGGAAGTGATTTCATTTCCTTTAGGTAGACCCAGAAGACAGATAGCTGGATCACGTGATAGTTCTAGTTTCAGTTTTTGAAGAACCTCCATACTGTTTTGTAGAATGGCTGTACCAGTTTACAGTCCTGCCAACAGAACAATGGTTCTCATTCCTCACATTACTGATGCCACTTATCTTTTATTTTTTTCATAATAGCTATCCAATTGTGAGATAATATCTCATTGTGGTTTTGATTTGCATTTCTCTGATGATTGGTCCTGGCTGTTCATTGGAAGGACTGATGTTGAAACTGAAACTCCAATACTTAGGCCACCTCATGTGAAGAGTTGACTCATTGGAAAAGACCTGAATCCTGGGAAGCATTGGGGGCAGGAGGAGAAGGGGACGACAGAGCATGAGATGGCTGAATGGCATCACCGACTCGATGAACATGGGTTTGGATAGACTCCAAGAGTTGGTGATGGACAGGGAGGCCTGGCGTGCTGCGATTCATGGGGTCGCAAAGAGTCGGATGCGACTGAGCGACTGAACTTAACTGATGATTGCTGATGTTGAGCAACTTTTCATATACCTGTTGACCATTTATATATCTTCTTTGGAAAAATGTCTATGTAGGTGTTTTGCCTGTTTTTTAATAAGGTTGTTTGGTTTTTTGATTGTTGAGTCAGATGAGTTTCTTACATATTTTAAATATTAATTCCTTTCAGATATGTGGCTTGCAAATATTTTCTCCCATTCTGTATGTTTTCTTTTCATTTTGTTGATGGTTCCCTTTGCTGTGCAGAAGCTTTTTAGTTTGATATAGTCTTACTTGCTTATGTTTTGCTTTGGTTGTCTGAGCTTTTGATACATGATCCAAAAAGTTAATAATTGGTGACTTCTCTGGTGGTCCAGTGGTTAAGACTCCAAGCTTCCAATGCAAAGGGCACAGGTTTGATCCATGGTCAGGAAACTTAAGATCTCACATGCTGTACAGTATGACTCCACCTTCCAAAAGTTAATAATACTGTATTAAGTACTGGAAGGGAGTAGATTTCAGGTGTTCCCATCATTCATACCAAAAAAAAAAAAGGTAACTGTGAGGAAATATTTAATTAACTAGACATTAGTAATCATTTCACTATGTGTATTTATATCAAAGTATCATATACTATATCTCAATTATGTTTTTTTATTAAAAATAATTTTTAAAAAAGAAAGAAATGGTTGAGGCCAAATTGACTTTTTTTTGAATAAAGGTAAAAAGTTCTTTGTCTAAAAAAGTTTTATTTTTCCCTTTTTCTCTATTTTTCCAAATTTGCATGTTCCTTATCTAGAAGTCTTTTTTTTAAACTTCTTTTCCCATTGCCTATGTCAGTTACTAGCAGTAATTTGTGTTATATTTGAATATACTTGCCTAAATAGTTGTTTAAAGTGTAACACTGTATTTTGCTCCGTTTTTCTGAGGTTATAGATTTTCCGCTGCTCCAAATATTTCTTTCTCAGTTTCCTCCCTCAGCTATTCTAAGGGAAATCACTGCTGCAAAGAAAGAGAAAGAAGAGAGCTATGTATTTCCCTGTCTATGTGTTTGACCTCTAGTTTGTCGCCTCATTTCTTAAATAGACTATGTCTGCAAAAAAAAACATTCATCCCCTTGTGTTTCCCCTCCAGTCCTGTGGAGGGAGTTTCCTATATTGCACTTGAGAGGAAACCTCAAAACTCACTCCAGCTCTCCTCTTCTGGGGTAGCCTAGGGTACTTTGCTGTCCATCCAGACATGTTTAGAGAGACTGAGCTAAGTCTAGCTTGCTCCCAGAATGCCACAGAAATTTATAGTCACCAGACCCTTACATCAGAACATCAAAGTAACCTGGTTTTGTCATACGGTCCATAATGTTATGATCTAATGTAAATCTTCCAAATCTATGTGCTGTTAAAATATACCACATTTTTTTTGCATATTTGTGGTATTATCTGCATCTTTATTTTCTAAAACAGGATAAAAACAAATATCCCAAACTAGCATTCCTTAAGAAAAGAAGGAGGTAAGGTAGGGAAGAGACATATGATGGGCCGAATGCTGAGTTCTGCTGACTGTTGGACCCTTAAGTGGTGTGGAGAACTGGGGTTTTTATTTTAGTCAAATTTTATTCCTTTTTGTAACCTGATAAAACACATCTACAAACTAAGTTTAACTTTGTTAGTCTGTCAGTTTAGCATAGAATGGAACAAAACATGTACAAAAGCAAGTCCTTTATTGAATTACTTGTATGTATGAAAGGTATATTTAAATGTTTTTCATTAAATGGTTCTGATTCAGGAAGATTTTAGAAAACTTGTTTTTCAAAACATAGAGAGAAATCTCTTCTTTCTACCATAATAAACCCCCAGTAAAAGAATGTAGTTTTAAAAAATTAAAGAGAGGATTAAAACAGATAAGACCTAATGGAGGCTAATGTTGTATTGTTTTCTTTTACTGGAAGAATAGAACTTTGCCGAGGATGCATTTTGCAAGAGAGGACAAGGAATGAATTCATTAGTCATGGAACCCCTGACTTGCTTTAACCAGTGATACTCTATTAGAACATATTTGGGTAAATTGGTTTATTTAACCCCATATATATTAGTGTTATGTTGACTTATGTTCTTTAGAATAGGTCATATTAAGGTACAATTCCAGGATGTTTCTTACCATAAGGAAGAAAATTAGGTTTAAAATGACCTGTGGGAAAAAATAGTTTTTAAATAACTTTTCTTATACAGTTACATACATGCATGCTTACTAGGTCGCTTCAGTCATGTCCAGCTCTTTGCAACCCTATGGACTGTAGCCTGCCAGGCTTCTCTGTCCATGGATTCTCCAGGCAAGGATACTGGAGTGGGTTGCCATGCCTTTCTCCAGGGGATCTTGCCAACACAGGGATTGAACCTGTATCTCTTACATCTCCTACATTGGCAAGTGGGTTCTTTACCACTAGCACCACCTGGGAAGCCCAAACAGTTACATATATGGATATAAATGAAACCTTCCTATATAGTGTTAAAATTCAGTCTTTGTTGTTGTTGTTCAGTCTTTCAGTCGTGTCTGATTCTTTGTGACCCTCTGGGTTGCAGCACACCATGCCTCCCTGTCCTTCAGAATCTCCCGGAGTTTGCTCAAACTCATGTCCATTGAGTCGGTGATGCCATCCAACCATCTCATCCTCTGTTGCCCCCTTCTCCTGCCTTCAGTCTTTCCCAGCATCAGGGTCTTTTCCAGTGAGTTCGCTGTCCTCATCAGGTGGCCAAAGATTTGGACCTTTAGCTTCAGCATCAGTCCTTCCAGTGACTATTCAGGACTGATTTCCTTTAGGCTTGACTGCTTTGAACTCCCTGCAGTCCAAGGAACTCTAAAGAGTCTTCTCCAGCACCGCAGTTTGAAAGCGTCCGTTCTTCAGCGCTCAGCCTTCTCTGTGGCCCAACTCTGACATCTATGGAAAAACCATAGCTTTGACCATATGCACCTTTGTTGGCAAAGTGATGTCTCTGCTTTTTAATACTCTCTCTAGGTTTGTCACAGCTTTTCATCCAGGCATCTTTTACTTTCATGGCTGCAGTCACTGTCCACAGTGATTTTGCAGCCCAAGAAAATGAAGTCTGTCACTATTTCCATTTTTATATGCCATCTGTTTGCCATGAAGTGATAGTGTTAAAATTCAGTCTTATATAGATGTAATTCTGAACAGTTAAATGTTGAAGTACTCTACTGGGCTTCTCAGTATGATGTGATACTTAAAAATGAAAGACACGAAATTGGGAGATTGAGACTGATGTATGTACAGTACTATGTGTAAAACAGATAACCAAAGAGAACCTACTGTATAGCACAGAGACCCCTGCTCAGTGCTCTGTGGTGACCCCCGTGGGATGGAAATCCAGAAAAGAGCAGATACATGTATGTGTATAAATGACCCACTTTGCTGTACAGCAGAAACTAACACAGAATTGTAAAGCAACTATACTCCAGTAAGAATTAATAACAGATTTTAAAAAAGTAACTGTGAGGTAACAGATGTGTTAATTAAATAGATTATGGTAATCATTTCACAATGTATAGATTTATTAAATTATCACTTTGTATACCCTTTTAAAAAGTAATGCTGTAAAGTCTAAATATGTTCAATTTTTGTCAATCATACCTCAGTGAAGCTTGGGAAAAGTTTTTAAATAGTAAAAAAAAATTCACATAATCTTAAAAAGAGAGACAAGAATACATGTTTAAGATCTGAACAACTATAATGAACATTTTATTTTATGTAGGCTCTTTACATTGTCCTTTTTATTATTTTCTTCTTAGGCTGAAAACCTTCTCCTTGATGCTGATATGAATATTAAAATTGCTGACTTTGGTTTTAGTAACGAATTTACAGTGGGGAACAAGTTGGACACATTTTGCGGAAGCCCACCTTATGCCGCTCCTGAGCTTTTCCAAGGGAAGAAGTACGACGGGCCTGAAGTGGACGTATGGAGCCTCGGCGTCATTCTCTACACGTTAGTCAGTGGCTCCTTGCCTTTTGACGGCCAGAATTTAAAGGTATTGGCTGATTCGATATTAATGTTCTATCCCTAACCATGATGATTTCATCAGCCAGCAATTAATGCTTTCTTTTGCTTTCTAAGGAACTGCGGGAGCGGGTCTTACGAGGGAAGTACCGTATTCCCTTCTATATGTCCACAGACTGTGAAAACCTTTTGAAGAAATTATTAGTGCTGAATCCAATTAAGAGAGGCAGCTTGGAAGTAAGTAATTTTTTCCACCCTGTATTTAAAGTTTGACAATTAAAATATTTGAGGAACTGACCCGTGTTTTTTTAGGAAAATTGCCAGATCATCTCATTTGTCTTTTGTCCAAGCTAGAGAAAGTCACATGATGCTTTCACTGCCCAAAAATGTGTGGGTTTCTCTAGAGACTCTTATTTCTTCATCCTACAATGAAGTGTTCAAACCACATCAAAATAGGGATAAGTTTGACTTAGTTGAAGAAGAAGGAAAACCTAGCCTCTGTCAAAAATTGTTTGGTCCAATATAGAAACCTTCTATTTAGGAAGTACACATATTTCAAGGATGAAAGAAGATAGTGAAATTTGAATCCAGTGAATACTCCATGACTGTATCTGGTAGCAAAAAATTCAGTAGAACCCTCTCAACCTCAGTACAAAAAATTTGCTATATTTAATAACTAGAGCATGTTGGAAACAGGTATTTCATTTCTTACCACACTGTTTTGTTGCCTATATACAGTCCACATATGTGAGATATTTATAATAGTAGATGCTATTATAAAAGTATTAAGTATATTGCACCCACTGATGTCAGAGGCTCATGTAACCAAAAAGGTCTAACAGTTTTTCCTTCTGGTGCTGTAATCTGAACAACTTATTAAGTATTTTGCCCATCTGTTTTTAAGAATATTTTCACCTGTACTAAAGTAATTTCAGAGATTTGGCATGTATTGTTCTCTAGTACTTTTTTGTCTTCGTTTATTTGCCTTAATAGATAGGGTAGAAAATTCAGAGAATTAACCTCATTTAAACTGTACTTTTTTAGTGTAGCAATGGGGCTTTCTGGCACGGACTCCATGCTGGTTAGGAGGCAGCCTTATAGTGAGCCATCCCTGTGTACAGAGCTCTCAGGTTAGTTTGGGCTTTGTAACTTTATTACCACAATACTTTTCACTGAAAGATACAGTATGTTTGGATAGAAGTTAAGGGATGGTGACTTCCATTGGGAAGTTAAATGCTTTATATCAGTGAATCAATCAGATGTTTTTACTGAATTATTTGTTTAAATGTGATTAGTTTCTTCCTATAATTTTTTTCTGTGTTTTTCCTCTGGGGGTCAAACGACATGTTAATAATGTTTTAATAGATAAATCTATGCAGTAAAAAAGCCTACTTCCGTATTACTGCTCTTCTAAACTTACTTTCAACCATTATAATAGAAAATTAAGTGAAATAGTTAAAATTGTGGACACTCATCAGTTCTGAAATCTTATAGGATCAAAAGCTCCTCTTAATCCTGCTTTATGACCCATTTTTATCACTGGAGTCAAGTTTATATGCATGTCACTTAATAAAAAAATCTCCAGAGTTGAGGCATCAGCTCAGCTAATCAGAAGAGCAAAAAGACCAACAAAAATTATTTGAGGGGAATAGATGTTAAAATCTCTGTGTACAGTTGATAAGGTATACTTGATGTCTTCTTAACGATGATTCATTTACAATAATAGCCAAATGTTTAATTCTTTTATCCTTAATGTTAAAATGTGAAGGATTGAAGTATTGCAATTCTCTGAGTAGAATTAAAAATCCAAATTATTATTATGAAAACATTTGCTCATCAGAAGTTCAACTTTATGTATTTGAGTATAGTCTGGAACCTCCTGTTTCAGCTTGTCAAAACTGTGTTTTCCAGCCATGGAACCATGAGTCTACATTGGAAATGCTACCATAATATTGCAGATATCACTATACAAAGGCTGTTCTGCTTCACAGTTCCCAGGACTGACTTTCCAGAGAAACCTGATACCAATTTTAATAAAAGATTTCTTAAGAAACTCCCCTAGAAATAACAATGATGTTAAAAATTTTCTTTTCATATGAACTTTATTGTCTATAAACTTATAAAAACAGCCATTTTCAAAACACTAGTCTGCAGTATGTAAACAAATTTTTATACAGTAATGTTTTCATGTCATATTGCATTCTTTTTTTTTTAACTTAAACATTTATAGTTTGTACTCTGCTTTATCATGAACATGACCTCCTTCCCTTTATATATCAAAGTTTAACTGTTTTCTTGCTTGTTGCATATTTGAACTGTTTTCATTGTTTTTGCTAAAATTAATGTGATAAACTTTTTTTCTTTGGGATATATGCTTGGATAAGTACTCTAAGCCATAGTTACTGAGTCAGAAGGTATAATCAATCTGCCAGGTCCTGTGTATCACTGTCAAAAGATTGTATGTGTCCTAAAGCACTTAAGGGTATCTGTTCTCCACAGCTTGTTTCTGTATTGGATAGAATAATGTCTAGTAATTGATGTCTTTATGGTAGTAATGAAGTCATAATCGCCTGAATTTGTATTTCTTTCATTAGAGATAATGCTCAGTGTTTTTAATGAATAGGTTAAGGGTGCTTCTTCATTTCTAAGCTCTCTGTGTCCCTGTGACTGCTTGACTAAAGGAGTGGGGTTAATCACCTTTATAGACATAGTAACTTTGTACATTTTGATATGAAATGTTTCTCAATCCCCTCTTTTTTTAGTGGAGCTTGATGTATTTTTTTTCAGTGTATTTGAGTATCATGAATTATTTAGTAAAGTCTAGTCTTTCCTGACTACATAACTTGCTAATATTAAAATTTGATTTAAAGAATCTTGATGCAAGTAATCTGCTTATTGTCTTATTAAACTTCTTATTTAACTTACACACCTTCCTGTTGCTTCTCAGATATGACTATGTATTTCTTAGGGCCTTATAAGTTGTGTGGCTTAATCCTCCATGAGAACAAAATTAATGAAACTTATTTCATATTATCCTTGCTTGACCTTTGATTGTTTCTAAATCTAAATAGTTATATAGCTTTCTTAGGCTGTGTATATGAATGCTTTCAGCTCTTCCTAATTGGGATAACACATGGTTTTAAAAGAATTTGTGTTCATGCTGTGCGCTGGTTTTTTCCCTCCCTATTTATGAGAATATTGGTGTGTCTGCATATTTTTTTTTTAGAAAGAAGCTGAAAAACTCTTCTGCTGTCTCCTCTTTGTATATTTTCTTTAATTTTTCCAGTCCTTAACCAAAATGCTTAAAATAATAATAGTTTGAGCCTAAAGCAAAGCCCTTCCTTATTGCTTTTTCTCTGTCATTTTAGTCCTCAAGAAGTATTTTTCTACTTTTAACATCTTTTTCAGCTGCTACTAAGATAATCTTAAAAATCTTGCTTGTGTCTGCCTAGTACAAGTGGCAGTAAAGCAAAAATCAATAATAATAACCATTTTTTAAATGAAAATTTCTGAGTACAAATTCAGAAGCATATAGGGTATATACTTTACAAAGGCTAAAACGATTTAAAAAAAATTATTTTCATCTGGCCAATATAAAGTCCATAGTCTTTCAATGTGTGGACCTATGTGTAGGGTTTTTATTTCTATTGTTAATTTGTTTAATTCTTTATAACTCATCTGTATCCATTATTTTGCTAGAGTTTCTCAGCAAGTAGTTATCTCTGTTCACTGGCAGTGATGGCTAAAGTGAGCTTGCTTCAGTTTCGGAGTCTCGTTTGTCCTCTTGTCTCTTGCTTTGAGGTATCTCAAATGAAATCTGAAGGGGGCTAGTTTGTCCTCCCGGTCTAGTGCGGTGTATTGGCCGTGGAGCAATGGCTCCCTGTTGCTCCTTCCTCCTGATGCGGGCAGACAGCGTTCGACTTCCTGTTTCTATGAGTTTTGTTTAAAACAATCCTTTATATAAGAAGATCCTTTATATAAGTAGAATCATGCAGTGTTTATTTTCCTGTGATTGGCTAATTTTTCTTAACAGCGTCCTCAGAATTCCTTCTTGTCTAAGGCCAACACTTCACTCTATGTGCACATCACATTTTCTGTATCCCTCCGTCAGACGTTTAGATTATTTCCACATCTTGGCTATTGTGAATTATGTTGCAGTGAACACGGGTATGAAATATCTCTTCAAGATCCTGTTTTCAGTTATTTTGGATATATACCTAGAAGTGGGATTGCTGGATCAGATAGTTGTTCCGTTTATAGTATGTTAAGGAGCCTCCGTACTGTTTACCATAGTAACTGTACCATTTTACAGTCACACCAACAGTGCACAAGGGTTACAGTTTCTTCATATTCTCACCAACACTTGTTATTTTCTTTCTGACAGTTGTCATCCTAACAGATATGAGGTGCTATCTCACTGTGATTTTCATTTCCCTGAAGATCAGTACTGTTGAGCCTCTTATCATATGCTTACTGGCTACTTGCATATATTCTTTGGCGATATACCTATACAGGTCCTTTGCCCATTTTTTATTTTGAGCAATTTTTTGTTGTTATGGACTTTTAGGAGTGTTATATATTCTGGATATTAACCCCTTATGTGATATATGGTTTGCCAATAGTTTCTTCGTTCTGTAACTGCCTCACCCAGGTTGCCTTTTAATAGCCTGGCACTGACTGTTTCAGTGTCGGCTTAAATTTGACTCTGGTAATGCACACCAATGCCTATTTTCACACTGATTCTTAATAATTCCTAGTTCTAGACTTAAATCTTAACTGTCTTCTCTTCCCATATTCTCTAAGCTATCATCATTGACTAACCCTGATTTCCATCTCCTCTGATCTCTTCTTTCCTAATGTTTTAGTGAGGATTTTAAAATATAGCAGATGATTTTAAAATCAGCATGGTATATATTTGGTAGAAGACTGGGAGAAAAATCGCTTCATTATTCTTAACTATAAAAATATGAAGCAGAAGTTAAAATCAGTAGGTTTTTATATTAAATTTTTCAAATGTGAAAATACTCCTTCTAGAAGAACATAGGCAGCAGGCAGTGTATTTTGAGTCAGTTCATTTGATGCATGTGCAGAATGATGCATACAGTTGTCATAAGATACATTAATACAAGTATGTCTCAGGCCTATACCTTCTGTTGGCCTGCTAATTAAACTAGAAACAGTAACTTTAGTTTGAAAATGTCACATGATTCTTGTTGATTAAACTAGCAGATTTCACATTTACTAAAAAAAGAGCTAATATAAGTGGTTGAATGTCCTGATTGGCCAAACATAATGTAGAGTTTATTTCCTAGCAAATAATGAAAGATCGGTGGATGAATGTTGGTCACGAAGAAGAAGAACTAAAGCCATATGCTGAGCCTGAGCCAGATTTCAATGACACAAAAAGAATAGGTAAGCATTTAAGTGTTGTGAGAGGTGCTGTCCCTAGGCTAAAAGTCGAGAGTTCTTTAGTCTACCAAAATTGTGTTTAAAATGTAAATGGGAAGGAGTTTTTATTTGAAAAATGCTTGCATTATCATCTTTTCTTTCTGCAGATATTCACTAAACATTGCAAAATTCAAGTTCCTTATTTTGTTCTCATATATTATAATCTAAAACAATTATTGGCAACAGTGATATAAAAATGGAAACAATGTAAATAAGCCTCATTCTTTTCTTTCAACAGTTCTAACAAGAGGAATGACTGGTTTAAGAATCAGTACTGTTCAGACTGATAAATATCAGCAGAATGTAGCACGCATTTTAACCAAAAATACAGAGGCACGGAATTAGCAGAAAGAGCACTTCGGTCCCCTCTTGGTTTCCCACTAACAGCAGGGTCCATCCCCCACACCCACTCAGTGTCTGCTTCCAACCTCCTCCCTCTTCCTTCCCAAAGCCATCAGAAACTCAGTTGAGTCGTCTCAGCTATGCTCCTGTCTTGCTTGAGAGCAGAACGGCAAAGGAGGAGCATTTGAGGGAGTTAGAAATCTGATCAGAACTGTGGAATTCAAGCCTTCCAAAGAATCAACCTGCCTACATTTCAGAAACCAAATTTGTCGAGCGATGAGAGAAACCGCTCCATGCATGGCTGAGTATGTGTTGCAAGAGAGAGGAGGTATTCTGTGTATGTCACAGACAGATACTATGTCTATCTGGACAAAGGAACTCAGCTCAAGAATGTGCTAGGCAGAGAGAAATGGAGTAGGCTTGGAAATACATTGACTCATGAGAGTGTTTCTGCCTGAAAAATTGGGCATGTACAGTATCTAACTGCACAGAATCTGTATATTAGTAGTCCAAAAGTTTTTATATTAAAGTTACACTTTAAAATGTTAAACCTTAGTTTTCATATCTAATATGGACAAACTTGCCCATTTTTGTTGGTTTGTTTACTAAAATAAACTTGTTTTCAGAAATTTTGCATTTTGTTTTTTATTTCTAGATATCATGATCACCATGGGTTTTGTACGAGATGAGATAAATGATGCCTTAATAAATCAGAAATATGATGAAGTCATGGCTACTTATATTCTTCTAGGTAGAAAACCACCCGAAGTAAGTTTTTCACCTTTTCAGATTAATGTGAATTATTTTTTAAGCTGTAACTTAAGCACTTAAGCTAAGTTACAGCATAAGTATAGATATAATATTAGCAATTATATTCTATAATATTAGCAATTATATATCTAGCAATTGATATGAAAAATAATATAAAAACACTTTCTTATTTATTAGAATTCAAAATTCACAGTGCTAAGTTATGAACTAATCTTATTTCTGAACACGAAGAGATTATTTCAGAAGAGTAGGCGAAGTGTCTTGCTTAGCTCTGAGAGGCCCCGTTCAGTCAGGTCCTTAAGAACAGCATCCCCCAAAAGCAAGAGCCCTTCCAAAGGCAACATGATTATTTCAGGTGCACAGAATACACAGTAACCGAAACAAAGGGACATAACAGCATTTAAAACAAAATATAGGTGGGAACCCAGGAAAGGGTCATTTTGTGATGTTTTGCCTTGAGAGTGTCAAGTGTTTTTATTTATCAGTTGGGAATTCTCAAGGCCAGTCGAGATCTATAGGAGGGAGAGAGAGTAAAGAAGTCACTACACCAGTGGTTATTGAACCATAAAAGCAAATGATCCTTTGGGCCAGCAAATATAAAGGTATAAATTGAGAATCAAGAATAGCCCAGAGCTTTGACAGTTGGTGGGAGGCATTTTGTAGAATAGGATTAAATTATTTATAAATAGTAACTATTAGTGAATCAGTACATTCAGCTGACATTTACTGAACCTGATTTGTACCAGAAATCATGCTATGTATTGGAATAGAAAGATTAGAAGGTCTGTGCTCTCAGGTTGCTCTGTGTGGAGGGGAGGGAATCAGTCCGTCGTGTGGTACCGTGTGGGATGTACTCTGAGGAGAGGGTGCACAGGAAGCTCTGGGATGTAAGAGGACAGACACCCACAACAAGCCAAGGCATGTAAGAGGTTGAATTAATGGTATTTGATAACCTGATGGAAATAAGAGATAAGAGACCCTCAAACTTGTAGCATAGGTGGCTGATTTTGTAAGATGTATTTGCCAAGATAGGAAAAGAGTGAATCTCAGAGGGAAGATGGGAGGCTTGTTCAGTTCAGGGTGATTGAATTTGAACTTCCTGTTGGTTGGAGCTGTTCAGTAGTCATTTGGATATAAAGATCTGGATCTGAAGGGAATGAGTTGAATAGCATAAATAGATTTGTGAGTTGTCATCAGAGAACCACCCAGTAATGTGCCAGGAACTGTTTTAAGGACTTTACACAGTTTAATTCATCTAATCCTCTCAAAGACCCTACCAGGTAGGTACTGTTAGAGCAGAGGAAAGAAATAGAAATACCAGGAGCTGGGGAAGTGGTGTCAGAGAAGCCAAGCCAAGAGAATTTTAAGAAGTGGGAAATAGTATAAATGATTATTTCTAAAGACTTCAACCTGTTTTTACTTGGATTGTAGATTTTACTCCTGAGGTCTTTAATTTTCCTATTAATTTAAATTTTATAAGCATACAACCTAGCCCATGCATGAATTAAAATGAAGTTTGAATTGCATTGATATAAATTAGTAAAACTACTATAAATGGTAAGAGCCTGAGCTTTGGCGCCAGGGCCATTGGGTTTGAACTCCCACCCACCCGCTACCCTAGCACAGCCACTAACAAACTGTGTGACTTCGGCAATTTACTTAATTTCTCTGTGCTTCCGTTTCCTGGTCTATAAAATGAGGATGTAATGCTACCTGCCTCTTAGCATCACTGAAAGAGTTTAAATGAATTAATACTTCTCAAGTCCTCAGAACACTTTCTGGCACTTTACTATGTCCTTTGTGTTGGCTGTTGCCTTTTAAAATTTTCATTATCAGTATTACTCTGCTCTTTACATTAGCAGCTTTGCATGTTAGATTTCTCATTGGGAAGCCAGTGATTCAGTCAGAAGTTACTGGCAACAAAATACTTTTGTGTTAAAGAGAGAAGGACAGTGTATCAATCCCCAGTTTACCATGCTTAGTTCTAAGTCAATATAATTTCTGAGTCACAGCCAATAAACCACATTTTTGTTCTGTGAATGTGGTGGAGAAAGCCAAACAAAACAAAAAATGTGTGTGTGTATGAAGTAAAAATTTTAGGTTTCATCCTAAGTTTGAATCCCAACTATACCTGAGTTTGAATCCCAAAGATGTCTCTTGAATCTCTTAACCTCAATTTTTACATCTAAAAAGTACAGGTTAACTGATCATAAGTTTGCTGTAATGATTAAAGAAAGTAACACATAGAAAGTTTAGCATGGCAGCTGAGTGAGTGAAGTCGCTCAGTTGTGTCCAACTCTTTGCAACCCCTTGGACTGTAGCCCACCAGGCTCCTCAGTCCATGGGATTTTCCAGGCAAGAGTACTGGAGTGAGTTGCCATTTCCTTCTCCAGGGGATCTTCCTGACTCAGGGATTGAACCCAGTCTCCTGTATTGTAGGCAGACCCTTTACCATTTGAGCCACCAGGGAAGCCCTCCAGCATGGCAGCTAGTATATAATAACCATTCAAGAACTGGAAACTGTTATTTGGATCCAGAAGGACCCAAAGCCATTTGCTCAAGATAGCAGAGGATGACATGTTCTCTGGAAGGGTGTTCTAGCTGGTCCTCTCCCTTCCTGTTTGCCAAGTTTCAGTTCTATATCCAAACTTTATTTTCTTATTTCTGATTGCTCCTTGTGTGACTTGGAATAAATTGGAAAATCAAGAGTGTCTTTTGTTTCTGTGAACTTTTTTTGTTTTAAAATGCTGGCCATCTTCTTCCTCTTATAGTTTGAAGGGGGTGAATCGTTATCCAGTGGAAACTTGTGTCAGAGGTCCCGGCCCAGCAGTGACTTAAACAACAGCACCCTGCAGTCCCCTGCTCACCTGAAGGTCCAGCGGAGCATCTCAGCTAACCAGAAGCAACGACGCTTTAGTGATCATGGTGGGGGAGAGTCAAATAAGTGCAAAGACAGACCAAGTCTGCCTAAACTTGCATTTTTTTGTTAAGCATTATACAGTTCACATGTTTAGGTCCTTGTGTCATCCCCAGTTATCACAGAGTTATATTATTGAATGATTAATATAATCCTATTTTTAGGGGCTGACCTAATTTTTGTAATCAAACAGTTTAGTCTTAGCTCGAAGTATAAAGTATGCAAATAAAAATTATTTTTAATGCAGAAGTTTCTGTTTTTGAGAAGAAAATGTCAGTTTGCTTTTCAGTTAATTATGCTTTTTTAAAAATTACAGCTGGTCCATCCATCCCTCCTGCTGTATCATATACCAAAAGGCCTCAGGCTAACAGTGTGGAAAGTGAACAGAAAGAGGAGTGGGACAAAGATGTGGCTCGTAAACTTGGCAGCACAACAGTTGGATCAAAAAGTGAGATGACTGCAAGCCCTCTTGTAGGGCCAGAAAGAAAAAAGTCTTCAACTATTCCAAGTGTGAGTAATTATTCTGGCATATTGCAGTATGCTGTAGTTATTTATTGTTGAAATTTTTTTATTTAAAGGTTTAAAATTTTTTTTTCAAGTTTCAAAATTTAAGTGAATCATACATTTAAAGAACATGCAAAGGAGGCCAAGCTTCTAAAAAATGTAGTTTAAGAACAAAAAAATAAGAATTCTTAAAATAACATTTACCTTATCACAAGGAAAGTACATTAAACTTCCCTGCCTCAGTTTTCATGTTTGTAATATTTACTTGATAGTGTATTTCATTGGTGCATTTAATTTATATTTATAAATAAATATAAGCTTATAAATAAGCTGCTCAGTGAAGGCAGACTACAGCAATAATTAATTTACAGAGTTAACTCACATTATCTACTTAAAACAGAAAACTATAGAAATTAGATAATGAGAGCTGGAAGATAGATTGAGACGTCAAGGCAGCAGCAAAGAATGAAGAGAAAATATAAAGGAAAGCCAAGATGTACAAAGGATAGAAGTAGTTTTTCTAAGGTATCAAAAGCACGCTGAACCCAGAATTTTATACCCAACCAAATTTTCATATAAACATCAGTCAGTTCAGTTCAGTTGCTCAGTCGTGTCTGACTCTTTGTGACCCCATATGTAAAGAAGAGTATTCTTATGAGTAAAGTATTTCAATTCTTGTGATACAGTGACCAACTTGAAAACACTTCTGTCTGAAGAAGTATTCTTATAGGGAGAGAAAGGTGTCTACAATACTCTGTAAAATATATGGAATTTGAAAGCAATCAGCTGACTTATTACAGTATGTATGGTGATAACATACACAAAAAAGGAAAAAACAATAATGAAAATTCAGAACCAAAATTCTGGACAATATCCAGGAAGCAAGGATAGGAATAGAAATTAAAGGAAAAAGCTATGCCTTAAAAGAGAAGATGGGAGGGAGGTTTAGAAAATCAGTACAGTCAGCCCTTGATTTCCATCCATGACTGGTTGAATCTGTGGACAGGGGACCTGTGGGTACACGGAGGGCTGACTCTACCGTCATTTTATATGAAGGACTTGAGTCTCCACAGGAATTGGAATCTGCAAGGGTCCTGGAGCTAATCCCCATTGAGTAACAAGGGACACCTGGCAGTAAGCAAAAGTGAGTTCAGAAACTTAAGGACAAAAAATATAAGAACAAAAATAAAATGTATAACTCTTAAGCCAATAGAAGAAAAAAAAGTGATCTAGCTTATGGGAAGTAAGGAAGGAGAAGAAAAAGAAAAAAACAGTTTAAATAGAAACATGAAATAAGGCACCAGAAAGCCTAACATAATCTTAATTGTAAATGGGTTAAACTCCTCAGTACCTCTTGTTTTATACACGTAATGGAAACCATACGTTTTAAAAATATGTGATGTGATCATTACCTCTTGGTCTATGGAACAGCTGTATATAACCACTTTAAGAATTAATGGATATAGCCACTTACATTCCAGCTGATCTATTTGGAAATGATTTAACTACATTAGGGTTTAATATATTTTTATAAGCAGTTTTTTAGACAAATCGCTTCTTACTTACATGTCAACCAGAGGATGGTTGTCAGCGTGTCATCATCACCTCATATAACAGAAAGAGACAATCTCACCTTTGATGGCATGCCGTTCTGCTGTTTACCTGTCACTTCAACTCAGTTTGGTCTTATTTTCTCACAAGTATACTCAGCGGTTTCCACCTGTCTCTATGTGGTACTCCTGCTTAAAGTTCCCCCCTCACATTATGAAAATCCCGTTTCTGTGGATCATTTCGAGTCCTGCCTTCTTACTGGAGCCTCCTGTAACTGAATACTCTAAAATTACCTTGTCGGCCTTTCTGATCACTGGGCCACAGTATGTAGCTGTTAGTTATGTGCCGCCTCACATCGTTCCCTGTTGTTTCCCCGCATGTATGTCCTCCTGCTATATACCACCACACTTGCTTCCTCAGAATCGTTAGGGATCCCGTGCATAGCGGGTGTCCAAAGCACATTTTTTCATTTACAGACGGCATTGGCTTAAATTCAGATTTACTATGCCACACTTATTTTTTTTAATATAAGCCAAAAGATTCTGGTTGAGAAATTTTTCTCTTGGCCCCTTAGTATTAGCGTCAGTGGCATGAAAGGGACAGGGCCAGGGAGGCGGCCTGCGAGCAGCACAGACTCAGAAGGCCCGATTTTGAAGAAGCGCTTCACCCGTCACACTCTGAGAAGGAAAGTGGTGTTAACTGAAGACAGCCAGAAACGTTTAAGGGGTCTCTAAAGGGGAGGTTGGTAGCATATCTGACAGTGGGTTCATTCAAAATTAGATTTTTGTTAAAAATCAAGTTACTCGTGTGACAGTTCAGCCAAGACAGTGAAATGATCAAAAATGGATTCTGATGTTGCTACATTTGGTTCCCATGGGACAGTTTTACAGACTTCTAGTAATCTCTTTGTAGTTTTATAGTTTTCCAGGATTTTTTTTCCTTTCTGTTATATATTTCCAGGATTTTTCCTCTAAATTTTAAATTTCCAGTTAATTTCCTCTTAAATTTTAATCTCCAGTGAGACCTCCTCAGTAGTCTCTAAAAGCAAAGTAAGGAATAATTACCTGTCCAAAAATTAGGGATTCCTTAGTTAGAAGAAGACACTCTCTATCTGTGTAGTTGGAAAGAGGAAATATCCCCCTGGGTGGCACAGCACACGTTTTGGTCTCTTCACGTTGCCAGTGGCTGTGAGGGTTTCCCGAGCAGGAGCCGAGTGGACACCCACAGGCTTCCGAGGGGCCTTCCACTGTCAGGGCCCCAGGGCCCCTGTTCGTGATGACACTTAGTGTGGAGCTGAGTGATCCTTAGTGTGGGGCTGTCTCTGGTGCATGGGGCCCTCGTGCTACCTGTGTACCACCCCATCACCAGCATACAGAGGCCTGAATGAAGCCCAGCTTTGTTCTTGCTTCCAAACAACTGCTGCTGCAGGACAGTCAGCTGAAACAACGGTGAGGCATTTGCTATGCTCTGCCTTTTACTTCTTCAAGAGAGAGAGGTGGGAGATAGAGCTCCTTAATATAAGATTCTGATAAGTTAAAATTCCACCATGGATTTTTCCACTTATTTGCCGCTTGAATTCATTTCTTTGACTTTCTCCAGCTACAGCTAGAATTTTTTAATGTGTGTCATTTTCTTTTCCCCTCCTTAAAGAACAATGTGTATCCTGGAGGTAGCATGGCAAGAAGGAATACTTATGTCTGTGAAAGAACCACAGATCGATACACAGCGTTGCAGAACGGAAAAGACAGCAGGTAACTGTCACCATACCAGGTAGGGCTGCCGCTGTCATTGCTTTGCGTTAGTGCTCTCGATACAGCTACTGTAGCTGAACAGGCGAAGAGGAAAGGAAACAGAATCACTAGGTAGGTGGCAGCCAGCCATGCTTCCCAAGGCAACTCCTCATGTGTAGCAGAATGGAGTGATGGAAGAATATTTAGGGAAAATAGGAGGTAAATCTCTGAATCTACAATTTTCTAAATAAAATCTGATATTAAATCCCTATAACAAAACCTATCCCAGTGTCCTAATCTTACCTTCATTATTTGAATCTTGTAATTTTTAAAAAAGTATTTATTTTTATTTACTTATTTGACTATACCAGGTCCTAGTTGTGGCATGTGGGATCTTAGTTCCCTGACCAAGGATTGAACCTGAGATCCCAGCATTGGGAGCTTGGAATGTTAGCCACTGGCTCACCAGGGAAGTCCTGAATCTTATTCTGTTATACCTCTACTGCTTCCTTCTTACCTTCTCCATTCCCACCTGTCTAATCATCATTATATACAAATACAGAAGACTGTGTTTTCCTTCCTCTAAAGAAATGTGGCCATCTCAACTGATCATTGAGACCACACAGCTCTCAGAATGTTTTATTTTAAATAATGATAAATCATGTTTTATTATTTAAAAAATTTGACTTCTTTTTATTGTGAGTTATAAGGACTGCTCATCAGTAGATCACAAAACGACATAGTTTATTGTAATAAATTCTATTTAGTTCCATCCCTAGTCATTTTAGTAGACTTGACAGACCATTCTTACCCTTGTTTCCTCTCAGTTAATAGGCACTTAAAGTAAATGTTACTATGAGGCATACAAAAGTAAATGAACCTTCCTTGGACATAAGATCCTTTAGGCTAGAGAGATTGTTGGGAATTGATTTCTATTTTACTCTTTTCCCTTTACTAAATCCTAATTTGCAGCTCCTTTAATCTGTAGCAGTTTAACTTAAAACTGAGCTAAAAGCATTTTGATCATATTTCAAGAGAGAGGATTTTTGCTACAGTTACGAATTCTTATTGAATAGTGGGCAATGAGCCAAAACAACACATCAACACACCAAACTGAATTTTTTTTTTTTTTTGGAAAGTGTCTCCAGTCATTTTACCCATGAAAATAATGTTATAGATTTCAGATTCACTTATATAGAACAAGAATGCATGAAATCTTTTCCATGGAAGGTGGTGATAAATTCACCCTGTACACTTTTAACAATATTGTTGTCAGTAATAATTCCACTGTTGTTGATTTCTTAAATCTAGTTCTTAAATTTTAGTAAACTACAGCTTTTCTTCTATTTTATATCTCCATGGTCTTCTCAACCGTCTCATGTTGAAAGCCTTACAGAGATGTCCGCGAGCAGCATGTCCTCCGCAGGCTCCACCATGGCCTCTGCTGTGCCCTCAGCACGACCCCGCCACCAGAAGTCCATGTCGGCTTCCGGCCATCCTATTAAAGTCACACTGCCAACCATTAAAGACAGCTCTGAAGCTTACAGGCTCGGGTAACATGCTGGTTGCATTTCGTTTGTCATTAAGAGTTTTTAAAAAATATAGCACCGTATAAAAATACCTGATAGCCATCACATTTTAAGAGCTTTTTTGAAAAAACTTAGTGTTTATGGCAGAGGTAAAGTTAAATTGTAACATAAACTTACTACATCCTCCAGCTGTTACCAGAAATGTTGCTTATAATTTAAGTCATTTTCTAGAGGAATTTTCTTCAAGGATTTTGCTTTAAACCCATCCATGAAATAAAGGGTTGTTCCTGATTTATCATTTAAGTAAATTGAGTTTTTATGGTTTAAAAACAAACAGAAAAATTCCAACCCACAAGACTGGGGGTTGAGAACTGATTAATCTTCTTGGCTCTGGCCAGTCACTTGTTCTTAAGAACTTTTCATTTTCCTATCAGTGAAACAGATAATGTTGAAGAGCCCTTTCAGTTATAAAGTTAAATTATTTTCTGGTAATTCTGCATGTTAAGAATTCTCAAATTCAGAAATATATTTGATAGGTTTGTTAATTATATTGTTAGTATCCGGTAGCATTTACTGTCACGCAGGAGTGAATTGTAAATAGGAAGTAAGCCTTCAATTCAAAGCCTTTTGATAAACAATAAAATTTGTGTTCCACCTTGCTGACTGGTTTAAGAGAACAGTGGGGGGACAAAAAATTGCATGCAGTGCCCCTTGTTTGGCATCCCGTATACTGAAGAGTTATTTATCTTTATATCCCTATTTCAGTAATTTCTCTTTTTTTCTTAATATATATATTTTATTGAAGTATAGTTGACTTAAAATGTTTCAGGTGCACAGCAAGATGATTCAGTTATACATATACACGTATTATTTTTGAAATTATTTTCCGTTATAGGTTATTACAAGATATTGACTATAGTTTCTTCTGCTATCCAATAAACCTTTGTTGCTTGTTGCGTATCTATTCTTTAAATTAGAAATGTAGCATTCTATTCGTACTAAGTCAAACAAATTGAATCAAAATATCATAAATTTTTAGTTAGGCAAGAATTCAATAGCTTTTTTAAAATATATGTATGGTGCATATTATATATGTGTATGCAAAAGCTTTTCTACTGTGCTTGATGAAGGCTTGAGAAAGACTGTCCAAAAAAAAGAGATGGAGAAATTGCTTCAGCACTTTCTTAATCTTTAGTAACTAAATTTTTCTAAACGGCATTTAGTTTGAAATGATAGTGTCTTGGTAATTACAGTGAGCACATGCATCACATCTGTCACCAGAACAAATAGAACAGGGCCGCATAAAAGTAGCCATGGCAACTTTCTAACAGTTTGTAGCACGAACAAAACTGTTCCCTGCCGTTACCCTGTGTGATGCGCCTTCCCGTGTCTCAGCAGCACAACCCCGCGCGTGCCCGCCGCCTCGCCGTCCGCGCACAGCATTAGCGCCTCGACCCCCGACCGCACGCGCTTCCCCCGCGGCAGCTCCAGCCGCAGCACCTTCCACGGGGAGCAGCTCCGCGAGCGCCGCAGCGCCGCCTACAACGGGCCGCCCGCCTCCCCGTCCCACGAGCCGGGGGCCTTCGCGCACGCCAGGAGGGGCACGTCCACGGGTATAATAAGCAAAATAACGTCCAAATTCGTCCGCAGGTCAGTACCAACGCACTGCTGTGTGTCGTTTCCTCTAGGGATTAACGGATATTTGCTTTATTTTTTTCTTCTCTACAGTGATTTTTTTTTTCCAAAATGGGGTTGTGACATTTCATTAAGACATGTTCTTTTTACAGACGCCTGAAGGAAAAGATCAAGGAGGACATAAAGTCTTTTTCTTTAGGGGGAAAAAAAGAACAAAATGAGAATGTAAAAATTCTGTAAGATAGAGCGGGAGGAGCGTAACTTGACATAAAAAAATGTGTGTTCTAGCAAAGAATTTTCCCTACTTAAAAGCCTCTGTTTAGAAAAAGAAATTAAATGTGACAACAGTTGTCCTTCGAATAGTACTTGAGAATACTTTTAAATCACTCACTAATGACACATATACACACATGTAGTCCGCCTTTTATTCTGACTTATAGAAAGCCTATTATGTGCTGGAGTCACAGATATTACTTATGTAATTTAACATCATAAAATCTTAACATCAAATCACAGTAAACACAAAAGGAATACAAGTGTAGTAATCTTAGTTCAATAATATTGTGAAATTGTACTCCTTTCTAAAAAGTAACGTAAGTATATAAAATACCTGTGGCTTGTATGAGTGCCGAACAGAGTGCGGGTTGATGTAAGTCTGGCCCACCATCAGGTCCTTCTCAAGGCCCACGAAAGTCCCGCATGTACAAAGCTTTGTGCTCAGTGCTGAGCAAGTTTCAAACGTGAAGAGACGGCATCTGTGGCCTCAAGATGCAGCCCCAAACGGAGCAGACTGTCTACCAGCGGCCACAGTACAGAATGAACCATGAATGGGAAGAGGCGTGTGGGCAAGGTCCTGAGGGCTCCCGCTAGGGAAGAAGTTAAGTCTCCGTACCAGGTAGTTACTTGAGCAAATAAGTTATGGGTAAGGAAGTATTTTACTTGTTATAAAAAAATTACTTAAATACTTAATTTTCAATGTTATTAGTGTTCCTAAGGTTTCAGAGAGTGGGTGTAGAAAAGGGAAGCAGTGTCTATAGTCTCTTCCCTTTTTGTGGAACTGAACTCCATTCATGGATTGGTTTGCCCAAGATCACGCAGCTGAATTTGTAACTTTAAATACCCTCATACAAAGTCAATTTCTAGCCGTATCAGAGTGATTTTGTACCCTTCAGGCAGTTACCACGCCGCAGTGATAAAGACCTGAGAGCTCCCCACAGTCACCATGACTGTGGAAAGTTGTGCTGGGTGACCCTCTGCAGGGCACCAGTTAGGTTTTCAGTAGTTGGCATTTGACTGGCAGTTTAAATCCATTTTTAAAAGCCAGTACTTTGTTGTGGTTAAGCCAGAATTGATTTTAATGTGAAGGAAAATAGATTTTGAGTTTAATGCTTGATTACTAATTGGACATTAAGCATTGTGCAAAATATTTCTATTTGCAGTAAAATTTAGATCGTAGAACATACTAAGGAGCACCAGACGAGAAGTCAGGACCAGATGTCAGAGCAAGAACATGCCTTAGAGATCATCATTGGGAGGTTAGGATGGAAGATTGCCATGTAGGCATTCAACAAAGGTGAACACCTCCCATGTGCCAGGTGCTCTTGATACGGCCCCTCCCTTCCTGCCAGTTCCTGATTGCCTTGTGACCCCCCACACTGCTGAAACATTTTCCTCACTTGGCCTTCTGCCCTCTTGGGCTCCCTGTCCCTTCTCAGGCTCCGTTGCTGGTTCCTTTAGGTCCCCCTGCCCTTCCCTGACCTCTCAATACCAGCCTGCCTCAGGGCATGATTTTTGGACACATTGTCTTATCTGGTTCTCCGTACTCTTGGTGATCTCATTCAGGCCCATGCCATTAAATTCCATCATACGTTAACAGTCTCAGTTTATATTTTTAGCCCAGACCACTCTTCTGAAGGACAGACTTGTATCCAATTGTCTGCTCGCCCTCGCCACCTGGTTGTGAAATAGACTCTCCAATAGAACCTGTCCGGAATTCAGCCCTTGCTTCCCTTCCACAGACCTGTCCGTCCCTCAACCTGCGCCATTTTAGGTCATGGCGACACCGTCCTTCCGGTTGCTGCAGACCCTGAGCCTGGATTATTCTTGCCCTCTCCTCCTTTCTTCATACCATATGTCATTCCGTGAGCAGTTGTATTAGCATTTCCAGGATTTAGCGGCTTCCAGCCCTCCTTCCGTTGTCTTCATGGTCTCAGTCACTGTGCGTCTTCCACCTCCTCACAGATGCCCTAGCTTCTGCCCTGGTCCGATTCTGTCCCCAGCAATGTAAGTCCTTGATTTGAAACCCTCAGCTTGCTGGTTGTCTCACTCAGAATACAAGTAAGAGCCCTCCCAGTGGCCTCCATAGTCTGGCCACCCTTTCCTGTTCTGACTCCGCCTTCTCCACGCCTTCCCTTTCCCCGCCAGCCTTCCAGGGCACTTGACTGTCCTTGAGCACACCAGGCATACCGGTTCAGGGCTTCGTACTCCCCTGACACCTGCATGGCTGGCTTCTACACCTCATTCAGGTCTTTGCTGGGCTGTCACTTCCTCAGGGAGGTCTTCCTCAACCCCCTGTTGAACATCACCACCTCTTCCTCCCGACACTCCCTCTTCCTGCTTTATTTTTCTCCACAGCACTTGATGCTACCTGAAATAGTGGATTTCCTTGACTGACGTGTTCGTCATGTGTCTCTCACAAGGGGAAGACGCTCTCTGCGAGAACAGGGGCTTGTGGCGGGCCTGCTCTATTCTATGCTGAATCTCCTGCCGAACAGTGAATGCTTCCTCTGATGTGTGGTGTGGCATTCAGTAAATGTTTATCTCATGAGTAGATGAATAATGTGGAAAACAGTTTAAAAAGTGAAGAAAGTTATTAAACATTCTGATAAGTGCTCTGAAAGAGAGGACAAGGTTGAGGGAATAAAAGTGTTCAGAGCCAGCCTGTGGGGGTTGCTAGTGTGAAAGTTTCTCTGGTTCTACCATGCCCTTATTCCCCTTTGAACAATGTCATTTAGTAGAGGGTTTGAGGGGGCAGAGAGAAAGAAGCGAGGGAAGACGTTGTTTGCTGTTGTTTGTCAGAAATTAGAGGGTTTTTTTTTTTTTTTTTTCCCTTGCTGGGTTTTTGTTGCTTTGTGCAGGCTTTCCCTAGTTGGGGCTCGCGGGGACGACTCTTCTTTGCGGTGTGCGGGCTTCTCATTGCAGTGGCTTCTCTTGTTGCAGAGCGCAGGCTCTAGGGCACCTGGGCCTCAGTAGTTGTGGCTCGTGGGCTCTAGAGTTGGGGCTTGTTAATTGTGTTGTACCAGCTTAGTTGCTTCAAGGCATGTGGAATTTTCCCAGTCCAGGGACTGAGCCCATGTCCCTTGCACTGGCAAGTGAATTCTTATCCACTTACCACCAGGGAAGTCCAATAGTCCATTGTTTGTTAATGTCTTGATTTTTAACATATTTTAATTAATTCTGGATTTGGTTAGAGAAGAGAAAAAATGCTCAGTTCTGCTCCAGGGTCACTTGTCACCCTATGAACAGCTTTGGCTTTACAAATATATTTGTGTTCACAGCAATGCATAAGGGTAGCATTTTGTGACTCGAGGTGGGGCCATCTCATTCCGCTTCAGATGACTTAATGCAGGAAGACAGGCAAGCATGAGTTTCCATCCCAGGGATGAACCCACTGAGCTCTTTAGCAACAGACAGACTGGACATGCAGCTGATCTTGATGCATTTGCAGCCTGTTGAGCTTTTCGGTGCTGGAGGCTTGGTGATAAACTAGAGAACTTTTTCAGTGCCTTATTTAATATTCTCAACTGTCAAGTTACCATCCTTCCCGCTTGTCTTCTTAAGCTTGTCCTGGGCTTATGCCCGGTGTCTCTCTGTTCCCTTTGGCTTCCTCACCTCACTCTACCTAAAGCGGGAAGAAGTGGAGCGACACATGACACCACCGCTGGGTCCACACAACACCCCATGTGCTGGGGTCAGGGCAGGCTCAAGGCCAGCCCGCAAGCCAAGACCCCTCGCAGGTTCAGGAACCAGCTCAGTCGGTGTGCTACTGAAGGCTTGAAAAGATGGGAGGGACATAGGATTTTATAGGGAAAAAGTAAAGGAATTTGGATTACTAAGCTTTAAGAAAAGAAGGATATAGAATAGTTCAGAGTTAATCATTGATGTATTTAAAAACCATTATCACAAAGAAGAAGCCAGCTAGTAGTTCTTCTTGGCCAGTAAGAAGCCGGACGCCAGAATGACCATATGAAAGAGTTGTTTTCTGGGCTTAAGAAAGAACTTTCTAATTAGTAAAGTGATTTACACTAGAATAATCATCAGGGGAGGATGTAGACATTCTATTTCCAAAGTCTTAAATAGTGTTTACAATGATTTGTTTTGGAAGAGTTCTGTATATCTACTGTATAGACTGGAGAAACCTAAATATTGGAGAACCGTGCCACCTGCACCGCATGTGCTGTTACAGCCAGCTGCACCTCTCTATCCCCAGATGCCTCCCTCTGTGGCTGCTTGGAGCTGACTTATGCACTATTTGAAACCATTGCCAAATAGCAGAAATTCTTCCAGTCAATGTCTTTGTGGCATCCAGGCAGGCATGAACAGGATATGGGAAACGATGTGACGAGTCAGTTGCAAACAAGGGAAGTAGGGGCTAAAGTGTGTTTCATTCCTCATGCTTACAGTTGGGCAGCAGTCTGCCAGCAGTGATTCATAAGGCTAAGTATCAATAGGACAGAAAAGTCCAGTGCAACGTAGGCCCCTTCCTGTTAAAGAAATTTTATCTTACCATCAGGAATCAGCAGTATTATCATCTTTCTTGCCCAGTGGATAGACTGCCCCTCAGTATCTATCTGTACATCTATGTGTAACTCAAAATACACACTTTACTTTGAGCCGCCTCAAAAAAGTGTTGTATTTCGGTGTGCTGTAGTAAAAAAAGGTTTGTGTAAGTGGCTTTGAACTTGTATTATACTTCCCAAGGAAGATGCCAGTTATTAAAAATAGAAATTTAAGGAAACCTGTTTGAATGTGAGAGTACATCTTATTATCGTTTTGAATTCAAATAGGAAAATGATTTTTACCTAATACATCTGTCACAAAATTCCTATAGTTAAAAACCCTGAGAAGTATATAAGGCATTCATATTTTAACCAGTTGAAGTTTCAGAGCTTGTGGTACTGAAATACAATGTTGTTATTAATTTGAAGGATGAGGAAAGTGGTACTGATTTTATTCCTGTTGCATACATTTTACATAAATATTGTTTCTGAAATGGTTAAAACATTAAGAAAATGTTAACATAAAGGTTCAAGTTGTTGATTTTTCCTAGCTATTTAGTATGTTTTGCTATCACAAGTCATCTCAATATATTTCAACTGGTTTATAGCTTGATACTCCTATGTAGATACTTAATTACCTTTGAATATGACAAATAGTTAAAATTTTGGTAGATTTTAAAAATATTACTTACAGTCAACAAAAGAACAATTAGTGGAGTTTTCCTGGTTTTATTTCACAGGTGGATATCCAGGTAAGATCAATGTTTCTTTTTAAGATTGAATTCATGTTTTTAGACTCACCTGCTTAGATAGGCTATTTGGTTTGCTGTAATATTTTATCATGTGCATGAATCATTAGCATAACCTCTAAAATAAGTTACTTGCATATTTAAAAACTAGTATTTATATTCAGAAATACTTATATGTTGAGCTTTATTTCTCACTGCAAGGTTAATTTATATTTTTCTAAATTGAGCGACTACTCCAGCTATTAATAGGTTATTAAATGATTAATAACCATTATGAAGTTAAATCTTGCTACTGATAACTATTAAATAGTTTTATCTTTAGATTGAACTAAACAAAGCAAAAAGATAAATTATGACTTTAAAGTCATGGCTGGGAATTGGCAGATCAACGTGAAAATCCTAAACCATCACTTAGCGTATCCTCTCTGACAATACCCAGTAGACGCTCAATAAATGATAGTCAAGTGTGATTATGATGAAAAACATAAATGATATTAGACTGACTAGTAATAGACATCTGTCATGCTAGAAGTTTGCTAACAAGTTAATTTTAAAATCATTTTAGATATAGGTTTTCTTGATAATTTTTTTTCACTTTTATCATTAAATCTCAACCTTCACTTTGTTTTGAGGGATCCAAGTGAAGGCGAAGCCAGTGGCAGAGCCGACACCTCAAGGTGAGGAGCCACTATTAATACTTCGCTGCTAGGTCCCTGTGTGTGAAGATGTTATTTTGAAATACTTAACAGCACTTAATAAATATGGAGAGAACTAATAACTAGATAGAATGTGCATTTACAGTTTTTATAATTGGTTTGGGTTTTCCTGATGTTGCCTAGTATTTATTATTAGCTTTGTTTGTGTTTCCTAAACATTATTTTGAATTGTATGCCTTATAGCCTTTCTGTCCTATTAAAAACATGTCTTAGACATATAGAAGAATTAATAGATTAAAATGTACTGATCCTTTTCTCACAAAAATGATGTAAATAAAATTAATCAAATAACCCAGAACATGGAGGTAACCAAATACATAGGAAGCTGTGATGTTAGAAATATACTTTAGGGGCTATTCATTGGTGGGCCACATTTCAAAACTCTCACCCTACCATATTCTATGACTTTTTTGATACTTAATACTGCTTGTGTATTCGTTTTGGTGATGGACCGCAAACTTGAGCACAGTCAGAATGGGGCGGAGGGAGGGCTGGATGAAACAGGTGGCTCAGCGACACCCCCAGGGTTTGTGATTGGCAGGGAGGGGCGTTGACGCCACTGGTGTGGACCCCATTAGTGACATGTTAGTGCTTGTGTTGTATTTATAAATGGAAAGTTTAAGAAATGAAGACATTTAGTTATTTTGAATGTACACCAGCATTAAGGGGTACAGTGCAAACCTTAAAATGTTAACAAGCATTTCCTTAGTAGGACAGAGGCCTGGCTTCATTCAGGAATTACATTTGACCAGCTAAGCACAAGTCTCAATTTAATTTCTCCTTTTAAAGTTACTTGAAAAATAAGACACCATGCGCTTGGGCAACCCTGTTAGTTCAGTCGTTAAGACTGCACTTCCAGTGCTCATGATGCAGGTTCAGTCCCTGGTTGGGGAACTGAGATCCCGCACGCCGTGCGGCCATAATCAAAAACCGCCGTCAGCTTTGGGAAAACTTTATTGAGCATCCCTCTGTAGTCTGTTTTACAAACTGTGCTGCGTATGTGTTTAGTCATCATAGTTGAAATGTTTCTTTTCTGGGGTTAGGTACCCGAGTCACCATAGTAGGGAGCCAGAGGGAGGCAGAAGAGTTTGTGGCCTCCTTCTGACTGTTAAACAAGCATGCAGGATTTCTGTTTTTAGCCCCTCCCTCACTGAGTCACTTAGTCTTAAGCCCCCTTGTTGCAACTCATCCTGTCTTTCTACTTGATTTTCCACTGAGACATTTAATAGCATGTAAGGTCACGAGTGGCTGCTGATGTTGCAGTTTATCTGCATGCATTTATGTTTTTAACGTGACTGTATGTCTGTCTCTTTTTTTTTAACTTTTGAACAAACTTATCAGATACCTACTATCTGTAAGGTACCAGCTGGTCATTTAATCCTCATGACAACTAAGTGAAAAGTAGACATTTTGCAGATGAAGAAGCAGTAGGAGCACTGGTGGGACCCAGCCTGTTACAGGGAAGTTCTGTCCTATGCATGGTGGTGAATAGCACTGGCTTCGAGCCAGACCTCATGGGCATGAGCTACACTGCACCACTTACCTCGCTGTGTACCTCTAAGAAAGTTGCTTTAACTCTTCACGCCCATGCTTCCTCACTCTGACTGCCTCCTAGGGTTGTTGTGAGGGATAAAGGAGTAATTAATGTATGTTAGGTATTAGAACAATTCCTGGTACCTAGGCTTCTCTTGTGGCTCAGCTGGTAAAGAATCCACTTGCAGTGCAGAAGACTTGGATTCGATCCCTGGGTTGGTAAGATCCCATGGAGAAGGGAAAGGCTACCCACTCCAGTATTCTGGCCTGGAGAATTGCATGGACTGTGTAGTCCATGGGGTCCCAAAGAGTCGCACATGACTGAGCGACTTTCCCTTCACAGTAAGTACTCCTCCTAAGTCAGTGTTGGCTGTTACTGTTGATGTCAGTATGTCCAGGCACTTTGTACAGTTAATGTTATAACAGTGGTGATACCTTTGAGATACAGGTAGAAAAATACCTTGTATGTGCCTGTTGTCTTAAGGTCACCAGGTTTTCTTGATGGAATGGAAAGAAAACTAGACTTGGAGTAAAACATCTGATTTCTAGTCTTCGCTTTTCACCTTGGAAAAGTGATTTAAGTTTCCCAGTTGTCAGTTCTGTTTTTAAAATGAGTGTTCAATCATATGATCTCCTGGGTACCTCCCCACCCTAGCACACTGATCCCACGGCCCATGTGGTACGCACAGACCCTGGTGAATGACTCTGGTCAGATCTGCACACACACCCAGAGACCTGTGACGCCTTAGCTTAGATTTAGTGAACAAATAAAAGAGATCAGTAGACTTCTCTACTAATTGAGATAAGTGCTCTCCATAGTTGCTTGATAGTCTTTGGAAATTTATTTTCTACACTTAACTCTTCTCCCGATTTTCTCAAGTTTGCATAGTTGGCAGAGGTTTATCTGTTGAAATAATCTAAGAATGAGGAAGAAAACATATGTAAATGAATACATAAAAATGTATATATAAATGTATATATGAATATACATTATATGATAATATTGATGTAAAATATATATACAGACATAAAATATTTATATAGTAGAATATAAATTCCTTTCAAATTGTATCCTTTTTTTTTTCTTTAAATCACACATAAGTTAGATTAACAAGTTAAAATTGTAACATCCATGTTTGAATAACTGCTCAACAAATTTAATTGTAGCATCTTCTGAATCATAAATAATTATTAATTTCACCTTTCTTTGATTATTTGAAGTAAGTTTTCTGATACTATATTATTTACGGGAGACCTCCAATAAGGAAAATCCAGAAAGGCTGACTAATTTAACAGATTGTGTGTTAATCTCCTGCTGTTTGCTTAGCACAGTTCTAGGTGTATGAAATACATCATACAAAACCAGTTTTGTGAACAAAACTCCTCGCCCTATTGTAGTGATGAAGACAGATGATAAATATAATAAGTGAACTAAATAGTATATAAGAATGTGATAAGTACTATAGAGGAAAAATAGAGCAAGGTAAAGAATTGGCCGTGCCAGAGTAGGCATAGTTATTATAGACCATGGGGAGAAAGTGAGCAGCCATCTGAGGAAAGAGCGTTTATGGCAGAGGGAACAGCCTGTGTTAAAGCCTTAAAGCAAAAACATACCCCATATGTTCAGAGAACAGTATGGAGGCCAGTGTTTGATGGGCGTGAGCAAGGAGGAAAACAGTAGATGGAGGGTTAGGGGTGGGAGTTGGAGTGTAATAGGTCATGTGGAGCCCTGTAGACTACTTTAAGGACGTGTTTAGCAGAACAGTGAAATCTGATGTCTGCACTCCTGCCTGTTACCCCACTACAGAACCACATTCTTTCTCTGCGTCATCAGGTACAAATAACCCCTCGGTAGCCGTTACTACTCTCCTGGTCCCCAGACTTCTATGCAAAAAAAAAAAAAAAAAAATTGTAGAAAAAAAGGAAAATTGTTCTTTATGTTTCAAAAATGTGTGTTTATAAGCAACTTGCTTGTGTTCTCCATTTTGTATAAATGTATAGAAAATGGAGAATCTGCATTTTCAAACAGATATGGAGGAAAAATACCAAGTTGCTTGCTTTCAGATGCAAACATTTCCCACAAACAAATATATTAAAGAAAATAAGCTGTTTTAAATGGAAGTTATTATTAAGAGTCAAAACAGATGGCATCCTGGAATCTGATTTTTGTAACAGCAAGATGATACAGTCACTGGATTGTGACTGCTTATATTTTGTGTGTGTTTTGATGTCTTTGCTGACAGGAATTTTTGTCTTCATTTTTCCCCCTACCCTTTCTGTCCTCTTATTCCAGAAGTACAACAGGGGAACCAAAAGAAAGAGAAAAGGAGGACGGTAAAGATTCCAAGCCACGTTCCCTGCGGTTCACGTGGAGCATGAAGACCACTAGCTCAATGGACCCCAATGACATGATGAGAGAAATCCGCAAAGTGTTAGATGCAAATAACTGTGATTATGAACAGAAAGAGAGGTTTTTGCTTTTCTGCGTCCATGGTGATGCCAGGCAGGATAGCCTCGTGCAGTGGGAGATGGAAGTCTGCAAGTTGCCACGACTCTCCCTCAACGGGGTCCGCTTCAAGCGAATATCCGGGACATCTATTGCCTTTAAAAACATTGCATCTAAAATAGCAAATGAGCTTAAGCTGTAAAGACACTCGAATTTACAGGATCAGGGAAGATACACCCGTATATGAGGTACAGTTTTTGAATGTACTGGTGATGCCTAATGTGATTGGCCTGTGAATCTCCCCATGTAGAATTTGCCCTTATTGCAATAAGGTTATACATAGTTATGAACTATAAAATAAAAGTCAGTATGAACTATAATAAATAACCTGTAGCTAAAAAAGTAGGTTCACATGTACAGGTAAGTATATTGTGTATTTCTGTTCATCTTCTGTTTATAGAGTTGTATAATAAAACAGATGATTGCTTAAAAACTTGTATAGTTGTCTAGATTTCTGCACGTAAATGTACGTTTGATGCTTTGAGTTGAAAATGTTCTTTCTGTTATTTACATTCTGGTGGGTTTTTAAAATTCTTACCTCCATCATGCAATTTTGAAAATTGTGTCCATAGTTTAAAAAATGCACAGAAAACTAGTCTTTACAATTGTAGCATGGACTTTTAAAAGTTATTTTTAAACCATATTTAAAGTTGAACCAGAAGCTGATAAATACAGCTTTGTTATATACAGAATTACTCCTGCTTATCTTTGCTCTTATCCTTGTTATCAGACAAGGTTTAGTTGAGAAGATACAAAATGTTTACAGTGTTGGCACTTAGAGGTTTAAAAATAAAGTACGTAAAAATAATAATAGCTTTGCCTTGAGCTAACTAAGAAGTCCTGGGGAAGAAGTTAAATCTACATCAGATTTCTTTTGAACTTGGAAGTGTTTCCTGGCCCACTACTAATTGGAGCGGCAAAATTAAAGAAAGTCAATATTTTACCTGGCTATTATAATGTAAAGTGTCACTTAGGTTTGCTGCCTTCCAAATCCCATGACATTACTTGTGGAAGTATAGTATAATAATACTGGGACCGTTTCATAGCACAAACTCATCTTTACAGTGTTGAACAATGCATCAGTTGAGAAATAATGCCACCTCAGGAATTAATGGGCATTGGGAACGTTTGCCTCATGCTCCCCCCAAGCCTCTCCATCCACCCCTGACATAGTACTATCTGTCATTACATAAGAGACTTTGGAGCAAAACATGCTATTTATGATAGTAGATTATTGATTTATGCTTATGTGGTTGTTCAGTTGGTTCCCAGGTGAGCTGTTTGTTTTTAATATTTTGCCAGATTTCTTGTATTTATTCCACATAATTATGCCTATAATGTGCAGCTTTGTAATTGGGCATTTGCCTACTTTTCTTTCATAATTAGTGATATATGCGATGTAAAACCACTAGTAAAGGTACATTTTAATACTTGTTATTTTCTACTGAATTAGCCTTGGAGGTTGACTGTGCAATGTTATTTAATGTTGTAATTACTGTAATATCAGCATATGGGCCCCATCTGCACACTCCTGAGAAATAGAAAGTGTATTCCAGTTTCGTCAGTTTAAAGAGAAATAAAGCTGTGACAAAATACTGTAAATCAAGCCTGCATTAGAAAGCTCTAAGCATAGGTGATGTGCCATTCCATGGTGGCTTCCAGACTAGGGTGATCTGTACTGTACTGTGATGTAGCTTTCTTCTGTAACAGCTGTGTTCTAAAATTAAGTGTATTTTTGCCTTAGCAGAGGATGGTGTTTGGAAACAAAAAACAACTATGTAGCCCCCTTTTAACCTAGTGTTCATTCAAAAAAAAAAAAATGATGCAGATCTTTATTCACTTTCACTGGTGCACACTGAAATTTTACTTGAACAGTTCTCATAATAAAGCACTTGTCTTTTGCTCTTTATCAGAATGTGAATTACCTGTTTTCTAGTGCAAAAGTCTTCTGTATGGGGAGTTTGTTTTGTGTGTGCTAAATTTAGTTAACAGGGTAAAATCTGTGTAGGTTTTTGAGATGTCATTATGACATGACAAGAAAAAATTTAATCTTTTTATTGGAATTCCTATCAATTAAAACATTTTTTGAAAAATAGACATGCTTTTTTCCAAAGTAGAAACTGATTGATTTTTCTTTTTCTTTTTCTTTTTTTTTTTTTTTTTTTACATTTTCTCACTCTGGTTATCTCTTCTGTGTTTGTAGCAAGGAATTTTACTTCAGTACTTTTTCTTTTTAATGAGCTAAACATGAAATCTTAATATTCACTTTAGGTTTTCCCATTTTATATGGCTATATAACTTTTTTTGAAGATTTAGAGGAGTTTTATAGTATGTTTGCATAAATAAATACCAGATTATGTTCACTGGCTATGTGATATCAGGATTTCCTTCATTTCTGTTTAAGTAATATTTGATATAACATCACTAATATTAAATTATTTTGTAGAGATCATATTTAATTTGATAAATAATAAGATGAAATATGCTCCAGAATCCTGACCCAATAATATAATCTAAGAAGAGATTTGATTTAAAACCTAAAATACTTTGTTGTGAAGTGATTTTCACCAACAGTACCATTTCACAATGTGAGTAACAAAAAGAACATATGATGGAGTGAGATACCAATTTACTGTAAATAAGTGATTTAATGCATGTGTCTGTCCATCAAGATCTCTGCTTTCACTTTAAAAATATCTATTGAAGGACCTCCTGTGTCTTAAAATATATAAAGGAATTGTAAAAGAGGGTTTCCTACTTCTGCAAGATTTTGGTCCATTTGGGAAGACAAAATATAAACACACCCAAACCAAAAATACACACCCAAATAGAAAACAGTGAAAGTGCTCAAATAAGCACAAAGAATAGATGCCATAAGAATTCAGAGAAGGGTGGGTTCTGTATCAGCATGAGAAAAGAAGGGCATTTGAGGGATTTAAGGATGGATAAAATTCAAGGAGAATGGAAGGAACATGTGAGGAAATGCTGGAAGTTAGTAAGGCTGTAAGACACATTTTAGAAATGAACCACTTATTCTGTGGTGTGACAGGATTTACGTAGGTTGATGGATAGAAAGCATTGATTGGCAGCCTCAGCTTGAACTTGACCTATGATTAGAGGGAAGCAATTTGGGATTTTCAAGCCCAGAAAATACCTAATAAATTTATTGTAAATGAGCAATTCATTAATTTGGCAATTTTTTCAAGTACCAATATACATCAGATTCTAGGTTCTGGGGAAACAGCAGTTAAAAAAAATTTGTATCTGATAGAAATCTGTGGGATGATTGAAGGCTAGATAGAGCCAGGAAAATCTTTTCAGAGGCTATTATCTGTAAAGCGTGAATGAAGTAGTCTAGATAGAGATGGTTAACTTAGGATCGAAAGGAGGGTATATTTGAGAGACATTCCTAAACCTGTATCGACAGGATAGCATGAGTAGAATGTGGCCCATAACAGGGATGAGTGGATTGCAGGGAGAGCTTCCTGGCACGATTCAAGTTGTCAGCTTGCATATGAAGACTTCTGCTTTCATCCAACATGAATAAGTACTAGAGGTATCCTTCCACCTCAAACAAGAAAACAAAGACAGAGCATGAAACAACAGATTCGGATGGCGTTTTCATTTTGATGGAGTGTTTTCAAGATATTGTATATCAGCCAATGAAGGGCAATGATCCCTAAGAGGAAACAAGTGAAATGAACCTTGTGACTGACCCAGCTATCTGCCTGGAGAAGGTTTCTAGGCTGTGACACATGGAGGGGAAGCTCACATGGAACCTGGTGTACACCCTCATTAAGGAGTCAGAACTGGGAGACCAGGGAGACCAAAGGCAGCTAAAGTCTGGAGGGAGACAGCTATACCAAAACTCCAGAGATACGCAGAGATCAGCACACACATGGAGAAAACTACATGAAACCAATGAAAGGACCACCTGAAATATTGGAATGATCCTCAAACCTCATATAGAACTAGTGCCTGCTCCAGCCAGCCACAGTGAAAAACCTAATTGGTGGGTCATGAGAGTACTCAGAAGTTTTGCTTCAGTAGTGGGAACCAGTGAACCCTAGATTAAATACTGTGTTGTTCCTGCTTAACAAAGTTTAGCAAGCAATATCCAGAAGAACTAATTTCTAAGTAATTATGTTCCATAACAGAGCTCAAGAATATTAACAGAAATACAAAGTGTGTGTCACCTGACATGGTAATGTTCATAATGTCTAGCCTCCCTTCAAAAGTGTTCCTGCATGCAAATATTGATGTTCTAACTGAACTATTAAAAAAAATTAGATCACACATTTATGTAGAAACTTGTCTACATCACATTTTTTATTTTTTTAAGCCAGCATGGTTAAAAATGAAATTTTTTTCATTCATGTCATTGGTCTGTAACATCACTACATTTTCTGTATATGTAACAGAACAGTACATGTTCATGAGTATAATGCAAGAGATGTGTAAAAGAAAAGGAATATGAGGAATTACCTGAAAATTTATAGCACAGCCAGTGCATATTTCAGTTTTTTCCAATACTCTTGGCACATACTGTATGTTTTTTGTTTTTTGTTTTTTGTCACATACTGTATGTTTTGGAAATAAATCCCCCAAGACTATTTGTAGCTATGGAATATCATATGTAAGAGACATCATCTTTAAGAAAAAGAAACTTAGATAGCTACTGCTATACTGTATTATCATCGCACTTAGAGATGGTCTGTAAAATTTCCTAAATAATTGCTGCTAACTTAGCTTACCCTTAGTGGTTTGATGGTACTGCATTTGATAATATAGACTAAATGTATGGAAATGACATTTCAATCTTGATATTAATTTTCTAAGGAAAAAAATGTTAAATTTTTGAGATACTCACTTTGAAATATGAAATTGAAAACTGAGGAAGACATATCATCTCTAGGTAAGTCATCTTTTAACTTAGATAATATCATAGAAATAGTGAAGCAAGTAAAACAATAGAAAACCATCAATTAACACCTGTTTATTATGAGAAATCAAAAGTTTTAAAACATAAAATGTCCAACTCATGTCTACTTATACGTAAACAAAACCAACTAAAGTTAACTGGATTCTCAAAATGCTAGTTTTATTAAGGTAGAACCTGAGTTATATTGGATTTATTGTTTTCTCTTTACGCCATCAGTAGCTAATTTATTCTGTGTGAGATACTTTAAAATTTGATATCACCATACACACTTGATAAAAATTTTCAACTCCAGTGGAAATGTGTATAGAAAATTGTTACCATGTCTGGATTAACTGATAATACAATTGGTCAGAGAGTCAAAATATCACGGGTTGAAAGGCTCTCACAATGCTGAATCTATTCAAAGGTGTCCCTCAAAACTGGTCATGCCACTGCTGCCGCTCCAAAGGCAAGGCTAGCCTGCTCTAGATATTTGCAGGGCCAGATGCAAAGCACAAAAAAGACCATGTCCCAAAGCACAGCCGCCTTCTTTCCCACCCTCATCTCTCCCAGCTCCATCCTTCGCTGGGAAGGGCTTGAAGCACAAGCACATGGAGAAATGAATATACCTGTATTTCATTTAACCAATTACGAGTAGTCTATTATTCAGCTTATTCATATTTTGATTTTCCAAAATGTTTAGTTTAAATTTAGACATATATCCCATGACACGCGTTAATAATAATAACAACAAATGCAAGAAGGGAAAGGTTATCTGGTACAAGGTTTCCTTAGTGAACCCATGCTAATTGCTAATAGTTATCTTTCATTTTCCTTCTTAATGTAATTACTTCCTACATGACTCAAAAGATTTTTCTAGAGATCAACATTTACCTGTTTGGTAGTGTCTTGGTGCCTAAGTTATTTCTTGGCTCAGTTTTGCAAAGGACATTTATAGCAATTTGGAAATCTTACCTGTTGAACTGTTTCTGTTCCCTTGAATGTTACTTCTCCATCCAGGAGTTATAAAATAATTTTTAATAGCAATAAAAATAGTCATATGCACTATCTTGTTAGTAAAGCCTTTTATCCTTACAAAAGCAACATGTGTTCAAAATTTTAGGAAGTATAGATAAGCTGGTTCTTGTTCAAGATGGTGATGTGGAAGAATCCTGAACTTGGCTACTTTGTGGATACACTGAATCTACAACTAAGTATGTAACCAACCCCCAATAAGTCCCACTCCATGGCTCTGTGAATCACAAGCGTTAACTCCTAGCTACTCCTGAGGAGCAAAGAGATTGACCCTCAGGCCTGAAATGAAAAAACTCCTAGAAGAAAACATAGGTGGTCTTTTCCAACCACAACACTGTCAAACTGGAAATCAACTACAAGAAAAAAACTGCAAAAAAACACAAATGTGTGGAGGCTAAAAAAAAAAAAATGCTACTAAGTAAGCAATGGGTCATTGAAGAAATAAAAAAGGAAATTTAAAAATACCTGCAGATAAAAATGGAAATACAGCAATCCAAAATCTATGGAGCACAGCAAAAGTAGTTCTAAGAGGGAGGTTAATGGCCTACCTCAGGGAACAAGAAAAATTTCAACCAACTGTTGGAAGGACTGAGGCTGAAGCTGAAACTCCAGTACTTTAGCCACCTAATGCGAAGAACTGACTCATTGGAAAAGACTGAGATGCTGGGAAAGATTGAAGGCAGGAGGAGAAGGGGACGACAGAGGATGAGATGGTTACATGGCATCACCGACTCAATGAACAGGAGTTTGAGTAAACTCTGGGAGTTGGTGATGGACTGGGAGGCCTGGCGTGCTGCAGTCCATGGGGTCACAAAGAGTCGGACATGACTGAGCAACTGAACTGAACTGAACCTTACACCTAAAAGAACTAGAAAAACTTGAACAACAACAATCCCAAAGACAGTAGAAGGAAAAAATCATAGAACAAAAAATAAAACAGAGACTAAAAAAAAAAAAGGAAAGAATGAAACCAAGAGCTGGTTCTTTGAAAAGACAAAATTGATAAGCCTTTCACCAGACTCAAGGCCTGAATAAAGTCAGAAATGAAAAAGAAGTTGCAACCAACACTACAGAAACACAAAATATCCTAAAATTACTACAAATAATATGCCAATAAAAATGTACAACCTAGAATAAAAGGATAAATTTTTAGAAGCACACTATCTCCCAAGACTGAATCAGGAAGAAATAGAAATATGAACAGATCAATTACTAGTGTTGAAACTGAATCAACAATTTAGAAAAGTACATCCCAATAAACAAAGGTCCAGGACAAGAGGGCTTCATGGGGAAATTCTACCAAACATTTTCAGAATAGTTAACACCTATCTTTCTCAAATCATTCCAGTGTACAAAAGAGGAAGGAACATTTTCAGAATTCATTCTATAACGCCAGCATCACCCTGATACCAAACCCATATAAAACACCACAGAAAAAGAAAACTACAGGCTTGAATCAATGATTAACATAGATGCAAAAATCCTCAATAAAATATCAGCAAACTGAATTCAGCAATACATTAAAGGGCTCATATACCACAATGAAGTGAGTTTTGTCCCAAGGATGCAAGAATGCTTTGATATCCAGAAATCAATCAATGTGATATACAAACTTAACAAACTGAAGAAAAAACTCATGTGGTCAATATATGAAGAAAAAGCTTTTGACAAAATTCAACTTCCATTTATGGTAAAAATTCTCCTGAAAGTGCACAGAGGGAAACATACCTCAACACAATAAAGGCCATATATGGCAAGCCCACAGTTAACACCATACTTTACAGTGAAAACTTGGGGTTTTTTCTCTATGACAGGAATGAGAAAGGAAGTCCCCTCTCATCGTTTGCAGATGGCATTAAACTATATGTAGAAAATCTTAAAAATGCCACCAAATACTATTTTAACTAATAAACGAATTCAATAAAGTTGCAGGGTACAAAATTAACATACATAAATTTGTTGCATTTCTATACACTAACAGCAAACTATCAGAAAGAGAAGTCAAGAAAACTATCCTGTTCATAATTACATCAGAAAGGATAAAATATCTAGGAATAAATCTAAGCAAGAAGGGGAAGACCTGCACATCAAGGACTATAAGACCTTGTAGAAAGAAACAGGATGACGCAAACCAATGGAAAGATCTACTGTGCTCAGGGATTGACAGAATTAATGTTGCCAAAATGACCGTACTAGCCAAGGCAATCTACAGATCCAGTGCAATCCCTATGAAAACACCAATGGCATTTTTCACAGAACTAGAGCAAATAATTCCAAAAGACCCCAAATAGCCAAAACAATCTTGAGAAGAACAAAACTAGATGTATCATGCGCCCTGATTTCAAACTATATTATAGATCTACAGTCATCAAAACAGTATGGTACTGGCACAAGAGCAAACACAGAGCTCAATGGAACAGAATAGAAAGCTCAGAAATAAAGCCACATATTTGTGGTCAATTTATGACTAAGGAGGCATACCAATGGGTGAAAAACAGCCTCTTTCATAAATGGTGTTGGGAAAATTGTATAGCTACATGCAAAAGAATCAAACTGGACTGCTTTTCTTAATACTATATATAGAAAAAACCCTCAAAATTGATTAAAGACTTCAATGTCAAGACCTGAAAGCATGAAACTCCCAGGGGAAAACACAGGCAGCATGCTCTAAAGTGAAATAAGCCAGTCACAAGAAGACAAAGACTGCTTGGTTCCACTTACGTGATGTAGCTCACTGTCAATTTCATAGGGACAGAAAATGAAACTGTGATTGCCTGGGGCTGGGGGAAGGGGAAGTGGAGAGTTGTTTAACAGGTATTGTCAGTGAACATTTGGCAGGAGGCTTCCTGTGTGCTGTTTCCTGACATCCCTTACTAATCCCTGAATATTCAGAGATGAGTGGAGAGGCATCCCTCTCCGGGGACAAAAGGAATGCATACATTCTTAAAGTAAAAGTAACGAATTACGCCTTCCTCCCTTTCTGTTTTGGAAAAAGTCTTACAACCCCCTCTCTTGGAGATGGATTCTAGCCTTGTTTTCCTGGATGCGTTCTGAGATTCTTGGTCCTAAGACAGCACATATATACCGACACTACCTTGAATAAACGCCTTTGCTCCATCAGAGCTTTGGTCCCCGTGTCTCACTTCTCTCCCTCTTCCTTTTTCTCTATTTCTCTCCTTCAGGCCAATCCCATAGAGCCCAAGGGTCCGTTGTGCTCACTAACCTGCCCGAGCTTTCGAGTCCCCCATGAGAGGGTGCCCTGTGCCTAACGTGTAGCGACGCAAACCTCGTGTCAGAGATTTTATTGATTCCTTGCGTAAACTAGGGGATATCGGCCTCTTTTTCTTTATTTTCTTATCGTCGACTCTGCACCCCCAAGCCCCGGCTCATTAAAGGGCCATAACAGGGTATAAAGTTTCACTTCTGTACGATGAAAGTAATTCTGGAGATTGGGTTGTGCAACAACGTGAATGTACTCAAGAGCACTGAACTCCAGACTCATAAACAATTGAGACGGTCAATTGCATATGCATGTCTCGCCACAATTAAGCAAAGAGAAGAGCTGCAACAACAAAAAGGGCAGAAATAAACCTAGCTCACAGGAGTCACGTCCTCACTGTAGGCTTACCTGTTCTTCATTACTATTGTTTCTAAAGTCGGCATATATAATTTAATGTCGTTGGCTTCATTTAGCAGGCCTCTTCCAGTGTTTCCCTTTCAAGAAAGGCAATTCCAATTTTGTATACTTTCAGGTAACTTTGAATCTTAAAATCACCTTTTGTCCCCTCTTTAAGTGTTCTGATTTGTGGCAAGAATACCTGGCAAGTACTAGAAAACATGATGCTGGAGATTCTTCCCTAATGGCATTTCAAATTTACTAGCATCTAAATTTACTAGCACCAATTCTTGTTGATGTATGACAGAAAACCACAAAATTCTGTAAAGCAATTTTCCTTCAATTAAAAAATTATTTAAAAAAGTTATTCCCCCAGTACTTCCCTGGTGATCCAGTGATTGAGAATTCACCTTACATATAGAGATCTTAGAATATGCTTGGCTCTTTGTAAGACCCTAATAAATGTTAGACACAGTGAAAGCTTGCTGTCATTATTTTTCTTATTTGTTGTCAGTATTTCTCAGCTTGCTGTTTGCCTTTTACTTTCCTTCTGTTATCTTCTGAATTACTAGCCTATCCCTTACAATTTCTTTCATCACTCAACGATAAAAAAAATCTCCAATCCAGAGATTTAATAAACATTTATTTTCTTGCAGTTATTAAAAAAGAAATCCAGACTGAGAAATTGGTTCAGGTTTTTAAACTCTTGTAAACATTGTATTCCCAGAATATCATAGACAGACATGGCCCGAGAAATCATTTCATTCACACCCTCATTTCTTTGATGAGGAAACAGAGATCAAAGATGTTGTAAGTGGTTTCATCCAGTCTGGTTCAGCAAGATTTTGCACGCTGGGCCCTGGAACCCCAGCTTGCTGTTTTGCCGGTGCTTTCTAAATTCTTCACCAACAAAGTTGAAAAAATAAAAGTGTTAGTCGCTTCAGTCATGCCCTACTCTTTTGTGACCCCATGGGCTGTAGCCCAGCAGGCTCCGCTGTCCATGGAATTCTCCAGGCAAGAATACTGGAGTGGGTAACCATTCTCTTCTCCAGGGGTTATTCCCCACCCAGGGATCAAACCCAGGTCTCCTGCATTGCAGACCAATTCTTTACCATCTGAGCCAGCAAGGAAACCTAAATAAAGTCAGTCACTGGGTCATGTCCAATTCTTTGCAACCTCACGGATTATAGTCCCCTTTATATTCCTCTTTGTGGAACCAACTTTAGAAGTTTGTTCTATTGAGCTGCATTGGAGTAATAACGCATTTGTCAGTCAAAGATTCAGGTCAAGGTGATACAACCCCTACCCCCATATTGAATGGATATTCCCAGCCCAAAGCACAGAGATGCCAGACCATTTCTTTAAAATTTTTGACATATTGAAATTGTTAGTTCCAGTTATTTGGGCTTCTCTCACAGCTCAGCTGGTAAAGAATCCGCCTGCAATGCAGGAGACCTCAGTTCGATTCCTGGGTTGGGAATCCCCTGGAGAAGGGAAAGGCTACCCACTCCAGTATTCTGGCCTGGAGAATTCCATGGACTATGGGATCGCAGAGTCAGACACGACTTTCACTTTCACTTTCCAGTTATTACCAGAGAGAACCACTAGAGGGCAGAGAAACCCCCTGTCTGGGATGCAGAGCCTGTGCCCTGCCACCCACAACGGTCGGAATCCTAGGGACCTGCCGGCACAAGAGACATCCCATTGCCCCTGAAAAGTGCTTGTTCTCGTGGCCCACATTATCTAGATTTAACGAAGAGCACATTTATTTCTTCTGCCTTCTCATGGATCTGAGGCTAAAGTCCTTTGCTGCTTCAGTTGAATTTTGCCCTTTGATTCACTCAGGTTGTATAATCTGGCTACAAAGACACCTCAGTTTCATTCCATAGGATCCCTCGTATCAAAATATAATGCTTTCATAAATTTTCTGGAACTTGACAGAATTCTGCATTCTTTTCACATTTTGTGAGTCTTAACAGGGTCAAACCCTTAGGAAAATTAAAATAACATTTTTAAAAAACCCATATCTTTTATAACCACATTCTTTTATACTGCACATATTTTTCCTCTTAGAATACTGTGATGAGCCAATGGTTTTTCACTGACTCAATTGGTTTCAATTATTTGTGGCCATTAGTTTTGTGTGTGTGTGTGCATGTTGAGGTTAAAAAGCAGTCTGGATTTGTAGCCTACTAGCCCATGTACGGAGAAGGCGATGGCACCCCACCCCAGTTACTCTTGCCTGGAAAATAAGGCGATGGCACCCCACTCCATTACTCTTGCCTGGAAAATCCCATGGACGGAGGAGCCTGTTAGGCTGCAGTCCATGGGGTCGCTAGGAGTCAAACACGACTAAGCAACTTCCCTTTCACTTTTCACTTTCACGCACTGGAGAAGGAAATGGCAACTCACTCCTGTGTTCTTGCCTGGAGAATCCCAGGGATGGGGGAGCCTGATGGGCTGCCATCTGTGGGGTCGCACAGAGTCAGACATGACTGAAGCGACTTAGCAGCAGCAGCAGCAGCAGCCCACGTAACCTAAAATGCACAATTTTTAAAATAATATTTAATATTGGCTGTACTGGGTCTTCGTTGTTTCACGGTCTTTTCTCTGCTTGCAGCAAGTGGGGCCTATTCTCTAGTGTTGTGCAGGCCTCTCATTGCTGTGGCTTCTCTTACTGGGGAGCTCAGGCCTGCGGTATATGGGATCTTCCTGGATCAGGGGATGAACCTGTGTCTTCTGCACTGGCAGACAGATTGTTATCCACAGAGCCACCAGCCAAAATGTACAATTTTTGAATGTGTCTTTGCTTCCTAGTAACCAGACATCCCAAGGGCATCTTACACCTTCCTCATCCCAGGCACGCAATCAGCCAGTTTTTCCTAAACCCTGTTACCTTTCCATGGAAATTGATGGATATGAGATGAAACTATTAGCGTGAGAGGTGCTTATCTGATTTTATGCTACTAGGATGATATGACCTATAGGCCATTTCAGTAGACGGAAAAAGATGTCCACCTCCCAATCTATCTCTCCATACACACATGTGTGTAATACATTCATAGGCATTTTCAGTTTAGTCCTTATATTACTTCACAACCATAATAATTAAATTCTTAATTCTATATTTAAACTATAATCATGCCTTTTATCATAAATGACACATATAATTGTCACTGTGAAGCTCTTGATTTATAACAAAGCTAACAGAATTACTAATTTATTTTACTTGCCAATAAAAGGAAAAAGATCCAAAATAGTGATACAGTATGAATAGTAATTATTAAACTGCTAAATGAAAGTAAAATTTATATTTGTACTTGCTTCTGTACTTAGAGGGCACCAGAGGTTATAGAGTGAAAATACTTTGGTTTAAAGAACTCTGAAATAATTCCTCATTCTGTGGTTTAGTGAAGTTCTGTCCAAATGTTTCCATTCATTTTCAGTTTGAAAGGGTCAGCATTTGACATTTCTGAGTTCTTAATATTTTAGTTCTTAATATTTTTCTGCCTTTTACTTTGGGCTATATTTAGCCACTGGCAAAGAGTAAGTCAGTTTTATAACTTCATATCATTAAAATAAATAGAAATACCAGAATATTTCAGTCTTCTGAATATTGACCAAGAATTTCATTTAGTTGTTTTATGGCTCACCTACAACGACTCAAGGCTTAGCTATACGTGTAAGATTTATATATGTGCATTCTGGACAAACCCAGACAAGCCCATGATGACAAATTCATCCTATTCAATTTCTCTTAATATGTTTAGAATCTACAGTTTCATGTCTGTAATTAAATTTTCATTGTACTAAATTCTATCCTAATATGAGAGTTTCTTAATAATCCTCTCGGCTCCCTACCCCTACCAAATTCATGTTTCTTCCCTCTTCCATTCCTTTCTAATCAATGCATCATTCATGCTAAGTATTATTATATCAAACTAAACAATTATTTGGTTTTACTATATATAAGCCAAAATAGTTTTCTCTGTTGCCGTTTTCTAAACACAGTACCAGTTATTAAGATGTCTTAACACACATCCAGGAAAAATGGTGTTATTTATTATATTAGAATGTATATACATATATTTGTATTATATATATTATGTTTATATATATAGATATTTGAATGATGCACTGTCGGCAAAGGAGAATGCATATCAATGCAGGTTTAGTCAGAAATATTCTTTTAACTCATAAGGTCATGATTCTGACTTTTTTCTCTATACATACATTTTTCTGTTATCAATATTCAGTGCAAATAGCTTGGTAGTTTTCCAAATCATCAGTGGCTTTTGAATAAATCCAACGAAATAAGATACAATTTCATTATAGTGTTAAAGAATGATTTTGACTATTACATGTTCTAATTTGAGGCTTTGTCCACAAGTGAATTCTGATATAGAATGATGCACTGCTGGTGGATACAGGGACGTCTTGGTGAATGGAATTCCAGACAGTGACAAGCCTCTCATGGACGGGCAGGCAGGCATGCAGCCTGCATTTTCTGGGCAAGTCTCTGAGCTGTGTGTGGGGGCCAGAGAAGGGGGCCTGCTTGGCACTGGGAGGCGATGCCTGTGGGTGAGGAGGAAAGAGCCAAGCTTTTAGTTACGTGAGGCTGGCAAGCTAGACTGGAATCTGGAAATACCCCAAATAGAAAATAAACAAATCACTTGGCCCTGCGATGGTTCCCTTATCCCCAGAATTGTGCTGAGAAAGCGGCAAAGGGGCTGCGCTGGGAAGCACGTGGGCTTTCTCGAACTTTCCAACTGTGGTGGATGCCAGAGCCCTGCAGGAGGTGAAGCCAGGGGTGAACAAATGCTGACGCTGTGCTCAGCTCCCTTCCAGCCCCAGTGCCTGTAAGACCAAACACCTTGGCCTCTTGACGCTGGTGACCCCTAAGTTTGAGGTTTGGGCTAATCAGAAGTGTTGTTGCTGCTGTTCAGTCGCTCAGTCGTGTCTGACTCTGCGACCCCATGAACTGTACCCCACCAGGCTCCTCTGCCCATGGGATTTCCCATGTAAGAATACTGGAGTGGGTAGCCATTTCCTTTTCCAGGCGACCTTCCCCACCCAGGGATCAAACCCAGGTCTCCTTGTTGCAGGTAGATTCTTTACTGTCTGAGCCACCAGAGAAGCCCCTCTTTCTTACCAAATTCATATACTTATTGCAAAACAAAAGATATAAAACCTTTATAGGTCTACAGATGGAAACTTCATTTTCAATTAAATATCTGTAACTATCTTATGCAAGTTAATTCAAATAAACAATTGTTTTTAAGACTCTGAGATATCTTAAGTATTTTTTTTTTAACTCAGTAACCAATGATATAGTTTCACAAATCTGCCTGCGACTCAGGAGACCCAGGTTCAATCCCTGGGTCGGGAAGGTCCCCTGGAGGAGGGAATGGCTACCCACTCCAGTATTCTTGCCTGGGAACATGCTATCCCTTGGGCTAATTACTAGCACGTTCCGAATTATTGCCAGGAAGGAAAGATTCCTAAGGATGGGCTCTCAGCCCTTTCCACTCCCTTTCCTGGGAGCAGAGGCTAGGAGATGAGCATCCTCCAGAGTCCTTTGAGTACTGGAGGGAATTTAACAAGTTAATTTATAATCAGGGGCATTCCTGAGAGTTTTGAAAGGCAGATTAGGATGAAAGCCCTGTTTCTGCTGTTTTTGCTGCTTCTACTAGTAAGCACAGCCCTGCAGGTATTGAATTTCTCTGAGGGAGGAGAGAGGATTAATTTTAAATCAAGTTCAAGTCTCTGTGTATTACATGGAATTGGATATTGTAACATTTAAAATTATATAAATTGAGAATATATTTGCAACTTTGGGTTTTTGATTATGAGATCAGAAAAAAGTATATATATACTTTTTTCTGTATATATATATATATATACTATATATATATGTATATATATATATATAGGCAGCCCTATATATATATATGTATATATATACATATAGGACTGCCTAAGTAGTCATGAAGAAACAAGGGAATCACACCCCACTATGAATAACTTCTAAAGAAATGAACCCATAACATGGGTTCTGATTACATCTCCTTGAGTTCTGTGGTCACTGATTATAGAGACTTAATCTGGGGATCAATTTTTAATTGCTCTAGTGTTTTAACAGGCAAGCTAAACGTTGTTGTGATATTTGAAAATTATTTTGTTTGGACAAAAACACACCGTATGGGAACTTGCCTGGTGGTCCAGTGGCTAAGAATCCATCTTCCAATGCAGGGGGTGTGGGTTTGATCCCTGGCCTGGGAACGAAGATCCCACATGCTGTGAGGCAACAAGAGAAGCTCCTGTACTGCAGCATAGACCCAGTACAGCAAAATAAAAAAACCCACAGGAAACAAACAAAACACATCCCAGGGACATTTCACCTATGTTTCCATTTGTTATGGAGTTGGGAGTGGGAGGATCTCTGAAGTCCATTTTTCAAATAGAGAAGGGACAATTAGAGTCTGTTTTTGTTTATAAATTGATAGTTACCTTAGTAAAGTTACAAATCCATAGATCAAGCTTCCCATAATCTTTTAACCTTCAGTACTATTTTATTTCATTTACAAACCTAATAAAATCTAACAGTCACTATAATGGGTTTTTATCATTCACTTCATTTAATTATCTTAAACATTTTAAGTGACTTTTATAAACTTAATATATGTGATTTCCTTTTCAAGTCCTTCAACTATGTACAGGACTATGTAACTCATAAATAAAGTTACTTATTTTTATATTCCTTTCAAATTAAACTTATAAGTCTAAATAAATTATTTGATTTTAGAATTTAATTTGAAATCACAAAACTAATTTTTGATATTCTACTATGTTAAATTATATCTATTTTATACACTTACAGCAGCAGATCCAAACAGTTTTTAAACATATCACACATTTTGATAGTATTAAAATATTAATGAAATAATAATACATTGTTTCTATACATAAAGCTAAATTTCCAAGAATTAACAGGTATTTACCTACATAAGAAAGTAAGATAGCCCAAACAGATTGAATTGCACAGTAATCTGAGAATGTATGTCTACCAGAGTGATATTCTTGAAAATTGTGATTTTAAAGATTACTTCATATGAGGTCATATGTTCGCACCAGAATTAACTTATCCATCCCTGTTGGTTTGCCTTCCTTTTTCACTGGAATCAGACTGTGATGAACATCACCCACACACTGCTTTGTGTTTCTGAATGTTTCCTTAGCATAGGCACCTGGAAAGTCACAACTGTTTTTCAGAACTCAATAAATATTTTCTGACAGCCTTTCCAATAGCCTATCTCTAGTTTGCATCCCATTGAATACTGTATTATAACCATCATTTCACCATATCCTCACCAGCACTGAATATCGCTCAGTCGTGTTGAGCTCTTTGCGACCCCTTGGACTGTAGCTTGCCAGGGGGACCTTCTCGACCCAGGGATTGAACCCAGGTCTCCTGCATTACAGGTGGACTCTACCATCTGAGCCATCAGGGAAGCCCATGATCTTTATTACTATATCTTTTTCATCATCATCATCATCTCTGCCAGTTTGCACTTGGGCAAAGGAAGTCTCACTAGTTGGAGTTCACGTCTTTTGTTGTAAGTGCGGTTGAACGTGCTATACATGTTAATTGTGCATTGACCCTTAGAGGTATCCCTCACCCAGTGGCTGGAATCCTGGCCTCTGGGGCCGACCAGCCGAAGGCCAGGCCCGGTGGAGCCACCGCCGTCCCGGGCCCCACGGCCAGGGGGCGCTGCGATGCCAAGTCCTCCCGCCCCGTCCGGGTTGGCCTGGGCTGGGCTGGGCCGGGGCGCGCTGGGCAGGGGCGGGCGGCGCGGCTGGAGGTGCGGACTGAGAGCAAAGGTTGGAGTCTTTACGCCCCGACCTCAGCCGGAGGCCCGCGGCATCATGACGGTGGGAGCCAGGCTCCGAAGCAAGGCGGCGAGCAGCCTCCCGCGCTGCGGAGCCCTGGCCCGGGGGCGAGGGCGGACGGAGGGGGACGAGGAGGCGGCCGCTATCCTGGAGCATCTGGAGAGCGGGGCGGAGGCGGCGGAGAGCGAGGCGAGCGCCCGGCGCCCGGGGTCCCGGGGCGCGCGGAGGGTGCACCTCGCCGTCCTCCCAGAGCGCTACGAGCCGCTGGAGGAGCAGGTGCCGAGCGAGAAGCCCAGGAAGAGGTACCGGAAGAAGCTGAAGAAGTACGGCAAGGTAGGCATGCCACCGCCCCCAGTGCCCTGGGTCGGGTATCCCGACGGAGAGCTGGAGTCCATCCCTACAGCCTGACCCTCTCAGCCTCTCTGCCCTGCCCTGCGCCCCTTCTGCTCCCGCCCCCGCCATGCTCTCCTGGAGCCCCGAAACGGCTCCGTGAACTGGGCAGTGGGGCAAAAGTGACTGCGGAGAGAGATCGGAACCAAACGAGAGGTTTCCCTGCGCACAGCTCCCCGGCTTTCCCTGCGCACAGCTCCCCGGCTTTCCCATGCTGGCGTGTATTGAATAACATTCCCAAGGAAATAACATTCCCAAGGATTACCAGGTGGTTCTTGTCCTAGGGGTGTCTTCCCACTCCCCGGTGTAATCGGGAGGACAGGAATCAGTGTCCCTATTTTACAGATGGGAACACTGAGGAATTAGCGTGTTTCGGTGACTTGCAGAAGATGGCTCAGTTGGGATGGAGGGAGTTACAACCCAGTTTATCTGTTTTCCAGCAACATCCACTCAAGGACATACCACTAGCTGAGAATTGTTGGCGTTATTCCCCCTAAATATTCTCAAGGTGATTTCCAGGGTCTGAGAGCGCAACAGTCTCTAAGTATTTATTCGTTGAATCTACTTTTCTCCCAGTGTGTTTCTCTGCAAACATGCTGTCACTTGTCTGGGGGTGGGGTGGGGAGGGGGAGAGGCTGAGAGAGAATATGAATATGGGATACAATGGCAGTTTCCTTCTCCGAGATCAAAGTCCCAAAGCAGTTTCTGAGTTCTTCTGCCTGGAAACCCTTAAAGATATTGCTGCCTCTGGCCCCTGGAGTTGGACAAGACAACCCAGAAGAAAATCAGAGAACTCACTCTGTCTTGGCCAAAGGGCAGAGGCTCACCCTGATTATTGTCCCTCCACTTATCCGTGTCCTCCGGCAATCTCTTATCAAACCTGAAACCGACCAGTCTCCACACCTAGCAACTGAGCTTTGTCATCTTCTTTAAAGCTTTGGGACCAGTAAACAAGTAGGCAGTAGTAAAGTATAGTAATAAATGTATATTAGTAAAAAGTATAAAATTGGGACTTTCAGGCTCAGCGTCATGCGAGGATGAATCATCGCACCAAAAAAGTCATTGTCTGCCTCAGTTGGTGAACTGATAAATGTGTGAATCCCAGCGCAGGCTGGCTGAAGATGCTTTGGGAGTTCTAACAATGTGCCAGACGTTGCGCTGAGCACTAGAGATCTAAACTGGGTATGATGTAGTCATGCCCTAGCAGAGTCTTCCCGGGGAGACGCTGACATATGGGTCACTGCCCTGGAGCTACATGGAAAGAGCCTAGGCATTTTATCTTCAGGAACAAGGTTGTAAAGTCAAGTTTTTCAGATCAATGGTGACATGGAAACTGGGCACAGAAGGATGAGTCACGGTTTCACAGGTTAATGATGAGGTACTAGTTCACATTCACTAGCATAATTATTATTAGAAATAAACAAATAAAATAGCAAGCATTGGCAAGGATGTGGAAAATTAGAATTCTTGTGAGTTGTTGGTGGAAATGTAAAATGAGGCAGCTGCTGTGGAAAACAATATAGCATTTCCTCAAAAAATTAAACACAGAACGAACATAAAGCTACTGTATAAATACACAACAAGGACCTACTGTATAGCACAGGGAACTGTATTCAATATCTTGTAATGACCTATAGTGGAAAAGAATCTGAAAAAAAAAAAATATATATATATATATTGATAGCACAATGCTAAAGAATCTGTCTGTCAGTGTGAGAGATGAAGGAGACTTGGGTTCTATCCCTGGGTCGGGAAGATCCCCTGGAGGAGGAAATGGCAACCTGCTCCAGTATTCTTGCCTGGAGAATGCCATGGACAGAGATGGCTGGTGGGCTATAAGTCCATGGAGTTACAAAGAGTTGAACACAACTGAGCACTCAAGCGCTCATGCACACACACACACCATATGTAATGGTAGTTACAGTAATTCCACTCTAGGTATATACCCAAAAGAACTGAAAATAGGTACTCAAACTGATATATATGTATACATGTTCACAGCAACATCACAATAGCCGAAGAGTGGCAACAACTGAAATGTCCATCAACTGATAAGTGGATAAACAACATGTAGTACACACACACAAAATGAAATATTACTAAGCCATAAAAAGTACATACTACAACATGGATAAAACACGGTGCTAGTTGAAAGCAGCCGGACACACAAGGTCACATATCATGCGTATGATTCCATTTATATAAAATATCCAGAATAGGTAAATCAAGAGAGACAGCAGGCAGATGGTTGCTTGCCAGGGACTGGAGGGAAGGAGAAATGCAGAGCGACTGCTTGCTTAATGTGTTTGGGTTTGCCTTTGGGGATGATGAAAATATTTAGAAGTAGATAGACATGGTGGTTGCATAGTGTTGTGAATGTGCTCCATGCCACTGAGTTGTTCACTCGACAATGGTCAACTTCTACATGATGTGAACTTCACCTCACCTTAAAAAAAAAAAAAAACCAAGAAAGAATTCCACCAGATAGAAGAAGGGTGGGGTACAGGGTAGAGTGCTAGCAGAATCCAGGCAGTGACAGCTCTGCGGTGTCACACGCTGCTTCAGTAGACCAGGAAGCCAGGTGAGGACGATGTCATGTTAGAGGTGGACGTGCCCTTTCTGCCCTTCAACTCCCAGGGTGCAAATGAGCCACCACTCTTTGTTGAAAATCCATGAGACTAGCCAAGGCTCAGCTAGAAATGTAGGGAGGTGGCGTTCCCAGCGTTAGTCACCAGGCAAAATTTTATCTCACTTGGGTCGGGGGAGTAAGAAGTGACCTGCAGATAGCTCCATGGAAGGACAAAGAAAGTTTATTTCTGTCTTTTAACCACTCAAATCCTTCACCCAGGTGCTTTCCTGCTTCTCTTTTTTGAAGAAAAAAAAATTATTTTTGGTTGTGTTGGGTCTTTGTTGCTGTGCTCAGGCTTCTCTCTAGATTTGGCAAGAAGGAGCTGCTCTCTAGTCATGGTCTGAAGCCTTCTCACTGCGGTGACTTCTCTTGTTGCAGAACATGGGCTGTAAGGCAGTTGGGCTTCAGTAGTTGTGGTGTACCCACTTATTTGCTCCACAGCATGTGTTATTTTCCTGGGCTGGGGATTGAATTGGTGTCCCCTGCATTGCAAGGTGGATTCTTAACCACAGGACCACCAAGGAAGCCCACCCTGCTTCTCTGTACAGAAAGGTATTTGGCTTTTGTGAACTGTCCTAGGATAGTCCCCCCACCCTCTGCTAACCCATGGCCCCGAGTAGGGTCACCTTAGGGCTGTTTTGGGTCCAGCCTCTGACAGGAAGCTCTGGGCTCTGAAGACTGGGTGCCCGGGACTCTTGGTGGTCAGGGGCCCCAGTTGATTTTGAAGTACCAATGTTTAGATGGAGCCCTCATTGCTGGGAAAGTGACCATTTTTTGAGTGTGGGAGGCGGAAGTACTTCTTTGCTCTTGCAGTCTGCCCGGTGCTCCGATGCGCACACAGCATGCCATAGCTCTGACTCTTCTTAACGACCTTGGAAAGCCCACAGACTCCCATTATGCCGTGAAGGAAACTGGAGTTTCAGGAAGTTAAGCTGTTTGTTCAAGGCCGCACAGCTTGAGAGAAGCCGAGCTGGGCATCAGGACCCTCTCCTAGCCTCTGCCTGTGCAGAAGCAGTTAGGATGGAGGCAGGAGGGGGTTAAGGGCATCAAACCCCAAACTTAGGTTCAAATAGGAGGTCATCTTTCCCAGACCCCTCTGAGAGCCACAGGGAGAGGTGTGGGTAAAGAAAGTGGGCTGCCTGAAGGGAGTTGGAGAGGGGAAACACAGGGTGTGGAATAACCTTGAGTTCAAGAGGGTATTGTCCCCACATCTATGTAGGGGGTTAGGACATGGGCCCTGGAACCGGTCTGCCATGTACAAGCTGTGCTCAGCCTCCTACTGGTTGTGTGACCTTGAGCTCTGCTCTCCTTTCTGTCTCATGCGCTGTGGTAAGGAGTGAATGAGTTCATCCATGCTGAGGTCTTAGAATGCACCTGGAATGTGGTGACGGTTCTGTGACTGTTGTTGGCTGTTTTCTAAGAGATGGAGAAGAGGCCCCATATGACTGGTTCTTTTCTGATTTTGTTTAATGAGCTGTATCTCAGAGGAAAAAAAAAAATCAGCTCCCTGGAGAAGGAAATGGCAACCCACTCCAGTATTCTTGCCTGGAGAATCCTGTGGACAGTGGAGCCTGACGGGCTACATACAGTCCATGGGTTCGCAAAGAGTTGGATACGACTGGGCAACTAACACTTAGCTGACCAGCCCCCTCAGCTTTGTGCCTGGGATGTGAAGACTGGGCTTGATACTCCAGGGAAAAGGACCTTTGTTGAGAATAGTTTCCTTTTGGAAACTGGAGGGGCAGGAAATCCCTGACATCTTTGGGGATTAGTTGAATTTTCCAGGAACCCCTAGAAAAGCCACATTCCCTGTATTAGATTCCCTGTAACAGATTACCACAAATGCAGTGATTTAAGATGACACAAACTTGCTTTCCTACAATTCTGGAGACCAGAAGTCCAAAATCGGCCTTTCTGAGCTTCAGTCGGCAGGCTGATTCCTTCAGGAGGTTCCAGGGGAAAACCATTTCTTTGTTCTTTTTCTAGTTTCTAATGGTGCCCCCACTCCCCGCCACCCCGCTCCACATTCAAGGCCACTGGCGTAACATCTGCAGATCTCTTTCTCTCTGTCCTTCTGCTTCTGTCACTGCAGTGGCCTTCTCTCTGAGTCCTCCAGAATCACTTTTATAAGACTGGCTGTTCTTATTTGGATCCTTATATTAATAAAGATGTAAGAATCCTTATAATGATAGGGCTCCCCCAGATAATCCATAATCCATGGTTGTCCCTTCAATTCAAGAGCCTTCTTTAATTGATGTCTGCAAAGTCCCTTTTGCCAAATGAGGTGGCCTCCACACAGATTCTGGGGATAAGAACTTGGGCATCTTGGGAAGAAAGCATTATGCAACCCTCCACACTGTCCTGTGATCCCCCAGGTCCTTCTGCCCTTCTGAGAGATCATTTGGTTTGAAAAAGCTCTACTCAGATCAAAGATGGCAAAATCTACTCCCTCCAGTGACACTGAATTGGTTGATGGTAATATTTTGCATTTCTTTGCATCACATTTCTCAAGTTATGTGTTTTGACTATGTTCTAGCTAATGAGCTATTTTAGTAACATCTTTTTCTCATTTGCAAAGATGAAGTGACAAGCAGTTTTTAAAAAATAGCAGGCAGAAAGAAGTGGATGTACAAATACCCATAATGTCAAGTTTAATGCAGCCCCTTTAATGATTCTAGGGGCTTTGTTTATAAAGGGTGCTTTGGACTGTTGGACTCAGAGGACAATTTTTTTTTGTTTTTTTTTATTAGTTTTGCCATACAATGACATGATATCACCATGGGTTTACATATGCTCCCCCTCCAGAACCCCCCTCCCTCCTCCCTCCCTCCTCCCTCCCCCTGGGAAATCTCGGTGCACCAGCCCCGAGCATCAATCCTGGATTGGCGACTGATTACACATATGATAATTAACATGTTTCAATGCCATTCTCCCATATCATCCCACCCTTGCCCTCATCCACAGAGTCCACGAGTCTGTTCTATACATCTGCGTTCCTTTTGCTGTCTCGCATGCTGAGTTCTTGTTACCATCTTTCTAAATTCTATATATATGCGTTAGTATACTGTATTGTTGTTTTTCCTTCTGGCTTACTTCACTCTGGATAATAGGCTCCAGTTCCGTCCACCTGAGTAGAGGACAATTTTTGTTGTTATTTCAAATAGGTAAGTAAAATTCTCCCACTGAATCTTATCACACATTTATAGAGATGTGTCTTTTAGCAGCATCACCTCCCTACCCCTGACATATACCCTAATGTCCCATTGAGAAGTTGATGACAGAGTATCCCAGGAATCAGGGTCTAAAGAAGCCATCAAAATTACCTTCATCTCCCAGAACTTCTCCTTTGGCCTGAGAGCAACTAAAGGAAACACCCAGCTCCTTTCTGGATTCTGGGCATACAGTATGGAGCAGGACCTCATTCTGTTGTCCTGAGGTCAATGAAAGCTGAAATAAGCCAGAAATCATAGGAAAGTACAGTCTTAAGAAATTTCCCTTAACAGATAACAAAATATCTTAGATTTTTAAATTACTACCACAAACCTAAACTACTGTAAAATAAAAAGAAGCAGAGGTTATTTTCCAATAAAGCTAGCTGCTCTTTGAGGGCATTTATACTGCCTTTGGCCACCTCATGCAAAGAGTTGACTCATTGGAAAAGACCTTGATGCTGGGAAGGATTGTGGGCAGGAGGAGAAGGGGAAAACAGAGGATGAGATGGCTGGATGGCATCACTGACTCGATGGACCTGGGTTTGGGTAGACTCCAGGAGTTGGTGATGGACAGGGAGGCCTGGAGTGCTGCAATTCATGGGGTCACAAAGAGTTGGACACGACTGAGTGACTGAACTGAACTGTTCTAGTGGGCTTCGCTCGTAAAGAATCCACTTGCCAATGCAAGAGACAAGGATTCAATCCCTGGGTAGGGAAAAATCCCCTAGAGAAGGAAATGGCTACCCACTCCAGTATTCTTGTCTGGGAAATCGCATGAATAGAGGAGTGTGGCGGGCTGCAGTCCATGGGGGTCTCAAAAGAGACACAACTTAGCAACTAAACAACAACTGTTCTAAGTACTTTCCTTGGATAAATCCATTTAATCTTCTTTACCCAGTGAGGTGGTACCAAATATTCCCATTTTACAGATGAAGAAGCTGAGGCCAAGGAAAGTTAAGTAAGTGATAGAGGTGGACTTTAAACCCAGGCTGCAAGCAGTCAACTGCAAGGTTACATCCACCTTCATGAAAGAAGGGAAATGTATGTGTGGGGGTGAAGGATACAGACAATGAGATGAGATTTCTTTGGGATTCAAATTCAGCTCTGCCTCTTACCAGCTGTATAATCACGAATAAACTCAACTCCTTGGTGCTTCCTTCTTGTTGAAGCCTAATAACCAAAGGCTTCTTGGAACATACGAGTAGCCAGTCCAAGTTGGGTTTGTCTATTTGTTGCAGCAAGGAAGAATGTTTGCCAGAGGAATCGTGAGGCCTGAAAAAGTAGAGGCCTCAAATAGAGAGGTAAATATTTGAGTCGGAGCCAAAGATATAAATTTGGAATTTATCAGCATACAGGAAATACTCAAAGTCATTGGAAATGGATGGCCCCGCCTGTGGAGAAATTCTAGGCCAAAACATGTTTTAAAATAAAAAATAAAGGACAGTACTGAAGAACTCCAACATTTTAAAGTTTGGTTGAAGGAATAATCCAGAGAAGAAACCTGAGGAGGGCCAAAAAAAAAAAAAAAGAAAAAAGATGCCATTTGCAGCAACATGTGTGAACTTAGTGTGACTAAGTGAAGCAAGTCAGAGACAAAATATCACATGATGCTACTTTTATGTGGAAATAAAAAAAGATACAAATGAACTTATTTACAAAACAGAAATAAACTCACAGGCATAGTAAACAAGCTTATGGTTACCAGAGGGGAGGAGCGATAAGTTAGAAATTTTGAATTACCATATACACTACTGTACATAAAATAGATAAGCAACACAGACCTACCATATAACACAGGAAACCATATTCAATGTCTTATAATGATCTATAATGGAAAAAAAATCTGAAAAAGAATATATCTATCTATATAGATGGATAAATGTATATATCCTTTTTGCAGTGTTTCAGATATACAGCAAATAATCCCCAAAGACAGAGGAGCCTGGCAGACTGCAGTCCATGGGGTCACAAAGAGGTGGAGAGAACCGAGTGACTAAGCACAGCACACACATATAAAGATATATTTATATATAGAACTGAATCACTCTGCTGTATATCTGAAATACTGTAAATCACCTATACTTAAATTTAAAAAAATTTTTTTAAATAAGAAAGCTGAAGATGGGCTTTATGTGAGGTAAGGGAAAAACCAAAATGACTGCTTCAAGAAGTATCCAAAGCAGCCAAAAGTCAGGGGGAAGACAGAAAGGTGCTCATTGACTCAGGCAACATGGTGGTGGCAGATGGCGAAGACCAAGCCGTCCTGGATGGGTCTAAGTCAGGGGGAGTGGAGGCGGTGTGTGCAGATGACTCTTCCCATTGGTTTGGTGTGACCCGGGCAGGACCTAGAGACGGCCGTGGAGTCAGGGGGACAGCAGAGCATCTGTGTAAGCTAATGGGGGTGATCCAGTGGGGAGCGAGAGGGTGACGATGTCGGAGAAGGGAAACCTGAGGGCAAGGGGAAGAGGGTGCCAGCAGCAAGTGTCAAGGAAATGGCCTTAGGGGGATTTTTTTCCACTGGGACATGGCAAGGTGGGAGGAGAAGTCAGGGCAGGTGTAGACAGTGGTAGAGGATGACTGGGTTCCCCAGTGACTTCTGAGTCTTTCAGTGAGAGATCAAGTGGGATCATCTAATGAGGATATGGACACTGTGTGTGTTCGTGTGCACCAGGGCCTTGTGGAGAAAGGAAGAGGTAAGCAATCCTACCTGGGAGAGAGGGACAGTCAGCCTACTGGACCGACAGACCGGGCTGGTCAGGCAGTGTTGGTGTCAAAGTAAGGCTTGCAGTTGTGATCAGGGATTTGAAGTGGTCATTGGAGCTGGAAACATTGAGGATGGAGAGACAAGATGTGTGATGATGTCCAGGTCACCTACCAAGTCTCCACGCTGTCGTCATGGAGACAAAAGTTGGGAGTGGGGAGATAAAGGGGGAGGGGCAACAGCACAGTCGGTATTAGTTGGTGGTGGTGGTCTTCATTTCTCTGTTGTGACTCCACTTGAATGCCTTGGATGCCCTCTGACCGGCACCAAGCCTTGATGACAAGGAGGAGGAAGATACCAAGAAAGTAAGGCCCAGTCCTTAGCATTAAGGAGTGTAGAATTGAATCAGGAACCCCAAACCATGAGCACAACAATGACAGAGCTGTGGGAGACTTTAAAGACACAAAATGTGGGTCCGACGAGGTGTGTCCTGGGGTTAGAGGGAGGACTGGATAGGCTTTCAGGTCCGGTGAATGAAGGAAAACTTGACCCAGCCCTCCTCTGATCCAGTAACCTCGCCTGAACAGAGGAGAGTGGGCTATGTTTTAAACAATACAACACTGTTGGTTTGGTTTAAATTCTTTAAAATATTTGTTTGGATGTGCCAGGTCTTAGTTGTGACATTTGGGCTCTAGTTCCCTGACCAGGGATTGAACCTGGGCCTCTAGCATTGGGAGCATGGCACCTCAGCCCCTGGACCACCAGGGAAGTTCTCTGGTTTGGTTTTGGAACTAGCAGCTTCATGGCTGTCTCCAAGAAGATCTTTGAATTATCTGGAAACTTGTGGGGCTGGAAAGCCCTTGACCAGGTCCTAATGTCTGTTCTGATCCCCCACGTGTTCTGATGGGGTTCCATGTGGGGTGCCAGAGAGGCGGGAAATTGCTGACTTGCTTGTTTGCCCTGGGAAAGTGAGGCGAGATGACTCTGTATATATGGCACAGAGTGCATGAAAGATCACAAAGTTGCCTCATCTGACCCTTTGCTCTTCTCCTCTGTTCCTAAAAATAGAACGTTGGGAAGGTGATCACCAAAGGATGCCGCTACATCGTGGTCGGCCTGCAGGGATTCGCTGCTGCCTACTCTGCCCCGTTCGGCGTGGCCACCAGCGTGGTGTCATTCGTCCGCTAGTGGGAGCTGCCTGGGCGGACCCTGCAGGAATAATCGGAAGCCTCTGTTCTGGGAACAGTGAGAACCCAGGAACATTTCAGACTTGAACCCACAAAATACTCGGACGAGAAAAAACTGTCTTGGTTGAATTGGATGAACGTTATGGATGAGTCATCCCCATCCATCTTCTGAGCTTCCACGTCTCTCAGACACAGGTGGCCCTGGTGGACAGTCCTTCAGAGAATTAGGCTGAGGTCAGGCTTGGGATTAGCAAGAGTTTGCTAAAACCGGAGCTGCCCATGAAAGATGGCAGGGGGTGGCTCAGAGGCAAACGCTTGGCAGGAGTCAGTGCTCTGGGTGGGCAGCAGAGTGGTGATTAGGGATGGGGTGGGAGGTGGGGGATTTGATTTGGAGTGAGCCAATTTGCTCGATTCTGGAAAGTTCTCAGGCTGACAGAGCTCCCAGCCCATGGTTGCTTCAGTTCTGAGGGCACCCAAGGAACTGTTTGTTCCTAAAGTCATCCCCCCCATCTCCTTTCTGCAGTCCTTTGCCACCAGAAGTTTAATTACAGGCTTGAGAAGAAGAAGAAAGAAAAATCTCTTTGAAGGCTCCGATGCTTTGAAAACCATGTTGACACTGTGTCATGACTGTTTCCAGTAGATGAAGGCTTATTATTTTCACCTTCTCTGACATGAACGTGCAGATGGTGATGAGGGAAGGAGGATCAGCAAGTTCAAGTGCGGGTTGTTTGAGGGAGGGAAGGCTCCTAAGGGCTGCCGGGCCCGGTCCAGCCTATTTGGGCCCGGCCACATGTGGGGCAGGCCAGACCCGCCTGCAGGCAGATAGCTGGCTGAGGTCGTGGGCTTCCTGACCCAGCTGCCAGGTACCATCAGCCCATCATCCTTGGCATCAAACCGACAGTGGGTGCTCTGTCTTGGGAGAGAAACACCTAGAAAGGAAAGTATATGATTTAGAGAAGGAACCAGAAAGTAGGAGAAGGTATGAAGGAAGCAGAAGAAGGATGCTGGACAAGAGACGTTGAAGCACTGGGACCAGGTCTGGGTTATCAGTGTCGAAAAGTCTTGGGCTCTGGGTGTGGGCGGGGGGAAGCTAGGTCATCAGAGGTGCTACGCTGCTTCTTCCAGATCCTCCGAGGCCCGTGAGCTCACATTGGCTGCCTTGGAGCAGCCTTTCCTCTCCTGTGCTGCCCAGTTTAATGTCATCTCAGCTGGATTCAAAAAGTAAGGGTGGGTGAGAGTCCTCGGCCTGGAGGATGATCTGTGGACTGCCACTGAGTCATCGGACAGGGCGATGCCCACCGCCAACCCCCACAACAGGCCCCTGTTCTGACCTGGTTTCCAGAATAATTATTTCCAGTTCAAAATAGTTATTGCGAACCAGTCTGCAGGCTCGGTGACGACACCTACAGTGCAGTTTTCCCGGGGCAGGGAAATGAAGGCTCAGTGCCCATGCTTCACCCATCAAACCCAGCCAGGTGGCACCAGAAAGTGGAGAAGGTTGGAAGACAGACAGACAGATGGACAGAAAGAGGAATGAGTGGAGGGGAGAGCGTTGTAGCTGTGAAGCTAGATTCTGCTTCACGTCCTGGAGGCTCATAATTGAAGGTGAGCTGGGACCTAATTCCTTCATATTTATGAGGAAAAGAGAATAGAAGTGGCCCTGTCTTAGCGCCAATGGCACATTTTCACACACGTAAGAAAATTGTAGCGTGCCTGGCCATACTGGGAGTCGGGGAAAAGGAGACATCAGTGGGAAGAAAAGCACAGCATCGTTTAGTGGGAAAGAGTCAGGACTGCTGATCACAGGAAAGGCAGATGGAGGGAAGGAGCCTGCACGGGTTGGGAGCACACCTTCCTGGTGGCCCAGCGCCGCTGGCTTGTCCCAGAGAAGCCTGTTGAGTTTCTCCGGGCACCTCAAAGTGTGACCTGGGAGAGACAAGAGCGGCCGAGGCCCATCCAAGGGCGAGCCTCCCACCCCAGCCCCAAGTCAGAGACACTGTAAGGCCAAACACATTTGGCCCTGACGTTTTTGAAGTCCGGTTAAGAATTAACCCAGAAATTTCAAAAGTCAAAACTTCCCAGGACCGCCCCGTGAAGGTCTGTGCATAGAAGATGAACCGCTCTCAATAGTCACTCAGCTGCGTAGTCATTTCCTCCGAGACAGGGTCCCCACGCTGCAGCTTACCTTTCGGCCTTTTCTTTCTCCTCAGTTTTTTGTTTTTTCAATATCAGCACCCACACCCAACTGAAAATTGAATTTTAGAGCTTTCCCTTTACATGATTGACCAAGAGGCTTCATTTGTGTGCTTTTCTTGTCATAGTCTGTAAATAAAAGACCCAATTTGTCTAATGTTTCTGTGTGTGAAGTTTTTCTCCTCCACCCCACAGAGTGAAGGACACCTCCCTAGGGCCCCCGGCAGGAGCCCCAGGCTTCTCCCCAAGACCAAGGGAAGGGGTAGGGACCCTGACTCCCTGGACACAAGGTAGAAGGTGGGGGTGGGGAGGGGGAGGGGAGTTCTCCAGAAGCTCAGTAGAAGAGGTGTCTGTGTAGGAGCCTCAGCTCAGGCGTTTGTTAAAAATGAAGATTTCCAGAACCTCCAAATTGGATTTAGAGAGTCCAGTGTGAGGCCAGGAACCTGCATTTTCTACCACAGTCTAGAAGATTCTGAAGCAGCCACTGCTGTGCCTGAACTGGGAGATGCTGGTGCCAGGGACGGCTGCAGGTGCATGGGCTAGTGGGCTCCAAGGTGAGACTTGGGGTCAGCCGGGCGCCACTGCTTGACGAGCCCATGAAGCGTGCACACTCAGCCCTACCTGAGCAGCCGGAGGAGCTGTCATTACCCATCCAGGAAGGGTAGGTGCCACATGTGTCAACCCACCTTGAGGCTTAGGACAAAGCAGAAGCCAGATCCCTGAGGTCTTCTGTTGCCTTGGAATCACCCCTACCATCCCCCTGCCCAGTACCTGTGCTTTGTCAGAGAAGCTCCGACTGGTGTCTGACCAAGAAGCACTCCGAAGCAGGACTTGAACTCACACCTCCCGTGCATCCACCAGTATTCCTTCTGGGCACGCAGTGCCCTCAGCAGAAAGTGGCTGTGGGGCTGGGAAGCCATCAGTGCCATTTTAGATTCAGGCGGCTGCTGTGACAGGTTTTATACCTGTCGTGCCTCCCCCACCCCCCTGCAGAAGCAGAAACGAACTGAATTTAACTTTGTGATGCCATCATCCCCCAAAATGTTGTGAAACAGTTATAGATGTTCCTGTAAACTTATTTTATAACGCCATGCCCTCCTCCAGGGGGTCTTCCCGACCCAGGGATTCAAACCAGTGTCTCCTGCAGCTCCTGCATTGCAGGTAGATTCTTTACTGGTGAGACACCGGGGAAGCCAAATACAAATTATGCACAGAGTTAAAACAAATGCCCTCAGCATCCTTGTACAAGCTGCCTGTGAGAGGCTCCATGATTTTGCCAAAAGCCTAGATGGTTCCTGAATAAGAGAAGCTCAAACTCCCTGACCACTCATGGTGGAAATGGGGAAAAATTAATAATGCATGGCCCAACAATCCCACTACTGGGCATATAGCCTGAGAAAATCATAATTGAAAAAGACATATGTACCCCAATGTTCTTAGCAGCACTATTTACAGTAGATAGGACACAGAAGCAACCTAGATGTCCATCAACAGATGAACAGGTAAAGAAGTTGTGGTACATATACACAATGGAATATTATTCAGACATAAAAAGGAACACATTTGAGTCAGTTCTAATGAGGTGGATGAACCTAGAGCCTGTTATACAGAGTAAGACAGAAAGAGAAAAACAAATTTTGTATCTTAACGCTTATATATGGAATCTGGAAAAATGATGCTGATGAACCTATTTACAGGGCAGGAATAGAGACTTAGACATAGAGAATGGACTTTGGTCACAGCAGGAGAAGGAGAGGGTGGATCGAATTGAGAGAGTAGCATGGAAACATATACATTATCACATGTAAAACAGATAGCTAATGGGAAGTCACTGTATAACACAGGGAGCTCAGTCCCGTGCTCTATGACAACCTAAAGGGGTGGGGTGGGATGGGAGGGGGTGGGGGGGGTTCAAGAGGTAAGGGACATCTGTATATTATGGCTGATTCACACTGAAGTAAGCAAGGCAATGCTGTAAATCAATTATCCTCCAATTAAAAATAAATTTAAAAAATTAAAACAAATTTAAAAAAAAGATACATGGGATATTGTTTTTAAGAGGCAAAGTTGTTTTTGAGCCACCCCACTCCATCATAGCCAAAGAGAAAGAAAGTCTCTTCAGATTTTCTAGAACGTGCAGTGTTGGAACCCAGTGGGTGCACAAGCCGCACAGGAGTGGAGGCAGAGGGAGGAGGAATGGGGCAAAAGCAGAGGCTTGCCTGCCCAGTGCCCCAGGGGCGCCTGGTGCCATGCACCCTGCAGTTCCCTCTAGAGACAGACATTAGGACCAGAACTCAACGCCTTCAAGCACTGGCTTTGCTTTTTTTAAAAGGCGTTTCTCAGGTGATTCCTACTGCAGCATCTGTTGACAGGCCTCTAAATAAATGTATCTGGTTCAAAGCAGACAGAAGAATCAGGGCAAACGTGCTGACAGACACAGAGCTGAGAGGGCACGCTTGCTTCCCTTGCTTGCCCTGTAATTCCAGAGTAAACCACTTCCACGCACACCAGCTTTCCTCTTGAAGGTGAAGGGAAGATCACTTGTATTGTTTTTGTTTGGGTTCCTATGGAAGACGTTTAGAATTGCTGCAGAAGTAGAACGTGGTGATATAACCTTTCTTTTCCTTCCCTCCTTTCCCCAGGGTGACCTATCCATCAGAAAAACCCTTTACTTGTTCAACTTCTTTGATCATTTAAAGAGTCTTAAGTACTTGGCTTCTCAGGTGGCTCAGTGTTAAAGAATCTGCCTGCCAATGCTGGAGACTCAGGAGATGTGGATTTGATCCCCAGGTCAAGAAGATCCACTGGAGTAGGAAATGGCAATGCTGCGGTATTCTTGTTGCGAAAATTCCATGAACAGAGGAGCCAGGAGGGCTACAGTCCGTGGAATCACAGAAGAGTCAGCCATGACCTAGTGGCTGAACGAACACACACAAATTAGGGATTATCACGCCCACAGGCAAGGAGCTAGGAAGCAGAGACATTTTATACTGTGGGCGATGGTTTGTGTATTTTGAGGTCTTTGGAGTTGAAAAGGGCGTAGATGATTTATGCACTTTTTGTCATCACCATCGTTTTTCCAAACAAAATCAGACTTGAATTTGTCTTTCTTCATTTTCTTTTCAGTAAACCAGTGAGTTGCTCCTGTGGTTGGATTCCATGCTACCTGCTCCCCCTGGTCGTGGCTTTGTTGTCAGTAGGATCAAAGAGGGGAACCAAGATGCAGCAAATACCAGGCTGTAAAGAAAAAAATGTCGCCTGTCATTCCAGTCCTGCAAGGTCAAGCCATCAACCACTGCAGATGCCCACCTATAGTGCACTGCCCCTGAGGGGAGTTCAGGTTGGAGAAAAACAGGAAGCATCCTGTGCTTTGGATATACCGGCTCCAACAGTTAACACGCATATCTAAGGGAAAATTTCAATGACCAAAGATTCTCCCATCTCCTCGTGCCTAGAAAAGCACTAAAACCATTAACTAGAAACATCTGATCTTTGTGATTATCAATCATATTTTTATGCTTGATTGCATGTTTTCCCCAGCAAAAAGAAAAGAACATACGTTTTTGTCTCTTAACTTGGAATTTTAATTATGTAAATAAATAGCAACAGGAGAATGAGGAGTTTTAAGGTTTATGCTTTATCTCCAGGTGGTTAGCTCACTGTGGTATGGGATCACTCCAGATAGCAAAGAGACTCAGTATAATTTTCCTGCCTCCTCCCTTATCTCTTGGTGGGCAACACCCCACAGACCTCCAGGCCTTGTACTTGCCCAGCCCTGAAATCAAAGACTGAGCCTGGAGTCAGTGACAGAGACGTCAATGGTTTGAAGCCCGGGGGAATATCTGAAGCAAGGTCCTGTGGTGAGACACTTTGTTCCCATGGGCAGAGGGAGGTTAGCAGTTACAGGGGGAGTTAGGTCAGGTTGGCACAATGGTTACCAGGGAAATCAGCCAGGGGTCATGCCCTTCAATGCCCCTTTCATAAGCTGTTGGGAACAATCATTAGCTGGGGCCTGAGACAAGTATGTAGGAAGCTCAGTCATGTGAGTAGGCTGTAGGTGAAGCAGGCACTGGTCCAGCAGAAGGTAGGGAGGAGGGGATGTACAGAGAGCTTGAGAACAGCCCTGTTGAGTGGCCTGACTGTACACCTCTTCAGAGCAGGTCCTCAGAGCTAGCTGAGAAGCTGTATCCTGGGTTATTGTCCTCAGTAAGATCTATGAATAAAACTTAATTCACAACTTCTGCTTTTTGCATTTTTCTTTCAGTCAATAAGGCATTGTGCTGGGTGGCTTCATGTTATTATTGTTTAGTCACCAAGTCATGCCCAACTCTTTGGCATACAGACTCCAAGGACTGTAGCCCTCCAGGCTCTCTGACCATGGGGATGGATTCTCCAGGCAAGAATACTGGAGTGGGTTGCCATTTCTAGGATCTTCCCAACCCAGGGATGGAAAATGCACCGCCTGCTTTGACAGGCAGATTCTTTACCACTGAGCTACCTGGGAAGCCCATGGCTTCACGACATCCACTTAATTCTCAATTTCATCTGCTTCTCATTAACAAAATCAACATGATAGATATTATTATTATCTGAGTTTTATAGATAACGAAACTGAAGTTCAGAGAAGGTAGGGAATTCTGCTCTAATGCTGTGACCTGGAAGCCTGAAATCAGGATCCACAGCTTCCCTTTTTTTGCCAGTTTCAGCTGCCTCTCATTTCCTTTTCTCTCAGGCTCCTGTTACCACCAGCAACCATGAAGAAGAGAGATGCTTTAAATAGAATTACATCCAATGTGCGTTCCTGGTTCCAACATTCTGGATCCAAGTAGTCAAAAACCCTTAAAAAAAAAAAACATGAGGGAGGCTCTCCCTGGTGGGCCAGTGTCTAAGAGTCTGAGCTTCCAATGCAGGAGGCCCAGGTTCGATTCCTGGTCAGGGAACTAGATCCCACATGCTGTAATGCAAGAATTCCCATGCTACAGCTAAAGATCCTGCGTGCCACGACTGAGACCAAATTAATAAACAAATATTAAAAACAAAAAACCACCTCAAGGTGCCTATCCTCGCATCACATTCTGGATTCTCAAGATGCTGTGCTTGCTGAGTTGCCGTCTGTCACGGTCAAGACATAGAGTGGGGACAAGGAGGGACCTGTGACCCCAAGTCAGTGAGGTTGAGTTTATTCTGCCATACTTGCTTGGCAGGATTTCTGCAGCCACAGCTACTATCCTCACTGACTGGTAACTGTGTGTCTATGGAGCCGGTCCTCCCTTGTTTGTCCCTGGGTCCCCGGGCCACATGCCAAAGCCCCAAGGGTAGCAGGAAGCCACCCTGTAGGACAAGAACAGCGTTGGCAACCTCCAGCCCTGTGGCCCTGGGCAAGTTCCTCAGCTCAGCTCTCCATGTGTCCTGACCTGTGGGAGGGAAGGAAAAGAAGGCTTGAGAGATGGAGGAGGTGGGGGGAGACTACAGCAGAGGAAACCCTGCAGCGTGGAGGGGTGAGGAAGGGGAGACGGCCTGCCGCCCCATTGTCCCTTAGTGGTTTTCTCTATTGCCCCGAAGCATATCTTTTATCTGCTTTGGGTGGCTTCCAGGGTCCTCCAGATCACATGAGAGCCCCAACTTTCCCTTTGCTGGAAAACAAACCCAGGCTGCAGGAGAGCTGGGCTGGGATAGGGGGAGGGAGGTGTGAGTGCAAGAGCAGTAGGAGGGACAGGATCAAGGGCTGCAGAGGACGGATAAGGACAGGAAAGGGTCTGTTTACACCTTCTAATCTCTTCCAACCACGAGGAAGGACTCTGAACTTTCACCCTGAATGTTTTTTCTTTTTTTTTTTTCAGTTTGGTTTGCCAGTGGCCTTGTTTCCAAACACCCAGACTGGCCTCATCTGTAACATGGGGATACACAAGTCCTGACAATCCCTTGGGGCACGGAGTGTCCAGAAGACAAACAGGCAGCCTGAATGTCAGTGGGAAAGCTCAGGAGGGTACGGAAGGGTTGGAGACACTTCTCTACCCCTATATAGCTGCAAGGGAACTACTGGCTAGGTATTATAAACTGTGAGGACTGGGGAGGCAAATACAAACTTGTATTAAATCATCCAAGGAGTCTCTTTGCTTAGGTTCATTCATTTGTTCAAAACATATTTTTGATTGAAATATACTTGATATATTGTGTAAATTTATGGTGTATACTATGTTGTTGTGATATATTTATATGCTGGAGTATGACTGCCATTCTAGCCATAGTTAGCATCTCTTGTGTGTGTGTGTGTGGTGGGAGCAGTTAAGACCTAGTCTCTAAGTTGGATCATTACAGTACAATATATATTTTTTTAACAGTACAATGTTGTTGTCTATATTCACTAGACTGTGCATTAGATCTCCAGGACTTAGTTATCTACTAGCTGCAAGTCTGTGCACCTAAACAGGTGGCACTACTGGTAAAGAATCCTCCTGCCAGTGCAGGAGACACAGGAGATGCAGGTTCAAGCCCTGGGTCGGGAAAATCTCCTTGAGAAGGAAATGGCAACCCACTCCAGTATTCTTGCCTGGGAAAATCTCATAGTTTTTTTCCTTCCCTCCTTCCCACAGGGCTACAGTCCATGTGGTCACAAAGAGTTGGACATGACTGTGCTGCTAAACACATATGCCCTTAAACAACATCGCTCCCATTCTTTTGCCCCCAAGCCCCGGAAATCACCATTTTTGCTTTCTGTTTTTACAAGGTTAGCTTTTCTTTAGATTCTACATATAAGTGAGATCATACAGTATCTGTTTTTCTCTCTCTGACTTATTTCACTCAGCATGATATTCTCAAGGTCCTTCGTATTGTCACAAATAGCAGGATTTCCTTCTTTCTCGTGGCTGAATGAATAGTCCATTGTATGTAGATGTCACGTCTTCTTTATTACAAACACACTTCGAGTGCTTGCTGTGTTCTGTATTGACTGAAAAAAGAAAATACATGAGATCCTGTGAGTTAAGTTTTATTTGGGGCAGAATGAGGACTCTAACCCAGGAGATGGACTCTCAGATAGCTGGGGGAACTTCTCCAAAGAGATGGGGGTGGTCAGCATATATGTGATTTTGATGAAGGAGGATGCAGGCAAGCTCACATTTTGGCAGGTTGCTGCTAGTCACTTGGAGCAGATGTCTTCTGTGCTTTTCTAGATGGGACAAGATGCAAGAATTTGGGTTCATAAAACCTTCCCCTGAATATATCTAATTATCTGAGGGTCTCTTCTGCCCATTTTTCCAAGAGCATAGCATGCTTCATTCCTGATCTCCTCTCTGAACTCCTTTCAGGGTGGTGTTGAAGGTCAGTGACTGCAGGGGCTGGTGACTTCATTCTTGTAGAAGCAGATGGTGAGTGCCAGTCTCTAGTTGGCAGCCGGCACCATGCTAGGTGGTGGGACTGCTCTACTGGAGACACTGGGACAAGGGGTTCTGCTCTGTACCCTGGTGGCAGACAGACCGTTGCAGATTCATGGGCAGGGTGGTTACTGGGGCCACCTTGGGATCAACCCCCAAGGAGAAGGGGGCATGCACCTTTAGTTGAAGCTGCTCTCAGGGGCAGAGGCAATCCTGAAAGGGCTCTTCACTGAAAAGCCGTCTGCATGCAGTGCTCCCAGCAGACACGTGTGGGTGGTACATTGCTGTGTTCACACCCCCCGACACCTCCCCACTACCCACATGGTAGAGTTATTTGAAGGAGTGGTCCTTGCTGTTATTCAGGCACTCTTTGTGGTCCACCAGACTCCTCTATCCATGGGATTCTCCAGGGGAGAACCCTGGAGTGGGGTTGCCATTTCCTTCTCCAGGGGCTCTTCACGACCCAGGGACCAAGTGTGAGTCTCCTGCTTGGCAGGCAGATTCTTCTTCTTCTTCTTCTTTTTTTTTAATAATTTTAATTGGAGGATAATTACTTTACAATAGTGTGATGATTTGTGCCACACATCAACATGAATCAGCCATGGGTACATGTGTACCCCCCATCCTCAACCCCCACCACTTCCCTTCCACCTCCCTCCCCACCCCTTCCCTCTGGGTTGTCCCAGAGCAGCGGCTTTGGGTGCCTTGTTTCATGCAGCGATCCCTCGCTGGTCATCTGTTTTACATATGGCAATATACCTGTTTCAGTGCTAGTCTCTGAAATCATCCCACCCTCGCCTTGGCAGGCAGATTCTTTACCACTGAGCCACCCAAGAAGCCCATCAGGAGGAGCGAAAGTTAATTCTCACCACAGTGAAATGCATAGAAAGAGCTCAATATTATGTCATTGTGGTGTTCCTATTTCTAGAATAAACCAAGGAAGGTTTGGCCCCGAGGAAACTTGGAGTCGATCGAAGGGTTTCAGATAAGCATGTGCGTGTGGGGACCCAGGGACTCAAAAGGAGGGCCCTTCCACCCATCTTGAGAAGGCTTTCCAAAAGGCAGGGATGAGAGAGCTGGGGCCTGCAGGTTGAGCAGAGCTGCCCAGGCAGACGAGGAAGGAGGGGCTTGAGATTATGGGAGGACCATGCAAACGCCCAGAAGTGAGAGAAGGCTGAGTGCCCTGGGGTGGCTGGAGAGGGGCCACTGGCAGGGCTGGGGAGTGGGTAAACGCCCCCGCCTGAGTCACTGACTTTGGCAGTTGAAGGCCTTTGCCAAGGATGTGCCTTCTGCTATGAGTGCAACCATCGCCCTTCACTCTCCTGATTGGTGGGGCTGAACCTAGTCTCGCAGACACTCTAGGCCTTAGAGCTGGGAGGCCAGTGGACAGGAAGGGGGTGAGGGAGCCTCCCCACCTGAAAGCTGCGCTGAGCCCCTTCCTGTGACCTGAGTCTCATGGGCACCTGGGGTTGTCCTGCCTAGCTGGGAATTGTCCATCCTCTGCTAACACACAAGAGGGAGGGAGAAGGTCCTGAGTTTTCCCTTTTGCCTGCTCTCAACCTCAGGAAGTAATCTGAGCACTGCACAGGGAGTCAGGAAAGCAATCGGCTGCGTGGCCTTGAACCAGTCACTTCACCTCCTGGGAACTGGGCATCCTTTTCTGTAAAATAATGAGTTTGAAATGGATGATCCCTCTTTGCACTGGTATCTGAGTCGGTGAAATTTTCTCAGAGCCTACTTCTTACAAAACCACGGGCACTGTCGTTTGATCCTTGTTTAGCTTGTACTTCTTCAAGGGGGTCGTTTCCTATTCTGCCTTCCTCTTGAGCTCTTAAGAAGCTCTCAAGGACACTGACAATCAGAGGCCTGCCACCTCCTTTCAAACAGCCCCCCACAGAGGAAACAGAAACAATGGGAATTGCTTCTCCAGCAGCCCGGGTCCCCTGCCAACGAGAGGTGTCCAAGTTGTTTATCTGAAACTACAGCTGTTCTCCCCAACTCCACCACACCCTCTGCCCTGCTCTCCCTCTAAGCTGAGGTTCCCCATGGCCAGGACTGCCAGGATTGGCCGGGATTGGCCAGGAGAGACCACCGTGTGGCCTTCGCCCCCTTCCATCAGCCACCTCCCAGCCCTGCACTGGGAGTTATCTTTCCCAAGGCTCAGCTCAAGGCCTCCTCTTCCATGTAGCCTTCCCTGAGCTCTGCTGAATGAATTGGTTCTTCTGGACACAGCAGCAAGTCTTCACCCCATTTTTTTCTGCTCTCTGTTAGAGTTAGCTGTTAACACAGGTGATCCCACAGCCTCATGCTCGCATACAATGGCAACCCACTCCAGTATTCTTGCCTGGAGAATCCCATGGACAGAGGAGCCTGGTGGGCTACAGTCCATCAGGTCACAAGAGTCGGACACGACTTCAACTTAGGGACTAAAGGGAGAGAGAGGGGTTGTGGGGGGCTCCCAAGTGGAGCTTGCTAATGCAGGAGACATAAAAGATGCAGGTTCAATCCCTGGGTCGGGAAGATCCCCTAGAGAAGGGACTGGCAACCCACTCTAGTATTCTTGCCTGGAGAATCCCATGGACAGAGGAGCTTGGCAGGCTATACAGTCCATGGAGTAGCAGAGAGTTGGACATGACAGAAGTGATTTAGTACACACATACAAACGTGCAGGATGAATGTTAGTTGTGGGAAAGGAATGGACAGAAACAGCACAAATCTCTATAGGAAGCCTGATAGTGCATCTGGAACAAAACTGGTCTCTGTTTATTGTTTTCTGGCCAACACAGAACAAAAATCTGTTCTGAGCGCATGGTCTCCAGACACCTCCATGGGATAGCCCTGCGCAGGAACAAGGCAGGGCTTGTGATCATGAAGTTCTCCTTGTGAAACTACTGGCAGCACTAGAAGAGTCATCGAAACGAACTTGCTGCTGCCCTCAGCTGCCCGTCACCCTGAGCATGTGGACTGAGTGTGTGAGCGGCGGGGAGGGTGAGACCCTGAGTTTCAGCTCAGGGGTCTGGTCACGGGCCTGCCCTAGATATGACCTGGAAGGGAGTGGAGTTTGTTCCATGTGCTGCCTGGCCTGACTGACAAGCAGCAGGACGCCCAGAGGGAGTTGGGGGTGCAACAGGAACAGATGAGTTCAGGGAGGTGAGGTCTGGGGACCGTGGAGCTGGCGATGGGGACATTTTGTGGGATTCTTAGTGACAGAAGGCACAGCTGCTGGCTTTGAACAGGTGAGGGTGGGACCTGACTTCTGTGATAAAGTCCCTGTGAAGAGGGACTGTCATCGGCCCATTTCATGGATGAAAATACTGAGGCAGAGATGGTGGGAGACTTGCCTGACCTCTCTCCCTCCCCCAGCGCCATCAGAGGCGCCCTACTCCGGGCCCTACTCCGGGCGGTCCCAAAAGGCATTTGCTTCACTCTCAGCTGCTCCCTCTTTAGGGGGTCTCTCTTCCCACACTTGAGTCAAGCTCCAAGAGAGCTGGGCTGTTTGCTTCCCTGCGGCATCCTCAGTGCCTTGAAGGAGACTGGTGCACAGGAGTTCGGTGAGGCTTTGCTGATGAGAGGGCAAGGAGAGAGGGAATGCAGAGGCCTGGAGAGGGGTGCTGGAGGACATGATACTGAGTTCCCACCAAGGCTCCGTGCTCAAGGTTCCCATGGGAATTCCTGGGGCTCTAAGGTCAGGTGTGTGGGCATCTGCCAAGGACTTTTCCTCACCCTGCCAAGGCACTGCCCCTCAGAGGGTCAGAGAAGGGGGCTTGGCTCTCTGCTGTCATTCATTGATCGGTTTCTTCCGTCTTTCACGTACTCAGTCACGCAGCTGTCCACCGAGCCTTGCCTTCACACCTACTCTGGGCCGGACACTGAGATAAGAGAGCCTGCAAGTAACCAGGTTCGAGTGTCTGCCCCTTGCATCCTTGGGGAGACAGATCAAAGGGAAAAACAAATGATGCTACGAGAGAAGGAAGTGAGAGACCTTGAGTGGGTCTGCGGCCAGGCCTGTAGGAGGACAGGATGGCCTTGGGGCAGGGGTTCCCGCCAGGGAGAAAGCTTTGCAAAGCTGTCAGAAGCAGGGCAGCCTGAGGTAGCAGGCCCAGAGAAAGGAGAGCCTTTCTGCTCTCCCATCAGAGCAGGCCCAGAGAAAGGGTGGCTGGAGCACCCAGAAAGGGAGAGAGAGGGTGGGAGGGGAGTTCTGGGAAGAGGTGACAGGCCTCAGCAGAGAGGGTGAGTGGAGGGGCTGGTCCTCAGAAGGGGTGGGGAGTGACTGTGGGATCCGTGGTTTAGAAAGACCCCCTCCTTAGCTGCCATGGGGACTGACTGGGCCCGGGTGAACCCTGCCCTGAGGGGGCTTCTGGGTTGTTCTGCAGACTGAACCTGTGGCCAGGGTCCCAGAAGGACAGGGCTCACTGGAGTTCCATTTTTAATTTTTTTAAAATTTCTTTTTCTTTCTTTGTGTATGTGTTTAATTGCTTTACAATGTTGTGTTCGTTTCTGCTGTAAAAGTGAATCAGCTATATGTGTCCATATATCCTCTCTCTCGGTCCTGCCCTGTCCCCATCCCACCAGGTCATCATAGAGCACCGAGCTAAGCTCCCTGGGCTGTGCAGCAGCTTCCCACTAGCTATCTATTTTATTTATTATTTTTTAAAATGAATTGTTTCTTATTCCTTTATTTATTTTATTTTTAATTGGAGGATAATTGGCTTACAATATTGTGGGTTTTTTTACCACACCTCAGCATGAGTCAGCCTTAGGTAGACCTATATCCTTTCCCTCTTGAACCTCCCACCCCATCCCACCCCATCCCACCCCTCTAGGTCATCCCAGAGCCCCAGGTTTGAGCTCCCTTCACATTGCAAATTCCCACTGGCTATCTTTACATACGGTAATGGATAGGTTTCAGCGTTGCTCATTCAATTCAGTTGTCCCTCCCTCTCCTTTCCCCATTGTAGCCGCAAGTCCCTTCTCTACCGTCTTCATCTCCGTTGCTGCACAGTAGTGTCTCTATGTCAATGCCACTCTCCCAATTCGTCCCACACTCCCCTTCCGGCTCTGTGTCACATGTCCATTCTCTACGTCTTCATCTTTTTTCCTGCCCTGCAAATAGGTTCATCAGTACCCTTTTTTTAGATTTGATACGCGTGCATTTTTAGAAAACAGAAGTGGCGGGACTTGCCAGGGTGGATGCAGGGGAGAGGGAGAGAGACAAATTGAAGAATCCTCTGGCTTCTGGCCCCAACCACAGGGGAAGTACCAGCTGGGGGGAGAAACAGAAGAATGCCAAAAGTCTTTTGAGCTCAAGGCCAAAAGGCCCGTTTGTTTGTTTAATTTGTACAATGCCTATGTGCTGGGCCAGAAATACAATATACACAAACCAGCCCGAGGTTTTCTGCTGCGGCCTCAGTGTTTCCTGCATGGCTGTGGTCTTTTTCTACCTTGGAGCCTGGGCAGTCATGTGACTGGCCCAGTCCCTGCCCTTGGCCTCCCAAAGGGAGACAGGGACTCAGTGTATGTGCTTCCTGCTGGCCTCTGCTGGCACCGGGTTTGCTTAAAGGCACATTCCAGGCTTGGGGATGGGAGGGAGGGCAGGGAGGGTTGCTTGTGTGCATACATGTCAGAAGGGCCGCATGGAGGGAAGGAAAACACAGAATTCAGTGAAGCCAGGCCCGGCTGGGTGCTTCATATCACGTGCCACTTAATGATCTTCTAACCAAGCATGACCCGATGGGGCCTTCCCAGGACATGTCTTCCCCCTTCTCTGCTTTAGCTCCTCTCTGAAGAGAACAGTATTTGATGCACATTTCCTGAGTTGTTTCTCGGATGTGAAAACCCCCACCAAATGGGAGAAGCTAACTACATGATGACCATGAGTACACAGCCCCAGGACTGGCAATGTTAACCCCTGTGACTCCGCCCTGTACCCTCATCATCAGCCAACTGTGCAGGATCTAATCGTATACCCTGTGAGCCCTGCCCTCACCTGGGTTTTTTTAAAATGCTTTGCAGAAACCCTTTGAGAAGCTTGGGGCTTTTTAGAGCATGAGCTACCCTTCTCCTTGCATGGCCCCACAATAAACCTTTCTCCACTCCATACTCGGACATTTTGGTATGTTTGACCTCACTGTACATCAGGCACATGAATTTGTGCTAATGATATAGATATTATTATCTCCATTATCTAAGCAAGGAAACGGAAGCAGAGAGGCCTCACGAGTGTGCAAAGTCCTACACGAGACTGCTTAATTTCCATAAATCCAAACCCTACCTTCTTGGTCAAGTTTTCCTTCCAGGTGGAGACTGAACCACTCTTTCTGCCCTGTGACCCTTTCTTCCACACCCTCCCACATATCTTATGCTGGATATCCAGGTAGACTTTACAGTCTACAACCCCCTCCCCACCAGCATCTTCTCATTGGAGGGTATCTGGGTCACCATGTTGGTTCTCTCCAAGCTCAGGTAGAAGCTCCTTTGTGTGGCTTCCAAAACAATTGGCCCTCACCGAGAGGAGAGTGTGTGGACTCCCTGCTCCCTGGAGAAAGGTGAGTCCTGCTTTCTTCCCACCCCATTGCCTGTGTTATGCAATTAAGTGATGCTTCCCTCAGTGCTGGTGTTGTCTCAAGAGGAGGAAGGAGGGGAGAGCCAGCTGTGGGAAGTAGGGTTTGATGGTCAGGATGGGAGGGCCTCAGGGGTCTAAGAGAGGATGTCCCTTGGGGAGCCTGCCATGTGGACTTTGGCACCAACAACTCCAGCAGCTGCTGAACCCAGCATAACTCTGTGTGCCGGACCCAGATGTACCCGCGCATGAGTTCTTTTAAACCATCCAGGACTTAAATTCTTGAAAGGGCTTTTGTTTTATTAACATTTATTGTTCATCTTCTGAAAATTTTAGTCGCTGAAGATCTGAATGGAAGAAAAGAGGAAAATGAAAAACACTGGTAATTCCATGAGCCGAAGAAACTAGAGTGGGCTTTTGCCCCATCACGCTAAGTCAAGTCTTCAGCAGTACTGTGTCAAGTGATTGTGTGGCCTGCACCATAATCTGTAACCTATCACTTATCAGGAGGTTTCCAGCTATCTCTTTGAGATAAATCTTTGCAAGGTGTTTTCCAAATGGCGTGACACTGTGGTGTGCCATGAAGCATGAAAAACCAAGGACTAAGGAGACACAGTTACTGGGAGCTACTGTTTCTGTGATGAAGGAGGCATTTTCAACCCCTGTACAAAGGATGCATTGCTTGATAAATGATGCTGGAGCAATTTGCTATTTATATACATATATGCTCAGTCGCATCCTACTGTTTGTGATCCCTTGGACTGTAGCTCACTAGGCTTTGTCCATGGAATTCTCCAGGCAGGAATACCTGAGTGGGTTGCCATTTCCTTCTCCAGGGGATCTTCCTGGCCCAGGGATTGAAGCCAGGTCTCCTGCATTGTAGGCAGATTCTTTACCGCCTAAGCCACTCCACTTTTAGATTCTTTTCCCATGTAAGTCATTACAGAACATTGAATAGAGTCCCCACAATGAGATATGTCAGACTCACCACAGCAGCTATAACCAAAAAGGCAGATAATAACAAGTATTGTTGAACATGTGGAGAAATAGAAACCCTCATACATTTTTGGTGGGAATGAAAAATGGTACAGCCACTATACAAAACAATTTGGTGACTCCTCAAAATGTTATATGTGGAGTTGCCATGTGACAAAGCAATTTCACTCCCAAGTATGTACCCTAAAAAAGTGAAAACTTACATCCACACAAAACATGTGGACTTCAGCATCACATTTATCCAAAATGTAAATAAAACCCAAGTGAAGATTAGAGCAAAAAGGAAAGATAACAGAGCAGGGAGTTATTTTGCCAGTATTTGAACATCACCCTGAAGGAACTGACAATTATGAACTTAAACTGAAGAGGAATTATGCCAAAGAACTACTGCTGGAACTGGCTTCACTGGAGACTTCCTTTGTTCCTTGGGATGAAACTATTAAGATTATCAGTAGGTGTGCAAATGCCATTGAACATGTCTTCATTCCCCAGATTGAATGTACCATTGCTTATATCATCACAGAACTTGATGAGAGAGAGAGAAAAGACTTCTACAAGTTAAAGAAAATGCGCACACGTGGTAAGTCGCTTCAGTCCTGTCCAACGCTGTGCGACCCTATGGACCATAGGCGGCCAGGCTCCTCTGTCCATGAGGATTCTCCAGGCAAGAATACTGGAGTGGGTTGCCAAGCCTTCCTCCAGGGGATCTTCCCAACCCAGGGATCGAACCCGCGTCTCTTATGTCTCCTACATTGGCAGGTGGGTTATTTACCCCTAGTGCAAAAATACAGAAGAAGAAAAATATTCTTAAGGAAAAATCTGAGAAGGACTTGGAGCACTGAAGTGCAGCTGAGAGGTGATGGAGCCTGCTAACCTCCTGGCTGAAGAGAAGGATGAGGACCTTCTGTTTGAATAAGCTTTCCTGCTCTGGCTCTTCAGAAGGCCTAATATGACACCAGTTTAATCATGGTGTGTAGGTTAGGTATGTGTGGCTATTATTATTTTTTTTTTTGGCCTAAGGCTTTAAAATTTCCCTGGATGTCCATTTATGGGATTACCTTTGCAGGATCATAATTCAACAACCATTAATCACCAGTGAGATTTGTAGAACTTGCCCAGAAACTTGTAGAATTTATTCTACTTCACTTAGCAATCTGTTAGAACAGATTTGCTTACCAAGCATACTAAGAAATTCCCCTTAGGAAGCAGCAGTGGTCTTAGGCCAACACACACCAGCCAGCAACCGCTGGAGCGCTCTTTGTTCCTACCTGCGCGCACACTTGGGCAACGCCTGAGACTACTACAGCCACTCTTGTGTTTGTTACTGTGCGACTTCTCTCCTCAGGCTTCATGAGAACCTTCACTTAGCTTTCCTTGATTAACAGGCCTCTGTCTTGTCTGACGTGGGAACAGTCCTGTGAATTCACATGTGATTATGGTATAAACACTAACATGATTCAAAATGGAAAAAAAAATACTGTAGCAACTCTGGATATCGACACACATCCATACAATTTACGCATCTGTTTCACCATTGATGGGCATTTGGTGGGTTGTTTCAAGCTATTACCAATTATATTTGCAAAAATATGCTTGTATGTGTTTGAGTTTTCTAGTCCACTATTACTATAATAGACTACTAGTCTACTATAAACCAAACTGCTGTTTTTATAATGACTGATGTTACGACCGTCAGAGACTCTACCTTGAGTCACTGCTTTCTCAGATCTTCAAGATATTGAAAAAAAAAAGGGAGTGATCAGTTTGGTCTAAAGGAACATGAGAAATGTTATTGATCTCATCATGGCCACCTTGAAGGCAGGATTGTTTCTGTTTATCATTAGATGCTTAGCATCTATCAGATATAATCGGTTCCATGAAAGGATTATGGAAGTGGGTTCCATGCCATGTCAAGTCAAGATAAAGTAATGAACCTTTCCTGAAGCTTTTTAAGATGAATCTTATGTTTCCTTATTGTAATATCTTCTCCTAATTAACCCACTCTGTGACATGACCCCACAAACCATCCAATCAGTTTTGATGAAAACAGCCAGTGTGGGGAGATTCTGATACTTATATTTTGAGTCCTTTGAGTCCTGAAATATTTAAAAATAATATCCTAATAACTAGCTAGAAAAGTTCTAGGTCCTAGCCTTGTGGGTTCCCTCTGTAACACTTGAAATATTTAAGACCTTCCTCACAGAATATAAACATCCAAAAGCACACACATTCCTATACATATGATTGGGGGAAGCTGGTCCTTTCTTCATTGTTCTTCAGTATTAAAACAAGTTGTAGGGTAGGAGGGAGGTTCACAAGGGAGGGAACATATGAACACTTATAGCTGATTCACATTGTTGTATGGCAGAACCCAACACAAGATTGTAAAGCTATTATCCTCCAATTAAAAATTTTTTTAAAAAAGAAAAAAACAAGTCGTAAAGAGTTTGAACTGGAAGAAATTATCTAGAAGCAGTGTAATTAGATTAGGAAAAATGTATGATATGAGAGCAAGCATTTGTCATTCTGAAGCTTTTAACTAGGGGAACAATTGGACAAAAGGTAGGCTTTAGGCCTTAAAAAGAGAATTATTCAAGCCACAAAAGAGAGGAAACACCCCTAGGTGTGATATGTACAAAACCCCTCTCTTCCTCTAGCAGAGATCACCCCAGATTTGGTTATCTGTGCATTTCCTTTTTAAATTTCCCTTAATAGCTAGTATTATGGTGCTATGGTGAGTCTCCCATTCAAAAGGGAGCTGTAGAGGGGAAGTGCCTGGTGGTCCAGTGGTGAGGACTCTGTGCTTTCACTGCTGATGGCCCAGGTTCAATCCCTAGTTGGAGAACTAACATCCTGCAAGCTATGTGGCGCAGCCAAAAGAAACACACACACACACACACACACACACACACACACACACACACACACAGAGGTACTTTTTTGCCTCTTTTCAACAATGAAGGACTCTCTCTCAACTCTAGCCAGAAGTTATTTCTTCTCCCTTTGAATCACTAGGGGCTTCCCTGGTGGCCCAGATGGTAAAGAATCTGCCCACAATGCAGGCGACCTGGGTTTGATTGCTGGGTTGGGAAGATCCCCTGGGGAAGGGAATGGCAACCTGCTCCAGTATTCTTGCCTGGAGAATTCCATGAACTGAGGGCTACAGTCCACGGGTTTGCAAAGAGTTGGACATGTCTTAGCAACTAACACTTGCATCACTAGATTCCAAACTCCCACATAACTTTACTGATTTTCACCTTGTATTTTATTTATTTATTACTTTATTTATGCATTTATTTTACACACTTGATTGTAAGTTTCTAGGGAGAAGAATGCCTCCAAATTCATTTTGTAACCCTACTGAATCTTGCATATAATAAATGCATGCCTGCATGCTCAGTAGCTTCAGTTGTGTCCGAATCTTTGCAACTCTATGGACTGTAGCCTGCCAGGCTCCCCTGTCCATGGGATTCTCCAGGCAAGAATACTAGAGTGGGTTGCCATGCCCTCCACCAGGGAATCTTCCCAACCTGGAGATCGAACCAGTGTCTCCTTCATCTCCTGCATTGCAGGCAGATTCTTTACCCATTGAGCCACCTGGGAAGCCCAATATCAACCATAATTCATGCATATCAATATTAAAGATTGTGATACACAAACAAGACTAAAAGAGATTCATGCAGGGAAGACAGAGATGGGCTGGGGTGGAGGAGACACTCTACTAAACCTACTGGTTCTCCATTCTCATTCTGAGAGACAGAGTGAGATACACATTTTCAAGCTGTCAGAGGCTGTTGTCCACAGTGAGAGTTTATTTATCTTTCTGTTTGTCATGAAAGGTTCTTCCAAAGGTAGCAATTGTGGAGTTTTAAAGTAGCATTCTCTGCCCAAGAACATTCATTCTCCAAAGCTCCTTTGCCAGAAGTTTTCATCTAAAATCAGCAAGGACTCCTCCTGTCAATGTTTTAGCACATCTTTCAGGCAAATGTACTTCCTGCTGTGTTTCACCCCTCCAGGATGATCTCCGATGGACACCTTACCCACAGTGGGTAACATTTCAGTTCTATTCTCTCATTCCACATCCATGAAAACAAACAGCTCTGGCTACTTCTCAATGGATGAGCTGTGCTGTATATGAGCTGTCTATTAAGTTGATGTAATTTCTATAGCAGGGTGCATTGAACCCATTTTAACAAAAATTAGCGATGATATTGGCTTTTCTTTGGCTCAGATGGTAAAGCTTCTGCCTGCAATGCAGGAGACCTGGGTTCGATCCCTGGGTCGGGAAGCTTCCCTGGAGAAGGAAATGGCAACCTGCTCCAGTATTCTTGCCTGGAGAATCCCATGGACCGAGGAACTTGGTAGGCTACAGCCCATGGGGTTACAAAGAGTCAGACAAGACTGGGTAACTTCACTTTCAGTGATGATATCAGTGTTAAGTTTCATTGCACACTTTAAGGGGAACATGAATATAGAAAGATCCTCACACATTTCTTCACTCTCTTTTTGATCAAACTCTAGCCAGGCTCCTCTGATTTGACGAGACTTTAACCTTGGCCTGTAAAGACTGAAGCAAACACTAAAACATAGTTTCTAACAGCTCAAGGCTGAATAGCAAGAGTGATCCTAGCTCCCCATCCACGTGCCTGCCTGAGAAACTCAAGGCTACTGCAAGAAAGAATTCACTGTTTGTCCCAGCCAACATCTAAAGCTACAACCTCTGGGCCCCAGGCTCTGTGGGAGGGAGACGGTGGGCAACCCACACGACTGTCACACAGACTAAGCTCACTTCTTGTAGTGTTCACTTCTGTGACTCTCCCAAGACCAAGCTCACTCCCTTCCCTCCTTTCTCAGACTCCTCTTACAATGCCCGGTCACCTCTGTACAGATCAAAGCTGGATTCAGTTCAGATTGGACTCTGCCTTATTACAACATCTGTTATGGATTAAAATATGTCCTCACCATTTCAACTGGTGTCTGGCTTTGTTTAATCTCTTTGACAACAAAAGTTCACCTAAAACTGCCTAGACGGTCCCTTAATGGTTTTGCTTAAGAATGAAAGGGGTATTGGACAATAAGAGATAAGAATGAAAATGGTTAAAAAGTACAAACTTCTGGGACTTCCCTGGGGGTCCAATAGATAAGACTCTGAGTTCCCAGTGCACAGGGCCCAGGTTCGATCCCAGAACAGAGAACTAGATCCCATGAGCTGCAACTAACTAGTTCAGCACAACCAAATAAATAAATGAAAATAAATGTTAAAAAATACAAACTTCCAGTCATAAGATAAATTAAGTCTGGGAATATAATGTACTGGATGGTGACTATAGTTAACAATACTGTATGTCAGAAAAAGAAAAATATTGTATATTAATGCATATATATGGAATCTAGAAAAATAATACTGATGAACCTCTTAACAGAGAAGAAATGGAGATGCAGACATAGATGATGATCTGGTAGACACAGCAGGGGAGGGAGAAGGTAGGACAAATTGAGAAAGTAGCATTGACATGCATATACTACCATGCGTCAAATAGACAGCTAGCAGAAAGCTGCTGTATAACACAGACAGCCCAGCCTGGCATTCTGTGATGATCTAGAGGGGTGAAATAGTAGGGAGAGGGAGGCTCCAGAGGGAAGGGAGAGATATACATATGTGTGTGTGTGTATATATATATAATTATGACTGATTTGAGTTGATGTATGGCAGAGACCACCACAACATTGTAAAGCAATAATCCTCCAATAAAAAAGATTAAAAATCCGCTGTATTGCATTTTGGAAGTTGCTAAGAAAGTAGATCTTAAAAGTTCTCACCATAAGGGAAAAAAAATGTAACTATGTGAGGTGATGGATGGTAAGTAAATGTATTTAACAATAAACACATATCAAATCATTATGTTGTACACTTTAATAAAACATTATAGTCAGTTATATCTCAAGAAAACTGGGGAAAAGTAGAAGGGAAATGTATATATCACTGGTGGGAAATGTAAAATGATACAGCCACTGTGGAAAATGGTTTAGTAGTCCTTCAAAAAGTCAAACTATAATTACCATATGATTCTCTCAATTCCATTCAATATATACACAAATGAATTAAAAACTGTCTCACAAAATTTGTGCAGGAATATTCAAAGAAGCATTATTAATAACAGCCCAAAGTGAAAAGTTACGCATAGATAAAAACAAAACATAGCGCATACATTTATACAAGCAGGAACGGAGAATTCCTGGTGATCTAGTGGTTAAGATTCCTTGCTTTCAATCCACGGGGCACAGGTTTGATCCCAGGTCAGGGAACTAAGATCCCACTTGTTGAGTGGCATGGCCAAACAGAAAAAAGAAAAAAAGGGGGCTTCCCTGGTGGCTCAGTGGTAAAAAAAAAAAAATCTCCCTTTCAATGCAGGAGACACGAGTTCAATCCCTGATCTGGGAAGATCCCACATGCCATATGCCATGGAGCAACTGAGTCTGTGTGTCACGACTGTTGAGCCTGTGCTCTAGAGCCTGGAAGCCGCAACTACTGAAGTCTGCACGCCCTAGAGGCTGCTCCACAAGAGAAGCCACCGCAGGGAGAAGTCTGCACACCGCAACTTGTGAGCAGCCCCTGCTCGCCGCAACTAGGGAAGAGACTGAGCATCAGGGAAGATCCAGCACAGCCAAAAATATATAAATAAAATTATTTTTTTTTTAAAAAGTGAGTGAAGGGCTGACACAGGCTGCAATACGAATGAACCCTGAGAACATTACACTAAGTGAAAGACAGCAAACACAAAAAGTCACATGCTATATGATTTCATTTACATGAAACATGAAGAATAAGCAAATCCATGTAGACAGATTAGTGGTTGTCAAGGGAGAGAGAGCGGGGGAGGAAGTTGGAACTGACTCCTGACAGGTTTGGTGTTTCTTTCGATGGTGATGGAAATGTTCTGGAATGAGTTAGAGGTGATGATTGCATTACTGAAGCCTAATTATACACTTTAACAAGGTGAACTTCATGGTATGTGAGTTGCACCTCAGTTTTGAAAGAGAAACTGACAATACTTGCAGCTCAAGTGTTGTGGAGTAGATCATACCTATGTCATTATTTTCTGGTCGTACTCACTAAACGTGTTTGGGCTTCTCTGGGCTTCTCCTGTGGCTCAGCAGTAAAGAATTTGCCTGCAGTGCAGGAGACACAGGAGACTTGGGTTCAATCTCTGGGTCAGGAAGATCCTCTGGAAGAGGAAATGGTAACCCACTCCAGTACTGCCTGGAGAATCCCATGGACAAAGGAGCCTGGCGGGCTACAGTCCATGGTGTTGCAAAGAGTTGGACATGACTGAGCACATGACTCACACTAAAATGTTCAAGACTTGGGCAGGTTAAATCAAAAGAAAAAAAAGTAAAAGGAAAGGGAGCATGGCAAACAGGTTATTGTGTGACCAGCTGTGAGTGAGGAGACACCTTCCATATTTATTTTCTTGGGGGATTAATGGGAGAAAGGAACTCGGGAGAGACAGGGTGACAAGCACTTACTGTAGAGCAGAGCAGCTGTGTTTGGGCAAGGACAACCCCAAGCAAGGAGATTCTCTTCCCTTCCCAGACAACCATATCCTGCTACAGCTTCATCCTTCACTCCAAGCAGAGCTCATGCTGCTCAGATGAAAAGCAAATCTCCCTGGAGCAGCCAAAGAAAACAAACACAGAAAAAGTAACTGAAAACTGAGAGAGGAAGCAGGATTCTGCATCCTGGCTGATAACATCCTTAGAATCAAACCCTCCCCGATGCATGGTCATGGCCACTAAGGAGACTGGGGGACACCCAGGACCAGGTTGTCCAGAAGAGAGACAGAGAGACCGTCCCTGGCCCTCAGGGTCATCGGCCCAACCCCCTCCAGCTCTGCCTTCGACATCAAACGGATATCAGTGCCCTTCCAGTATAGGAAGAGGCCCAGTGAGTTCCTTTGATCATCTGTTTATTCACCAAATATAAACTGAGATTCTACTGTGCCCAAGATACACAGGTAGGTACCCAAGCCCAGCGATGGAAGGCCAGTCTCACAGTGAGGAAGTCGGCCATGACAGATACATCTCAGCTTCTTTCTCAGGTCTGCCCAGTCCTTGCTTCCTTCTTTAGCCACACATTCTTGTATCCTGGCCTTTTCTGGGGTCTTTGTCTCTCCATCAAAGGGAAAGTGTCAGGAAGCAGCTGTGGTGGGGCACCTGCCTCTTTCTTGCTGGCTAGGTGCTCTTAGGCAAGACACGGGATCCTGTGTCACCGGTACAGAGGTGGACAACGTACCCTATTTCTGACAGAGGACTGCTCGGATTACAGAGTAACCCAGGGTCTCTAACAGAGTTGTGTTGACAGCAAAGTAGTATTCAAGTGTCAGGGGTAATGGAAAGTGTGCTTTGTTTTCCCACCTTTTATTTCAAAACACGTGATTTGCAAGTAGCTCTTGGTCCTGACTTTTCACTGAGTTGGGTCAAGGGAAGCTGTGCTTTGGGACTTCTCTCCAGGAAGGAAAGGAGGGCTTCCTTTCCGGCCTGTGGAATCAGCTCCCGGCACTTCCTCCCCGCCCTCCTGGCCTAAACGCTGATCACCGCGCCATCTGGTGGAAATTTAGAGCAATTGCCCTATAGACGCAGGGCAAGCCCAAAGGCTCAGAGGAGTAGGGTGGAACTCGAGGCAGGCTGGAACTGGGGAGCTTCATGGTGGGAGGGGGCCGATACCTACAAGGAACAGGCTCCAGTCAGGTCCTACTTATTATTGTCATGCAGAATACAGACCACACATTACCAGTTATTTTGGATTTCCAAGACAAGCTAGAAACTTCTTATTGAAAAAAACAAAACCGAAACCAATTATATAAGCCAAAGAAAACAAGCAGTAGGTAAGAGTTTGGGCCTGCAAGCTGTCAGGAAGCTTTGATTTCTGTGGAAAAGATGGAAAGCATTGATATTAGTTAATCCCGACATATAAACAGGGAACAGTCTTTGTAACAGAAAATCTTATATAAAATGTAAAAATCACAACTCTGAAAATATTTGACAAGGAAGAAAAAGAACAAGTTTATTCACTTGCTTCTGAGATTTTCCATTCATATGTACTTGTTACACTGATTTTTCAAACTTATTAACCAGGGAAACTAGGAAACTTTATTAAAAAAATTGAGAGGAAAACACAAAATAGAAAAAAATTCTTTTCTTTTTTTTTTCTGCTATTTGGACAAAAAACTATCTTAAAGGTACATATTCACCAGCTTCCAGAGTACCAATGTCCATGAAGGTGTATTTGAATATTTTAGGAAAGAAATGCATACGCCTCAGTACAATATACAAAGCTTGAGCAATTTGGCCTCATCCTACCTACTGGCCTTACCTCCTACTATTTCCCAGTGTCCTGATCATCATACCAAGCTATCTTCCTCCAAGAGCATTTCGGGCCTTTTCAGAAAAGCGTATTTCAAACTTCTCTGGCAGTACAATGGATAGGAATCCGCAACTGCCAAATGCAGGAGACACGGGTTCAATCCCTGGTCAAGGAACTAGTTCTTACATGCCACAGCTAAAGATCTCCAATGCCACAACAAAGACCTGACGCAGCCAAATAAGTAAAAATAATAATCCTTTAAAATAAAACCTCCAGTTTCCATGCTACCTCCTACCAAAACCCCATTTACAGGATACCTTATTCAGGCATAGTAAACTGCCCACTCCCAATCTCTGCTTTCAAAGTTCTAAGCCCATATCTCTAAGATAACAATCATTTTGCTTATATTATAATTATTTAATCTACACATCTTGGGCTTTGGAGTCTACACACAGGTGGGCTGTGGCTCTGACGGAATGTAAAATGTTGAAAATACCTCATAGATTAGAAGCTGATAGGGTAGGTTTTGCTCATCCAAGGCCTGGACGAAGCTAGATTTATTGTAAGTAGGATAATTTAAGATACATTTTAAACTTTTTTAAAATTTTTTTGAATAAGTCATCATTCGTTGTTCAAAATTCAAAGCATATAAATATGTGTACAAGTTGAAAACTTTTCCTCTCTCCCATGTATCCAGCCATCCAGTGTCTCTTTGAGTAAATGATGTTACTCATTGTTTATAAAGACTTCCTTGGTGGCTCAGACAGTAAAGTGTTTGCCTACAATCGACCGGAGTTCGATCTCTGGGTCGGGAAGATCCCCTGGAGAAGGAAATGGCAATCCACTCCAGTCCTCTTGCCTGGAAAATCCCATCGATGGTGGACCCTGGTAGGCTACAGTCCAGGGGTCGCAAAGAGTCGAACTCGACTGAGCGACTTCGTTTCATTGTTTATAACTTCTGGATAAAGTCCACATTCCTTCACACACAGTGTAAATTGTTCTCCTTGGGCTGGTCTATCTTCCCAGTCCTCTCTCTACCTTCGGCCTTGGCCCTCTACTTCCCAGGCTATGCTGAATTTAGCCCCTCAAAATGCCCTCGTCTCTGTCACCTTCTTCCCTCACCCTGTCTTCATTTAACAAACTGTTTCTGATCAGGCTGACCTCAGCAGGTCTGTGATGCTGATGTCCACTGGGCTCCGAGACTCCCCTCCCCCCACTTAATTCTTCTCCCCTTGAACCTAATTTCCTGTTTACCGATGTTGGTCCTTCGCAGGCTCTGGACCTCTTGAGATCTGAGACTCTACTCATTACTAAAGACTAGCGACCAGCGTCTAGCCCACAGCAGGGCGGAACTGAAAGCTGCTCTCCTCTCACCGGACTCGTTCTAGGAGATTTCTGAGCCCTCAGCCTCTGGAAGTTCTGGGATTCACGTTTGCCAACTGAGGCATAACTTCCAAGGGCGTCTCTACCACAACGGCCCACCCTACCTTTCCCCCAACTCGAACCCACTCTGGGCGTGTCTCCTCCGCGCAGCCTGAAGGAGGGGCCGGTCTGACACACAAGTAACCCTGCGAGGGAGGTCAGTTCTCCCAGGTCATTGCCGGCGGGAGGACAGGGGTGTTAGTCAAGCAGAGGCACAAGCTCCTGGGCCTGCAGAGCTATTTTTCTTTGGGAGCAGGTAAAGCAGCAGAGTGCTTTCATCACCAGTCTCTTCCCTGAGTCCAGCCAGCTCGTGGACACTGAAAAGTCAGAGGTTCTGCTTTAAAGGGCTAAAAGGAAAATTCTGGGCCATGGTGATCCTTGCTCCCTCTTCTCAGTGGGCCTTTATAGACGGACACTCAGCGGTCTCCCGGTCATCCACCCCTTCCTCCTGCCTCCAAGGGGCAACTTAACAGCCCTCTCTCAGACTTCAGCGCCTACCTCACCGAATGTCAACTTACTCCATAAATTGCAAAGTACCGTAAAATGCAAGATGATCATTACCATTACTATTATTGATGTTTTAACTCAGATTCTTAATGACACCAAAATTTACATATAAGATAGTGACTCTGGAGTGTCACAAATGCCTGCCATATGTATATATATTTTGTACAAAGAGCCAGAGGCCCTAAAGAGGCTATTTTATGTATTTAATTAGCCTTTTATTTACTCAGTTTCCACAATAAAATCTTAGTTTTAAGCCCACTTTACATAGCTGCTTCTTTTTTCTTTTTTTACAATCACTTTTTTAAGGAGATCTTTGATTAACGTTTGGCCAGACAGACTTCTGAATTGCATTCTTCAACTTACTGGTTTTCTGTTTAAGTACTTCAGTTGTTTGACTAACAAATGGGTCTTCCTATGCATTTCAATAGCTCTTGTAATAAATTAACCTTATAAATAAGAAAATTCTTAGGTTCCCTTAAACTTCCCAACACTGTTTACAAGCCTAGGATTTTTTTTTTTAGTTATGACATTTGTCATTAAAAAAATCTGAATCAAGTAAGCAATTACATAATTTAATTTAAATTGGAATCTCCAAAATTCCCAACTATTCTCTAATATATTAAGCTCTCTTAAGTGCTACAAATTCTTATGGTATCAAATATACAAAGATCATTCCTATATTTAACTTTCATATAGTAATGGATGTAATGAATGTTTACTTCTATATTATCTCTGTAGTTAATTCTAAATATCCCTGTTATTTCATTGAATAATTTAAAATATCTATTTATTTATTTTATTTATTTGGTTGCGGCATGTGGGATCTAGTTCCCCGACCGGGGACTGAATATGGGCCCTCTGCAATGGGAGCTTGGAATCTTAGCCACTAGACCACCAGGGAAGTCCCAATATAGGTTTGAAATATTTGTACATTATCAGGTGGCTTCCCTGGTGACTCAATGGTAAGGAAGCCACCTGCCAATGCAGGTGACATAAGAGATGTGGGTTTGATTCCTGGCTCAGGAAGATCCTCTGGAGGGGGGCACTGCAACCCATTCCAGTATTATTGCCTGGAGACTCCCATAGACAGAGGAGCCTGGTGGGCTACAGTCCATGGCGTCACAAAGACTTAGACATGACTGAAGTGACTTAGCATGCATGTACATTAGTTGGAATAAAAAACGGCAAGTGATCACCAGGGTTAAGTTCAACTAAGGGAGAAGACAGAAGTGTTCTTGGGGTGCATGAATTCTTGGTGATGAGCAGCTATTCAGGACATGAAGATGGAAACCAGATTGTGCTGGGAGGTGGGTAATAAGTGAGGGATGAGAAAGTATTTATAGATGGTGACTACAGATAGCTCATTTAAAGGTGTGATTGTAAAGACAAGGAGAAAAGGTAGATCAGGAAAGGTCTTTAAAAAATGAAAAATACTTCAGTATTTTAGTGTGTTTAAATGCTGGAAGGAACTAAGTCAGTGAGAGGAGGCTGAAAGTTCCATCGAGAAAGATGATGATGTGCTGGTCGGAGAATCCGTAAATCCCAGGGCAAAACCAGGATCCCCTGCACAGAGGCTGAATGAGCCTCCGGCAGCGGGAAGGAAATGAAAGTCACCTCAGTCATATCCGACTCTTTGCAACTCCATGGCCTATATAGTCCATGGAATTCTCCAGGCCAGAACACTGGAGTGGGTAGCCTTTCCCTTCTCTGGGGGATCTTCCCAACCCAGAGATTGAATCCAGGTCTCCCACATCACAGGAAGATTCTTAACCAGCTGAGCCATAAGGGAAGCCCTCCGGCAGCAGGGGAGGCCGAACAGGAGGAGAGGGAGAAGGTGCACAAATGGGTGGCCTGAGAGTGTGTACACTTAGGGGCTGGATTACTACATAAGAGCATTGTTTGCATTCTCTTCTCATTAACTTAATAGAGGGGAAAGCAACCACCTAGAAGAAGCCTGGGTCAATGAATTACTGGTTCCATTGTCCATCTGTGTTGAATTGGGATATGAGTGAAAAATAAACTTCTACTTTGCCAGACTGTTGAGATTTTGAGATGGTTAAAATATTTTAGCCTATGTGACTCATAAGATTTCTTATGTGAGTTGAAGGTTGATTATCATCACATTCTGATAATCTAATTTCTACATCTACCCAAGAGAGATACACTGCTGAGTGGCCCTAATTAACAATTCTGTTGGCTGGTGAAGATCCACACTCCTGATAAAGGCCTGGCTAAGCAAGAGCAACATTTGTTTTTTAGACTTTTTTCTCTGCTTCCTGGCTTGGTACTCTAATCAACTGAGTTTTATTTAGATGTATCAGCACCTCGAGGCAGAGTGATGTCTCAGTAAGCAGATGTTTCCTCCAAACTGACAAATTAGGGGAAAAGTCAACAACTCTGAGTCACATATGCTAAAAAGGTGTTTTTCTAACTTTACAAAATTCTGTTATAAATCAACAAGAAAAAGATAGACAAGGCAATCTTCCAAATCAAAAGGGAAAAGAAAAGCAAATAACCAATAAAATGAATAGATCTTCAACCTCCCATTGCCTCTCATAAATTCTAGCAATGAAGATACTAGGGCTGCCGGTTGCACATTACTACTAAGGAATATCCTTGGTCCCTGAAATCACCCCAACACCGAGCTCTGGTGAAATGGCAGTTGGGGCAGCCTAGGCACTAGTTGATGGTGGATGAGGGTAGCAGACTTGGTGCTCATCATGGCAAAGTTCCTCCCTTATTTGGCTGTTGGAATCGATGCCAGCCAGTACCGATCCAGGAAATACAGAATTTCGAGCTGATACCTCAGAGATCTCTAGCCATCATTTTACAGATGAGGAGATGGGAGCACAGAAAGGTCAAGTCACCTATCCAGGCAACTATTTCTCCTTTGATGTTCCACATATAACTCACACTCACTGTTCCCAACAGAGCTCATCATCTTTCTCCCCATAGGAGCTTTTCTGGAATTCTTTATCTTAAAGAATGGCACCTCTCACCTATACCCAGACAGCTATGCCAGAGAGCTGGGAGTCTCCATGGACCCTTCTCCCTCAATCTCAGTGTTCCATCTGTCTCCACCTCTTGCTAATCATTTTCTATCTCTCCTATCCACAGCCCCATTGCCAGCTTTTTTTGTTTTTGCCACACAGCGAGGCTTGTGGGATCTTATTTCCCCGACACCGGAGCGGGGGGGGGAATCCAGCCTCCCATCAGTAGATGCACGGAACCCAAGGAGCTCCCCATCCAGCCCCCCATCTCCATCTCCATTATTGTTTTTCCCTGATTTGGGATTACTTCAGCCTGAACTAGGGCGCCTCTCATTTAACCACCTTTGGCGTTTTTCCTTCCCAGAGTGACCTTCAAACACCGGAGCCTGATCGTGCCTAACTGCTGCTCCGAACCCTGGGGGCTCTCCATGTTGAGACAGGTGCATTGTCATCTGGCCCTCCCCACCTGTCCTACCTCAGCTCCCAGGCTGCACACGCAGGTACATCCTACTAAAGCAGGATTTCCAGTGGCTGTTCAAACAAGCCACATGCTCTTGTTCCTTCAGTTTCTCCACATTGCTGGGGCTGCACCTTTGGCCCAGAATCCCCTCTCAGGTCACTCTCCAAAGCCCTCCTTTTTGTTCAAGTCTCAGCTTAAAAGCTCCTTCCTCTGAAGACACAACTTGCCCTGAGATTTCCTTGCTTCTTCTGCTCACTTGAGTTGCACCCTGACCGTGTCTGCCCTCGGACATTATCCTCCCAGTCTGGCTTCTAGGGGCTTTGTAAGCTCCTGGATGGTGGGACAGCTTCTTCTAAATATTAAATCCCCAGGGCCAATCTAGGGGAATGAGCAATAACTGTGTGTGGAAAGGAACAGATGCTTAATCAACAAGAGAGTTTCTCAAGGGCAGTGTGGGGAATGAGTTCAGCAGGGCCTTGTGCTGATGGTAGGGTCGTGGGGTCTGGTATCTGGAGAGGCGAAGGGGACCAGGTGCAAGTTTAAACACACATCTCATTCACAACACCACACTAGAAGAAGAAATCCAAGTCTTGTTCTCTGAGCATGATGAGAATATTTGCTCTTTGAAGAGAGAGAGTGTACTGGCCTGGAGTTTCAAACAGGGTCTGTTTACAGGGAGATTTTGACTTTCACTTTGCAGGAGGAACCCTGGAAGGGAGCTTAGCTCCTCTGCACCCTGTCGTCCTCCGTTCTCCTCCCAGCCTGGAGGGCAGCCCTCTTCTCCCATGAATGACCAATCCAGGTGGTGGGAGGTGGCCCGCTAGGAACTCTTCAGAATCTGGCCGCAGGTTAAAGGACAATCTTTGAAAAATAAAAAAAAGTGACCTCAAACCTGAACTTCTCTAAGAAAATCCACTGTTTATCCAAGAGCTTGTGTGAATGGAGCTGGTAAAGAGTAACAAACCTGGACTTCAGTTAAAGCAGTAAAAAGGAATTTTATGGGACCAGTAGGGAAACATCTACTTCTGCTTTATTGACTATGCCAAAGCCTTTGACTGCATGGATCACAACAAACTGTGGAAAATTCTTCAAGAGATGGGAATACCAGACCACCTGACCTGCCTCTTGAGAAATCTGTATGCAGGGCAGGAAGAAACAGTTAGAACTGGACATGGAACAACAGACTGGTTGCAAATTGGGAAAGAAGTATGTCAAGGCTGTATATTGTCACCCTGCTTATTTAACTTATATGCAGAGTACATCATGAGAAATGCTGGGCTGGAAGAAGCACAGGCTGGAATCAAGATTGCAGGGAGAAATATCAATAACCTCAGATATGCAGATGACATCACCCTTATGGCAGAAAGCAAAGAACTAGAGCCTCTTGATAAAAGTCAAAGAGGGGAGTGAAAAAGTTAGCTTAAAGCTCAACATTCAGAAAACTAAGATCATGGCATCTGGTCCCATCAGTTCATGGCAAATAGATAGGGAAACAATGGAAACAGTGATAGACCATTTTGGGTTCCAAAATCACTGCAGATGGTGACTGCAGCCATGAAATTAAAAGACACTTGCTCCTTGGGAGAAAGGTTATGACCAACCTAGACAGCATATTAAAAAGTAGAGACATTACTTTGCCAACAAAGGTCCGTCTAGTCAAAGCTATGGTTTTTCCAGTAGTCGTGTATGAATATGAGAGTTGGACTATAAAGAAAGCTGAGCACCGAAGAATCAATGCTTTTGAACTGTGGTGCTGGAGAAGACTCTTGAGAATTCCTTGGACTGCAAGAAGATCCGACCAGTCCATGCTAAAGGAAATCAGTCCTGAATATTCATTGGAAGGACTGATGTTGAAACTGAAACTCCCAATACTTTGGCCACCTGATGCAAAGAACTGACTGATTTGAAAAGACCCTGATGCTGGGAAAGATTGAAGGTGGGAGGAGAAGGGGACAACAGAGGATGAGATGGTTGGATGGGATCACAGACTCAATGGACATGAGTTTGAGTAAACTCCAGGAGTTGGTGATGGACAGGGAGGCCTGGCATACTGCAGTCGATGGGGTTGCAAAGACTCGGACACGATTGAGCAACTGAACTGAACTGAACTGAGGGGAAAGAACTGAACTCCATCCCCATGAATGCAAAGGTGACTGGGTTTTAAAGGGTGAATGAGAGGAAGGGGGGGTGGTCGCAGGTGAAACTGACAAGGATGGGGGCAATGAGAGGTACTGATTATGGTTCAAAGGAATGGTTCTCAGGCCCTTGAGAAAGACACTTCTGAGTTGTAGGAGATTTGTACACATCTGGAAGGGACAGAGGAAGGATGTGCAGTGGTGAAGCCTTTTGAGTAAAGGCTCTAAAAGTGAGACAGGCTGGGACCTGGCACCCTTTGCTGCAGTGCTTGTACCTGGACAAAGGTCTCCTACAGCAACAAAATACAAAGAAACTACAAGGGACTAAAAATAGCTGTGTGCATGTGCAGTGGGGGAAAATTATGAACAAGAAGATACAAAAAGACCCCAAACCCAGCAAAAGCAGGGGTCTGCTTTTGCATTGCTCTCGCACCCTGCACCTAGGACCACCAAGGGGGTGGGCAGCCCACTTAAGCTACCCTTCCAGCCCTACCCTGGATCCACCCCTGCCCTCACCCCACATAAGGAATCAGCAGCCCTCCCCCCTACCCTTCCCACCTCAGGGAGCAAGCGAGGCGATCTGTTATTTGTTTGTGCTTCCTGGGGCTGCAGCTCCAGTTCCAGTATAGCTTCGCCTGAATTTCTTGCCTTGCCTCTGCCTCTTACTGATTTCTAATTGATTAAGGAGGTCGAGGGCAAAGGTCTATAACAAGGAAGGCAGGTGAGGATGGAGGGGCCAGTCCTGAGATGTTGGCAGGAACAGAACCCTGACACCTCCTGGCAACAGGGAGTTTTCTCAGGTAGGCGTTTGAATGAGACCCGGGGCTTGGCCTTATGCAGCAAGAAGCCGTGGTGGAGTTTATCCAGAGCGTAGAAGTGTCCACGGAGCGCGTTATGGGCCCAAAGTTCTGCAGTTCTCAGAGCCATCTGCCAGAAGAAGCTGCTAAACGTTTAACGTGGACCCTTCGACGTCCGCTTTCCCTGTTCGCAGGGCGCCAATCACGCAGTAAAGTGGGCCATGCAGGAAGCCAAGGAGCAGTGGAGAGCGGTGGAGTGTGGGCGGGTGAGGGGTTTTGTCGCAGGCCACCAGGAAGAGGGAGCAATAAAGCGAAAGTGTCCGCTCAGAGAGAGAGAGGGCAGCCAGGCCTCTGGCTTCGGTGTCCTGATCCCTGCCTCCCCCAGGGGCGTCTGAGCATCCCGGCCCGCTCTCTGTCTCCTGTCCCGCGGTTACCGCCGGGTCCTCCGCGCCGCAGTTAGGCGTCCCCCTCTTGCGCACAGCCAGCCCCGCCGCCTCGGCGCGCGGAAAGGGTGCCAGGGCCGGTGACTGGACGGACTCTGGCTCCGCCCTCTCGCTCCGAGTCCTGAGCGCCCTGGCGCCCTCCGCACTCCAGACGCTGCCCCGTGTGCGCTCAGGCCCCGGCTCGCGATCGCTGGGTCATGGGCGCCGCCGGCTCCTCGGCTCTGGCCCGCCTGGGCCTCCCCGCGCCTCCCGGGACCCGCTGGCTCGGGGTGGCCGCCCTGGGACTGGCCGCGGTGGCGCTGGGGGCCGTTGCCTGGCGCCGCGCGCGGCCCGGTCGGCGCCGGCGGCTGCAGCAGGTGGGCGCCGTGAAGGAGCTGTGGATCTACCCGATCAAGTCCTGCAAGGGGGTGTCGGTGGACGCGGCCGAGTGCACGGCCCTGGGGCTGCGCAGCGGCCACATGCGGGACAGGTAGGGCCGGGCGCGGGGACAGCGTGGGACCTGCCGGGGAGGGAGTGGGTTGGGGGAGCTGGGGCTTGTCCCAGGGAAGGAGAATAGAGTTTGCCGCATGGGTTTCCTGAAGGAGAATAGAGTTTGCCGCATGGCTGCTTGTTGGGTCGTCTGCCTCTGATCTTGTAGCTGGAGAGGTCACGTTCCTGTCTGGTTCAGATTTGGAAAGGTAGTGGAGGCTGTTAGCTGCAAGTTTCTTTCCCTGGAGGGCTCAGTGAGGCCAAACAACCGAAAAGGCTGGAGTTTGGAGCAGAGAAAACTTGATTGCAGGGCCGTGCAAGGAGACTGATGTCACAGGCCTTCCCCAAACTTCTCCTGGAAAGGTTTTAACAAAGCTTTTTTTTTTTTTAAATTTATCTTTATTTATTTGTTGGTCTGCACTGGGATCTCTGGTTGTGACCTGTGAACTGCTAGTTGCAGCACGTGGGATCCAGCTCCCTGGCCAGTGATCAAATCTCGGCCCCTGCACCGGGATTTGCAGAGTCCCAGCCACTGAACTACCAGGGAAGTCCCTTGACAAAGCATTTTTAAAGCCAGGTGAGGGGGTGTTGAAGGGTCAGAAATAAGATCCTGCACAATTCTCTGGACTGGCTTACAGTGAAGTAACATAAGGGTGTAACAGAAGTTAATATTATCGTTTCTTGGACTCCAGGAGGCCTGGAGCTGTGTACTCATAGTCATCTAGTAGTTAACATTTTCCATTTGGTGAGGGTTTTCATATCTGTAAAACAGCCCAGGAAATATGTATCTAATACTGTTATCTAAGAAATGTGTTTCAAATACTGTTACCTAGTTGTGCTGTAGTCCATGGGTTTGCTAAGTCCAGAGAGTCTGGACTTGGCCACTGGACAGCATCAAGGTACTTCAGAGAGGACCTAAAGCAGAGATGGGGGAGGGACTGTCCTGGGAAAGCCCCACAGGGTCCTGCTTGCTTACAAAGTCTCTGCCCCTCCCTGGAGGAGAGGCTCTATAAAAACGTGGGGTCTGATTGCTTATCTCCAAGGCTGCTGTTCTAAATTTTCTGATTCTTAGTTTGAACATAATAGTAGAAAAATAAAATGTTCTTGGCATTCGTGGGTAGACGGGAGCAAAGCTGAAACCAAAGCTTGTTCAAGCACACCAGCTTTGGCCTTGTTGGGGCTGGTCCTGCACCATTTCCAATGCTCGGGGAAGGTTCCTGAGACATGCTGGAGGAGGGGGCCCGACCCACTGTAATACGTAATGAGCAGAGGGCAGTCTTCTGTTGGGGAGAGGAGATGGCAGGTGGACTGTGCACGTGATACTGGCCACTGAAGGAATAGTGTGTCCCTCCCCCAGAGGCAGAGTGGTCCTCAGTGAAGAACTTTAGCTAAAGTCCTTACCTACACAGGGCCTGTTGCTTTCCTCCCCCCAGAGGTGAGCCCACAGACATACCGTGGACACAGAATGGTGCGGCTGCATAAGGGGAAGGCCATCTTGGCAGGTGTCAACTTAAAAAAAAAAGCACAACCTGAGTGTTAAGTTTTACTTGGGGCAAAATGAGGACTGTTGCCCAGGAGCCAGAGCCTCAGATAGCTCTGAGAAACTGTTCCAAAGAGGCAGGGAGAAAGGTCAGTATGCATGTGATTTGGGGAAGGGGGAATGCATGCAATCAAGCACATATTTTTCCAGAGGATTTCTCCTAGTCTTGTGAAGCTTTGCTAGTCATGAGGAATAGTCATCACCTTCAAGGATTTTAGTGCTTTTCCAGATATGAGGGGATTCAAAAATTGGGCTCACAAAATTGGTCCCTGAAAATGTCTAACCATCTGAGGACCTGTCTTCTCAGTGTTTCCCAGAGCACAGAGTGCCTCATTTCCGCTTTCCACCCTGATCTCCTTTCAGGAGGTGCTGAAGGTCAGCAGCTGCAGCAGCACCAGGTTTAATCCTTGTGGAGGTAGATGGCCAGTCCCTGGGCATGTGCTGATTGGTAGTTGAGACAGGGAAGGATTCCAAACCCTAGAAAGAGTGATCAAGGAAAAACGGAACCTCCTTTTTTGCTTCCTTAGGATAAAGATGCTTTGCTGTCTGTCTGGGCTGGATGGGCTGTGGTCCTGTGTCTAGAGGAGGGAGGTTTGCAGATTGGTCGTTGTGGGAGCCTTCTAGTGGAGGATGTCTGCTGTCCTGAGTTCAGTCCCGGGACTCGTGTATTCTCCCTTCACTGAAAATTGCTCTTCCCTTAAAGAACTGTGGCCTCCCATGGCATGGAAAAACTTCAGGTTGTTTTAGGAAAGTGTTGTGTGAAGCTCACAGGGGATTTTCCATCCCCTTTCACCCCATATTTCTCATCCTGGAGAGTTATTTATTTTCGGTTGTGCTAGGTCTTCATTCCTGCACGCGCTTCCTCTAGTCGTGCTGAGCGGGGCTGCTCTTCCTTGCTGTTCATAGGGTTCTCATGGCAGTGTCTTCTCTTGAGGAGCACAGGCTCTGGGTGCGCAGGCTCAGCAGCTGTGGCACACAGACTTCAGTTGCTCTGCACCTGTGGAATCTTCCTGGACCAGGGATGGAGCGAACCCTTGTCCGCTGCGTTGGCAGGTGGATTCCTATCCACTGTACCTCCAGTGAAGTCCCTGGAGAGTTTTTTAAGACTGTGATATCCTGAGTTTCCCATCCCAGGCCTATGGAATAGGAATGAAACAAGCTCGTGTGGGGTGTGTCAACTTAAAAAATAGTCACAAGCTACAGGTTGAGAACTGTGTTGAGTTCGAAGTTGAGTTCTATTTGGCGGGAATTTTTAGGACTTCAAACCCGGGAGATAGCAGCGCAAGTGACCCTGAGAGAACTGCTCTGAAGAGGCGAAGAGAGGAACCAGGTTATACAGGAGTTTTGCAACAAAGGGCAGGTAGTCAGTCTGCTTGTCAAAAGTTTTTTTGTAAATTAAAAAAAAAAAAACAACTAGATATCCCAACTTAAGGAATTTAGCACTTTTCTATTATGGGAAGATGCAAGAGTCTGTGCTCACCAAAATCACTCCTCTGATATGCACCACACCTATCTGGGCTCACATCCTGAGTTCCTCAGGGCTCATGAAGGGAGTGGCTGTACTCTGGTGGTTGCTGGGTGGCAGGTATTCTTCCTGAGTTCCCTCAGGGCTCACCAGCTCACAGTGGAGGGCTGAAATTGCTGCTGACTGGTAAAGAACCCGCCTGCCAATACAGGAGATGTAAGAGATATGGGTTCCATTCCTGGGTTGGGAAGATCCCCCCGAAAAGGGCAGACAACCTACTCCAATATTCTTGGCTAGAGACTCCCATGGACAGCGGAGCCTGGTGCACTACAGTCCACTGGGTCACAAAGAGTCGGACACAACCGAAGCGACTTTGCACTCACGTGACATCCTTGTTTGCTGATATGGCAGGAAATGCTCCATTTCTCAGGTGTTAAAGTCTGCCTAGGTGATTCCGATGCTATCATTAGAGGATTTTCTCAGGAACCCTTAAGAAGAATCCGAGCTGATTCAAGTATGCAGGATTAGAAAAGCCTCCTGATTGCTAGGAAAACTTGAGCCAGAGTGAAGCCACAAATTCTCATGCTGCATATCCAGAGAAAAGGCATTTGTGCTCCCTTCTTTACATGAAGCACTGATGCTATTTCACAGAGATGCAGTGCTTGCCTCTGTGTCCGCTTTTCATCAGGAAGAACTATTGTTTCCCACTGCACGTTGCCACTGCTTTGCTGTGACTCTGGCTTCCATGGAAAGTGAATATTTTTCCTTCGTTTTTCTGCCTCTGTGGACATCCAAAAATAGATGGAACAGTATCCGCGTCCCCTTGTTTTGGACAATATATGCTTGAGATGGGATAGCGTGGTGTGGAGACTGGGGTGAGGCAGGGAAAAGCAATGGAATACTTTTATTTGGTGGTTCATACTCAGCAGACACTGAACTAAGACCTTTCAACAGATAATATCATTTAAGCCTCATAGCAATCTTGTGGGCTAGATATTGTGTCCATGTTGCAAATAAGAAAATCGTATCAGAAAGGATGAGTATCTGACCCGAGATCAAAGTGATCTTGGTGAGGCAGCAATGAAGTGAGATCTTAATTCCCGGCCCAGAAACTGAACCTGGGTAGCCTGGATGAGAATCAGGAATCTTAGCCAACAGGCCAGCAAAGGCTAGAGGCTAGAAGCTATTTTTCTCCTGGATCTTTGCCCCCAGTGAAAAATGCGTTTATTACAGGGGCAGAAATTGTAAATGCCGATACAAAGTTTATTATGAGCAATGTGGAGAGAAAAGGTGTAGGCAGCCCTCTAGGTGAGGAGGAGCCCACCCATCTCCCGTTTCAGAAAATGCTAACAGTTCTAAGTATCCAGCCTGAAACCCTCTTCTTTGGGCCCCTGTGAAATGCAAACAGGAAGCCAGTTGTAAATATCTAACCTGAAGCCCATCTATCTCCAAAACAAGACCGCTATGTGCTGGAGGGATTTGAGCTGATACCTCTGAGGGCAGCACTCCTGGCCTCGCTATGAAGCCAGTATGTGATTTACAAGGGCAAGGATCACACCAAGTCTCAGGAGACCTCCAGAGAAGTCACTTAACCTCTTCCGAGCCTCAGGTTTTCATTGGCTAAAGAGGTTGAATTTGATGATCGCCAAGCCCCTGTCTAATCTATATTTTATTTATTAAACGATAACTGAAACTGGAAAACTAACTGGAAAGAACTCTGCTACAATGCTGTTATTCTCCCAGCTTGAGATTTCCATTATGAAGCTACGAAGTCTAGAAGGCAGGAAACGGCCGCCTTGATTTATTTCCATTTTGAACCCGTGTCTTTGGAACTGTTCTCAGACGCTGAGCGCGTCCCCTGTGAGTGCTCTGGGCCTTCAATTTCTAGAGCTGTTCTGGTCAAAGCCTTTAACGTATCTGTGAGCGCTGGGCCTGAGCACCTTGAGCTTTGAGCTGGTTTCAAGACTGTCCAGCAAAATGCTGACACTGGCTGTTTGGCACAGATTCTTGGCTGTCCTCCTTGTCCGTATGTGTCACCTATTGATAAATCCACCCCAGCCCTTTACGAAGCCAGCCCTTCATTTCTTCTGCACAGACTATTCCCTCTTGGAGTCCTGAGTCCCCTAAGTTTATTATCCCAAGTGTCGTCCCCTCCTTCCTTTACCTTCTGGTCTCTGTGGTGGGGCTCCTGTTTTCCTCCCTTTGCTGGCTCAGTCCCTCCCACTCCCCAGGCCAGTCTGTCCATTTCGAAATAACACTTTCCATCTGTCTTGCGCTCTGCTCCCTGAACACTGCTGTGGGTCGTTTAAGGCATCGCTTTTCCTTTGGAGACTTAATTCTGGGCTCTGCAATGCTTTTCATGCCACACACTTGTGTTTTCTGTGTAAAATGCAGGCGCTGGCTTTCAGGGTTGCAGGTGAGGAAAAGTGGGTCATGATCAAATCTACACTGCAGATGGATCCTTTCTTTCCTGTCTGGCAGAGCAGAGGTCATTATTCACTCCTGGGCATCGTTTGTGTGCAAGAGGTGAAAAATAACATCACTCTGGTTACAGGGTAACGGGAGTGGCTGGGATGTGTTGCCAACAGAACTTGGCATCCTCTGTTGTGATGGTCCTGCCCCAGTGTCAGGCTGCTTGCAAGTTGCCTCTTGCCCCATCCATTGCAGGTTAACACAGAACTTCCAGCCACCACGTCTGCCTCCTCCCAGGGATTAACACCCAGGTGATTATACAGTAAGCTGGAGCTGGTGGTGAGGCTTGAGAACCAGAGCGCAGGGTTTCGAGTGGAGAGAAATATGGGAGATGAGAAGACTTGGCCCAGGGAAGGGCTGACTTTTAGAAATAATGGGCTGTGGGGGTGTGTGACTCCTGTCTGGATAAGCCTGGTCGTGTGGGGCTCTCAGAGGAGGCTCATTTCAGAGCAGGATGGGCTATGTTGGAAGTTCAGGTGCAGGCTTTGGTGGGGTCCATCAGAGCAGGGCCACTCAGGACTCTGCGCCCAAGGATGAAGCTGGAAATAAGGAACAGGGCCCCGCCCCAAGGGAATTGTTATTATTCAGCTGCTAAGTGGTGCCCGACTCTGCGACCCCACAGACTGTAGCACGCCAGGCTTCCCTGTCCTTCACCATCCCCTGGAGTTTGCTCAAACTCATGTCCATTGAGTCATTGATGCCATCCAGTCACTGCAGATGGTGATTGCAGCCGTGAAATTAAAAGACGTTCATTCCTTGGAAGGAAAGTTATGAGCAACCTAGATAGTATATTGAAAAGCAGAGACATTACTTTGCCGACAAAGGTCTGTCTAGTCAAGGCTATGGTTTTTCCAGTGGTCGTATATGGATGTAAGAGTTAGACGGTGAAGAAAGCTGAGGACTGAAGAATTGATGCTTTTGAACTGTGGTGTTGGAGAAGACTCTTGAGAGTCCCTTGGACTGCAAGAAGGTCCAACCAGTCCATCCTAAAGGAGATCAGTCCTGGGTGTTCATTGAAAGGACTGATGCTGAAGCTGAAACTCCAATACTTTGGCCACCTGATGCAAAGAGCTGACTCATTGGAAAAGACCCTGATGCTGGGAAGGATTGGGGGCAGGAGGAGAAGGGGACGACAGAGGATGAGATGGTTGGATGGCATCACCGACTCGATGGCCATGGCTTTAGGTGGACTCCGGGAGTTGGCGATGGACAGGGAGGCCTGGTGTGCTGTGATTCACGGGGGTCGCAAAGAGTCGGACACGACTGAGCGACTGAACTGAACTGAATCATTTCAGCCTCTGCTGCCCCCTTCTCCTCCTGCCCTCAATCTTTCCCAGCATCACAGCGCTGTGACAAGGTAGGCAGGAAAGCCCTGGGTCACAGAGCCCACCCTCACCCCTCAGGTGAGTGGGCTAGGGAACCCTGAAAGCTAAAGATGCCTGGGGAAAAAAAAAGGAAAAGGAGGCCCCCTCTGAGGGTCGGGGACCTGGCACTGCCCAGCATCCTCAGCTCCCTGGAGAGCAGCTGCAGCAAACCCCAAAATGCCTTTGCTCTGTCAGCACAGCCACTGCCACCGCTGTGCCCACGCAGCAGCGTGCATGCCAGGGAGCTGGGCTCAGGACCCAGCCCGCGTCTGCTGGCTTGGAGGCGAGTTATCCAGCACCCGGACAGGGATAGGCTGTCTGAAGGGGAGGTTCCAGAGAGGAGACTCCCTGCCGTGGTCAGAGAGGGCAGAGACCTGGCTCACCAGATTATCTCACCATTCCATCTGGCTCCAGGCATATTTTGAAATGTCTCCCTCATTCCAGTGGGGGCTGTCCTTTTCATCCAGCTCACGGGTGGGAGGCCTCAGCTTTCAGTGGTTCACTCATCCAAGTCTGCAGAGTTCCTCGCCCGCTGCACTTGTTCTGTCTAAAACAGTGACGTTGAAACTCGTTTTCCCTACGGGTGGCACACTTCGTAATCAAATCATATGTGTGGTGTAACCCAAAATATCAGTATATGCATTACTATAGATAAGAGCATAACCATACTAACATTCCAGTCCTCAGCTCACTCTGCACCCTACTCTCTCCCTGGATGTGATACACAGCGTGAATACTGAGCCTAGAATGGGGGCGGGGTGGGGGGTGGGGACTGTCTAGATGGTGAGTTCTTATCTAACGCATGATTTGTGTAAGTCATTTTTTCCCTCCAGCTTTACTGAGATAACTGAAATACAACATTGTGCAAGTTTCAGGTGTACAATGAGATGCTTAGATACACACATATGTTGTGAAATGATTCTCGTAATAAGACTATTAGGAGAATAATATGTGCGGTGAATTATCCTTCACTGCACATAATTTCCATTTTGTTGCTATTGTTATCGTGAGAGCATTTGAGATTTTCTCTCTTAACAGTTTTCAAGTGTAAATACAGTATTATTAACTATAGATGTCATAATGTACATTACAGGCATTTTTCCCCTTAGAGCTCAAAGTTTGTACCCTTTGACCACCTTCACATATTTCCCCCACCCCCAACCCATGGCAGCCACCAATCTCCTCTCTGTTATTTTCTTTTTAAAATATTTACTTATTTGGCCGCACCAGGTCTTAGTTGTGGCATGTGGGATCTGGTTCCCCCACCAGTGATCAAACCTGGGCCCCTCACATTGGGAACGTGGAGTCTTAGCCACCTGGAAAGTGCCCTACTTTCTGTTTCCAGCAATTCCCAGCTTATAAGATTTCACTTACAAGTGAGATTATACAGTATTTATCTTTCTCTGTCTGACTTACTTCACTTACTATTAATACCCTCAAGTTTCATCCATGTTGTCAAAAATGCAGAATTTCCTTCTTTTTGTGGCTAAATATTATTCTACCATATAGATATACCACATTTTCTTTCTTTTTAAAAATGGTCCATGAGGTCTCAAAGAACTGGACATAACTGAGTGACTGAGGACACACATAGAGACACGGCATTGGTTTATAACATTCTGTAAGTTTTAGTGTGTGCTCGAAGAAGAAAGGCTGTTTACAGGTTTCCCGATCAAGGTCCACACGTCCCAGCAAGTTAAACCCAGCAGAGTAACAGGTTTGCATCCACTGGAGTCACACACATTCAAGACCTTTCCCTACAGTTTCAGTCCACCTGGACCAATAGTCATTTAGTCAGTCCCCTCTTGTTCCACAGCAGAAAGACCCGGAAGACCTTTTGCTTTAACTAGGGAAATCTCTGACCCAAACAAAGTCCCAAAGTGAGCCGTGTATGAGCCATAGCAGGAGAGGAGATCCCTACACCAGCCTCACCAGGATTTTGGGGACTGGGGATTTTCATACATTGGCCAGATGCTCTTTCCCAGGGTTGTTTGTACCAAACAAACTCCTTTTGGGGTTGGGGGGTAGCACCATCTCTTGGACCGAAAGAATTTGGCTGGACTTGGATATTGTCTAGAAGTTGTTGGGTCCTGAGTAGGGGCAGAGGCAGAGGGAGGTTTTTTTTTTTTTTTAATGTTTATTTGGTTGCTCCAAGTCTTAGTTGCAGCACCTGGGATCTTTAGTTGCTGCATGCAAACTTAGTTGCGGCGCATGGGATCTAGTTCCCTGACTAGGGATCGAACCCAGGTCTTTTGCAATAGGAGCTTGAAGTCTCAGCTTCTCACCAGAGAAGTCCCAGAGAGGGAAGGTTTTGATGAACTAGAAAGCTAGAGGGGAGCTCTGGAGTGGGTGGCAATGGCTTTTCTGAGTGTGCCCTTGTTTGTGTCTCTGCAGGTTCTGGCTGGTGATCAAGGAAGACGGACACATGGTGACTGGCCGGCAGGAACCTCGCCTCGTGCTGGTCTCCACCACCTATGAGGACGACTGCCTGGTCCTCAGGGCTCCAGGCATGGACCAGCTGGTTTTGCCAACCAAGCTGCATTCTTCAAACAAGCTCCGTGACTGCAGGTGCTCTGCTCTGGGGCTCCGGGGACCTGTGCCAGGACTCATTTCCATTTAGGCTCTCCCCTGTGTTCCACCTTGCTACACTTTGTACAGTAGATGATGAGACTGGTAAAGGAAATATTTAAGAGATGTCTAGTCTATTTTGGGATCCAGCCAGTGGTCAAATGTGAGTGGGTGAAATAGAATACTGCATTAAGGATATTTAGATTTGCTTTCATCAGATATAACAAGACATGCAGACACAGACATGACTGTCATGAAGAAAGAAGTTTTTTTATATTCACATGTGCCCTAGAAACCAGAGGCCCATGCCCTGCAGGACCACATGGGGGAAATACCGGGGTCTGCCAGGAGGCGGAGTGGGCAGGGGAAACAGCAAGAGTCTTCATTCTGGTTTCTGCAGGCTCTGGGAAAATTGGCTCTGGGGAACAGGAGCTGTCCTTGGTTGTCTGGTATCTGACCCTGGTGATTGGAGCAGGGGACAGTGGCCAGAGTGTACAATGCAATGGGGGAGGTGGTTGGAGTGAGGACTTTGGATTGGCTGGTTTGCATATGAAAGCCCAGTGTCTTACTATCTCTCTGAATTGGTTAGCCCTTGATGGGGGAGTTCCTTCAGCATCACCAAGTCCCAAGATATCAAAGGATCAAAAATAGAAAAGGTAATACAAATATAGAGAGGATACAGAGGGCCAGTCCTTAGGGTTTGTCTCCTTTTGTTCAAGTAGGATGGACTTCTATTCTGAATTGCCAGGCAGACAAGGGCTTTCATTAGTGGAGACGTTCCCGCCTGTATCTCTGGGTTATGATATAGATGCTGAGGCTTTTCTTGCTGACTCTTTGGCCCCTGAGGTCTGAAACTGAGACTAAGGCACCTCCATCAGGAGGTGTGAGACTTGACCTCTGGCCAGACATGCACCTCAAGCCTGAGCTTCTTTCAGCCTGTGGGACCCTTGCAGGGCCATCCAGTCCCGTGGCTTTTCAAGGTCTTGTCCTGTGCTAACAGGGTGTCCTAGAGGCTTAGACACTTGTCATGGGTGCTCCCTTTGTAACCACCTGAGAATTCTCAGCATGTGGAAATTGGAGAGCCTCAGGATGCTTCCTGTACCCTCATGGTGCGCTTTTATTAGCAAAGTGTCTGAACTGAAACCCATCGCTCCAGGTTCCACAGCTTTGAAAGCCTGAAGCAGTCATTCATTGACTACAGTATTGCAGTTAACTATCTCAGTAAGTTTACGAGGCACACATCAGGACACTTTACAAATGAGGAGACCAAGCTCAGAAAAAGTAAAGGAGATTCCTTAACAGAGCCATAGGGACGGGAATGCAGTGTCATGGATTTGATTAACTCTCATTGTTAGTTTCCCAATTCACCCTGTGTGGTGTTATTTTATCTTTTGAGAGCGACTGTAGAGCAGTAGGGCTTCTTAATTATCATAAGGATTTATGAGCGATTGCTGTTTTCTAAAATGTCCAAGCTTATGTTTTCAAGTGGGAGAAAGAAATGACTTTAAACCTGGACAGTCCAACAGAAGATTTTTTTTTCTTTATAACTGAAGTAATAGTTTCCTTTGAAAAAGAAATTTCTCCAGCTGGGTTTCATTCCCTTATGAGACACATTGACTACTGACAATATCATAGAATTAAATATTTGATATGTCTTAAAGGAATCTACATAAAGTATGAAAGTGAAAGTCGCTCAGTTGTGTCTGACTCTTTGCAACCCCGTGGACTATACAGTCCATGGAATTCTCCAGGCCAGAATACTGGAGTGGGTGGTCTTTCCCTTCTCCAGGGGATCTTCCCAACCCAGGGATCAAACCAGGGTCTCCTGCACTGCAGGCGGATTCTTTACCAGCTGGGCTACCAGGGAAGCCCCACATGAAGTATATGTAAGTTATAAAACAGAATACTGAAACAAACACCTGTAGTACCATACCCAACTTGGGAAACACAACATGAATGGGTTTATTTCAAGTACCTTCGTGATGTCAAGTACCTACCTGACCCTCAGAGAAACCAGGGTTCCGAATTTCTTTTTTTCCTGGTTCCCACTACTCTCCTTTTTATATATGGATGTGCTCCTAGATAATATATGGTTAAGTTTTGCCTCAAGTTTATAAAATGTCATTACACACTGTGTATTCTTCTGTAGCTTCCTATTCTTTTCAACATTATAAGATTCATCTGTTGCTTGTGGCTGGAAGCTATAGTTCAGTTTTCTCACTGCTGTGTAGTTTCCACTGTATGACTTTGCTACAGCTTCTTTATGCTCTTCTCCATGAACTCATGTCATTTTACAGGTTTTTTCCTAACAGGAAAAATGCCCTAAGAACGTTTTTGTACATATCTTTAATTCTTTAGAGCATGCACTTAGGAGTAGAATTACTGAGTCATTGGGTTTCTGCATGTTAATTTTGATAAGGAAATGCCTAATCGATTCCCAAAATTGTACCAATTTATAATTCACTGGAGTAAGTGTTCACTGCCTCGTGTCCTCATCAATTAGATTTGTTACCAGTCCTCATCATCTGGCTTTTCTTATATTTTAAATTCTGCAAGTATCTTTAAAATGAATTAGGTGGTATCTCTTTGTAGTTTTAATTTGCATTTCTAGGCATTCCATTGAAATCTGGAGGCTAAATATTTTTTCTTTATAGTTATTGGTTCCTTGTGTTCTTTTTGTCTATGAAATGATTTTTTATGTTTCATGCCCAAGTTTTCCCTATTGATGGGGAGTTCTTTAGGTTGGATCTATACAAATCTTTGGTCAATTATAAAAGGTGCTAAATCCTGTTTGTGATTTATTTTTTTAATCTTTCTTACAGTATCTTCTGAAAAACAGACATTTTACATTTTATGATATTCAAATTAATTAATCTTTTGGGATGGAATTAGCCCTTTTTTGTGTCTTAAGAAATATACTCCATTCCAAAGTTATAAAAAATTCTCCTATTCTTTTTCTAAAACTATTGAAGTTTTGCCTTTTTCACTTATGTTTTTGCATCTAGGGTTTATTTATTAATTTTTTTAGAGTTTGTTTCTGATGGTGATTTGAGGTAGAAATTCAATTTCATTTTCTTATACAATTATCAAGTGTTCTAGTATTTTATTGAACAATCCATTTGCTTCCCAGCGATCTATAATGCCACCTGCGTTGTGGCATCTTAAGATCTTTGTTATTGCCCAGTTGCTAAGTCATGTCTGACTCTTGCAACCCCATGGACTGCAGCCCTCCAGGCTCCTTTGCCAATGGGATTTCCCAGGCAAGAATACTGGAGTGGGTTGCCATTTCTGTGTCCAAGGGATCTTCCTGACCCAGGATTGAACCTGTGTCTCCTGCTTCTTTACCACTGAGCCACTTGTTTCTTTAGGAAGTGTCAGTTATTTTCTGAGCTCTCTCTCCTTGGCACTGGATTCTGTATCCATTCCTGATCCTATCTGTCACTATCTTAATTTCTTTAACTTTATATCTTGATATCAAGTGAGATGGGTCTCCTCATTATCTTCCAAGTGTTTTGACTATCCTTGGACTTCACATTTTATTTTATTTTTTAATCAGTGGGACATTGTTATTGTTTTCATTCTATTTTTTTGGCCTCACTTTGTGGCAGGCAGGATCTTGGTTTCCCAACCAGGGATCGAACCCACTGTGGTGTAAGTGCCGAGTCCCAACCACTGGACTGCCAGGGAATTCCTGCAAATTTTAGAATCAGCTTGGCAAATTCCATGTAAAATCCTTTTGGGATTTTGATTGGAATTGCATTGAATTTGAGGCTCCATTTAGAGAAAATTGAAATGAATTTATTTATTTATTTCAAGAGTGCCTGATTCATAGCAGCTCTTAAATAAATGATAGATCTCACATAGTTATCATCTTTATTGTTGGTAGCCTCCCTATCCATGAATGTGTTATCTTTTCTCTCTTATTTGAGTCTTATTTTATTTCTTTAACAAAGTTTCATAATTTTCTCTATAATAGAATTGTATAACTCCTGTTAGATTGAGTCCTAGACATCTCTTGGTCCTATTTTAAGTGACAATTAAAATTTTTTTCTATTTACATTTGATAGTTTTTATTCTTCAATCATTGGTGAAACTTTCCAGTAAAACTGCCTAGATTTTCTTTGTAAAAGTCCATTCAAGCTTTTATGTCTTCGTAAGTATCTTTAGTGAGTTATTTTGCTTTGTGAATTAGTAGATCACTAACTTTGTTGTTGTTCAGTTGCTCAGTCGTGTCCAGCTCTTTGTGACCTCAAGGACTGCAGCATGCCAGGCTTCCCTGTCTTTTACTACCTCCTGGAGCTTGTTCAAACTCATGTCCATTGAGTCAGTGATGCCATCCAACCATCTCATCCTCTGTCATCCCCTTCTCCTCCTGCCTTCAATCTTTCCCAGCATCAGGGTCTTTTCCAATGAGTTGGCTCTTTGCATCAGGTGACCAAAGTATTGGGACTTCAGCTTTAGCATCAGTCCTTCCAATGAATATTCAGAGTTTATTTCCTTCAGCCCTGAACTAAATTAGATTACTAACTAATGTATTTCTGCTATGTTCACTCAGGGAGATGTGATTCTTTTCTATGGGGTGTTGATGGTAGAACATTTTGTGTAGAAAGTATATGGAAGAAAGTGAACTTTTCATAAAATTTGGAGAGAATTGCAGGAGGTGGAATGACAGAAGGGTAGAGTCTGCAGCAGGGAGGGGAGGGAAGATGGATTAGTTGGGGATAACTCAGGGGACTGGATAATTAGCCTCCCCCTGCCCTGCTGGGTGCTCTCTACTTCTCAAAGAGCCCACACTGAGCTCACCTGAGTGGGTGGAAGTGTGTGCACTGAGACAGGAGGGCTGTCCTGAAGGGGCTGAAGGAAGCGCTCAGCCCAGGGAGCAGATCTGTATGGAGTAGCAAGTAGACTGGTGGAGGAGAGGTTTAGGGGAAAGGCTGAAGGCAGTGAGGGAGAGGACCAAGAGAGGACCACGGGGTTGGAGCCAGGGGTTAGTCAGAGGGCAAACAGTGGCTCTAAGAAGATGGTTTAGAGAGAAGGCAAAGGTCCAGGAAACTTCAGAACAGCATGGAGATTTGACAGTAGGTGGGGTGAGTCTAGCCGTCAGTCAAGGGCAGTGGGCCTCGGGGAGCATCTCATGGTCCACCTTGGATTCCTTCACATCCATCACCCCAGGGGCCTTCAGACTGGAGGAGGCACTCACAGGGAAGTACAGACACCTCCCGTGGTACCTGAGGGCTGGGATCCCTTTAAGGGAATCAGCTTCCAGATCGTGGAATCTTGTAGGTTCTCTCTCCAGCTGTGATGTTACCTGCAGGGGGCAAATTCTCTTCTCCACCTCTCCTTGGTACAGGTTAAAGGGTTGCCCATCCCTTGTCTTGGTAGAGAGCATTGCCCTGGAAGGGAAAACCCTGTGGGGCCCAGACAATAAAAGAATACTGGTATTGATAAAGGGGAATGTTTCTAATGACGGGGTAAAGTCATTCTACAAGATGGTGGTTCAAAGTCTTTGTCTTACACCAAAATGAAGGCGTCTCTAGTCAAATTATTGCTGATAAATTATTAAAAACACTTTTAATGAATGATTACTTGGTGCCAAAGATCACAGAAGGATTCAAAGGATGAGTGGAATTATTGTAAATCAACTTCTTACATTCCATCTGTGAAGACAGTGGATCCTAAGAGTTCTTATCATTAGAAAAAAGGAACTTAAAAGAAATATGAGATGAGGACTGCTAACTAAACTTGTAATCATTTCACAATACATGTAAGTCAAGTCGTAGTGCTTCATACCTTGAACTTATTCACTGCTGTATGTATGTGAAACTTCCTCAACCAGGATTGGATCCCATGTGTCCTACAGAGGAAGCATGGCATCTTAACCACTGGACCACTGGGGGAGTCCTAGACTGGGAAAAATTTTGAAAATAATTTTTAAAATGTGGGCCATAAAAGAAGTCCTCAATCATGTATTATCAAGAATAGTTTTTAAAAATAGCTATCAAACTACCCTGGCATTTGAATTCCATTGCATGCTTTTAAAAGCATAATTTTATTTTAATATAATTTGTATGTATTTATAATATCAAGGTATAACATAAATTATGATATAATTTTACTTTAAATGTTAATATTTACAAGTCAATGGAAATTTAATGTTTCATAACAAATTAAAAATACAAATGGACCTAGATAAAATCATACTAAATAAAGTAAGTCAGACAGAGAAAGACAAATATTATATGCTATCACATATATGTGAAATCTAAAAAATAAAACAAATGAATCTACAAAACAGAATCACAGATAGAAAACAAACTTATTGTTTCCCAAGGGGAAAGGGAGGGAAAGAGGGAGAAATTAAGAGTATGAGATTAACAGATATGAACTACAATACATAAAATAGATAAGCAACAAGGATTTACTGTATAAAACAGGGACACCCACAGTGCATGCCTGCTCAGTCACGTCTGACTCTTCGTGACCACCTGGACTGTAGCCCGTCAGGCTTGTCTGTCTGTGGGTTTATCCAGATGACAGTACTGAATTGGGTTGCCATTGCCTCCTTCAGGGGATCTTCCTTACCCAGGGATTGAGCCCAACTCTCCCTGCAATGGCAGGTGGATTCTTTATGGTTACTTGGGAAGGCCATAAAACAGGGAACTATATTCAATATCTTGTATAACTTATAATAGAAAATAACCTGATGTATACAACAGACACGTGGACTCTGTGGAAGAGGGCAAGGGTGGGATGATATGGGAGAATGGCATTGAAACATGTTAATTACCATATGTGAAATCAATCGCCAGCCCAGGGTTGATGCTCGGGGCTGGTACACCGAGATGTCCCAGGGGGAGGGAATCGGGAGGGGGGAGGGAGGGGGGTTCTGGAGGGGGAGCATATGTATACCCATGGCGGTTTCATGTCAATGTGTGGCAAAACCAACACAATAAAGTAAAGAAAATTTAAAAAAAAGAAAAGTATATATATAACTCAATCACTTATATTTGAAACTAACACAATATTGTCAATCAACTATATTTCAGTTTAAAAAAAGAAGAAAAAAGTTTACGTGTCAACTTGCAATTCTGTGAGGGGTACACAGCTTTTTGCGGGGGGATATATAGCTTTTACCTTTTGAGGTCACTCAAGAAAAAAATCCTTGAAGACCACTTTGTTTTCTGGTGGAATCTAAGTCCACCCTGTGAAGCAGGTAATATATTATTTCCAATTTGTAACTGAGACAGAAGGTCAGAGGAGTTTAATGATTTGCTAAAAGTCATAAGATTAGAGATGGCAGAGTTCGAATTTGAACCAGGTCTACCGGACTCCAAGTTCAGGGTGCCTCTATCACACCATGGTCCCTCTCCCTTTCTGAAGCATCCTAAATCCTTGCAACTCAAAGTGTAGTCTGTGGATCAGCAGCCTAGGCATCCTGAAGCTTGTAAGGAATGCAGAGCATCAGGCTCAAGCCCAGCTTCTTGAAACAAAATCGGCATTTCAGCTTTAACTGCAGGAGTTACGAGCATCTGACGAGTTCTTCCCTGCTCCCTCCTGCTCTGCTTCTGCCCAGTTTTGGTCCATGGACCGCTCATTGATCTCCCAGGATAGTCAGATCCCAGCAGCCCAGCTCTTTCTCCTTGACCCCACCACTCAATATGTTGATGTACGAACATAACCCCCCTGCTCTCTGTGACCTTTCCAGGGTGTTTGGTCTTGACATCCAGGGCAGGGACTGTGGCGACGAGGCTGCTCAGTGGTTCACCAACTTCTTGAAAACGGAGGCTTTCAGGCTGGTTCAGTTTGAAAAGAACATGAAGGGAAGAGCGTCAAATGAAATTTTCCCTTCTTTGGACATGAATTACCAGGTGAGCTTGCAGGGAGCTGCCCTTCCCTTCTGGCTTTCTTCTGGACCCACAAAGAGCCTCCCTTGGGGCCCCAATTAGGAAGGACTTATGCTAAAGCTGAAGCTCCAATCCTTTAGCCACCTGATTCAAAGAACTGACTCACTGGAAAAGACCCTGATGCTGGGAAAGATTGAAGGCAGAAGGTGAAGGGGGATGACAAAGGATGAGATGGTTGGATGGCATCACCAACTCGATGGACATGAGTTTGAGCAAGTTCTGGGAGTTGGTGATGGGACAGGGAAGCCTGGCATGCTGCAGTCCATGGGGTTGCAAGGAGTCGGACATGACTGAGCGACTGAACTGAACAGAACTGAGGGATGACCCAGGGGGGTACTGAGGGTACTACCTGGACAGGGGTCGAGGACAGAGAAGATGAGCTGGCAGGCCAAAGCGAGGTTTATGTGCTTACGTGCTCAGTCATTCAGTTGTGTCCAACTCTTTGTGACCCCATGGACTGTAGCCCATCAGGCTCCTCTGTCCACGAGGTTTTTCTAAATCCAGGTCTTCTAAAATCATAGAAGCAGAGTTTATCCAAGTCCACCCTACACAGCCAATGGGGTGTGATCATTTCTGGTGTTTAAAAGGCGCCTCACCTCCCCTGAGTCAGCTATAGCCTCCAAACCAAAGGCTTTGATTCTGCAGTGAGATGAGGCTCAAAATACATCTTGGGGTGTTTCTCTCCACGATACCTGAACTATAAGCTCCTTGAATGAAGGGGATTTTATCTGCTGTATTTATGCTATTTCCCCTCCTAGAACAGCATCTGATGCATAGGTGGTGCTTAATAAATGCACGGGAGTGAATGGCACAACTAAAGGAAACCAGGGCTAGAGCAGAGCTGATTGGCAGCAGACCCTTCCCCTGTTTGGTGGTGGTGGTGGTGATGTGGTAGGGGACTCACTGCTGGGCGGGAGTGAGGAACAAGAGATGAGGCTGCAGGATAGCCTTGGCCCTGCTGCTTTCTGTGTGTGGACAGGGAGCCCCATCTGCACCCTCGGGGTGGGGGTGGGGGCTGGTGGCAGGAACCCCACTCCGGAGCTGACCTGGCCGTTTCCAAGCCCGTGGAGTCACCTCACCCTCTTGAACACAGCTCTCCCCTTCTGCACGCTGGTGGGTTGGCTTCTGGGCTTCACCTGGCTTGGCAGCTGGGCTGAGCCCGTTCCACGGGCAGCGAGGCCTGACAGTGCTGTGTCCTTGGCGCAGGTGGCCTACCCGGACTGCAGCCCCGTCATGATCCTGTCTGAAGCCTCCCTGGCCGATCTGAATACCAGGATGGAGAATAAAGTGAAAATAAACAATTTCAGGCCAAATATCGTGGTGACAGGCTGCAGTGCTTTTGAGGAGGTAAGCGGCTCTGCTTTTATGCATGATGACTAGAGGTGCTGCTCCTGAGTCAGCGCCAAGTCGGACCCTCCGAGGATGGTGGTTTGCCAGACTCGCCTGCATCTTGTGTGGTTGTTTGCTTATTGCTGCCGCTATCTCCTTGCTGGCTTCAGAGGGATGCTGCTCAGCCTTTACTTCCCTGGCCCCCAAGCCAGCAACTGGAACTCCCAAATTGTAGCAAGTCTGGGTCTAGACTGGGGCTTTCCTGGTGGGTCAGCGATAAAGCATCTGCCTGAAACGCAGGAGCAGCAGGTTTCATCTCTGTTTGGGGAAGATCCCTTGGAGAAGGATCTCTAGTATTCTTGCCTGGGAAAGTACTTGGATAAACAAGCCTGGTGGGCTACAGTCCATGGGGTTGCAAAGAGTCAGACTGAGCCACTAAACAACAGTAATAGGACTAGGCTAAAGTGTATTGATAATCATAGCTCGGAGATAGCTAAAGGGAAGAAAAGATGAAGACAACAGCCCATTTTGTACCTGTACCATCCAGGAGCGCTGAAAGATTTGAGACTTCTGGGAGCTCCAGACCCCAAAGTGGAGGCCAGGAGGATACAGGAGATTTACCTGTGGACTGGGACCTGGGGACGTGTCACTCTGTGGCCTGAATTATCTCCCAGAGGACTCAGATGCTCTGCTATGTGGTTGAAACCAGAAATTTTGACCCTCCAAAGACTCAGCCTCTTTTAGCCCTAAAAGGACAACCCACATCTGCACCTTGTACCTGTGACTTGTATGTGAAATATATATAGTTGTATGTTGCTCTGTAATAACAAGTACTAGGAGTCTTATTAAACATTGGGATTATATTATAAAGCTTAACTTTATAAGCATTGGAAATAACAGTAACCAATACCATTTGTTCATTGCTTACTGGGTGCCAGGCACAGAATCAGTGGGTGGCTTCATGTAAATTACTCTGTTCCTTAGGGCAATGCTGTGAAGTCTGTACTATTTTCTCGCTTTTGTAAGGGAACAGAAGCTTGCAGGTGTTACACAACTTGTTAGGCATGGAAGTAGTGTCTTTGGATTAGAACCCAGGACTTACAGCTCCAACTTCTGAGGAGTGGAGGTCATGATTCCAATCGAGAGATCCCAATAAGCTAATTCTTAGAGGATCTTAAATACCTTCTCAACACTTTGTTCCCTTGGTTGACGCCTGCATCCTTTTGCGTGAGTAAAATGTGCCCTGTTTGCTGGTAAATGTAGTTCTTTAGGATAAACCTTTGCATGGAGGCTAGTATAAATCCTCATACATGACGATACTTCATTTGATAATGAAAGCAATAACTAAGGTATACAGAAGTTGTCTACTTGTTGATATTATCTTGTTGTTTGTTATCTAATGTCTTGAATCCCTCTCTATATTTGTTAAAAACTTTTAAAATAGATTTTAATGAAATTTTTTAATTAAAAATGATTTTTTAAATTGTCCCTGGCACTGTGGCCCATAATAGGAATCCTGGATACAGAGATGAAAAGATACAGACCCTGCCCTCCAGAATTTCCTGATAGGAGAGGAATGACTGGGAGGCAATAGCAGGCTAACATGAGGACAGCTTTAATGCACATACTTATCAGGGGCCAAGGATGCTTAGAAGTAGAAGTGCCCACACCTGCCTGGAGAAGGGAGGCATGGGGGCAGAGAAGGGTCAGATCAAGCTACCAGGAGCTGTGCTTTGAGGCGTGTTGCTGTGTGTGCTGGTGAGAGGGCGTGAGGGTCACGGTGGGTGAAGGAGGCCACCAGTTAAAAGGCCTAAAAGCAGCACAGGCTGTTACATTAAGGGTGCCTGGGGTCATTTCAGAATCACAGGGAGGCTGCAGGTGAAGGAGAAATGACATGAGGTGGCTGGACTGGGAGCTGGCTAGAGGCCACCAAGCCGAGGAGGTTGAATTTTATTTTTTATAAATTAAGAAATCTCTTTTTTTGGCGGCCCTAGCTCTTCCTCGTGGCAAAGGGCTTTCTCCAGCTGCAGCATGCAGGCTTAGTTGCCCCATAGCGTGGGGGATCTTAGTTCCCAGAAGCAGAGCTTGAACCCGTGTCTTCTGCATCACAAGGTGGACTCTTAACCAGTGGACTACCAGGGAAGTCCCAGCAGTTTAGATTTTTATATTGAGGATAAGGAAGAGTTGGTGATGATTTTGAACGAGGAAGTAATTATTATTTTCATGCACCCAACAAATATGACCAAACTGCATAATACTGCATTGCACGATTTTACCCTGGCAGCTCTCTGGAAAGTGCTTGGAAAGTTAGGGAAACTGAGGCAGAAACATCCATGCCATGCTTCATCCCCAGAGGGCGATCAGCCCACCTTACCTGAAACCTGCGCCAGAATTACAATCAGGCCTGTGACTGTGTTGGCAGCACCATCCTAGGTGACTCTTGTGCAAACAGAACCCAGGAAAGTGCTGATTTAGGAGGGGTGAAGGGCAAGGGTGACAGAGGGGGTGGGAGAAATAGGTGTGCTGATGTTCTCTGGGCATCAGCTGCCTGATGGGAGAGGCTTGTTTTTCTCCCCAGGAATAACCCAGATTTGGTGTGACCTGAAGGGGGTACAGTTTGAGGGGTCTCTTTAAGAGAAGAAAATAACAAAACCAAGATTAAGTTCAGGGTCTCAAAGGGTCCAGAGCTTGAGGCTCAAGCCTCTCCAGAGACATTCCCAGTACACCCGCCGATCTCCCCCCGTTCTATTTTTCTGTGCTGGTGAATAGAGGGTGCAGAAGTTCAGAGTTATTAGATACTTGTTAAACACAGGATGAAACGAGACTCAGTATTAATAATGCTGAAGACTGATCAGAAGTTAGTCCATGAAGAAAAATTCTTGCACAGGACTCCTGTAAAACTGGCCCATTCTTTGCTGAGACACTTTCTTTTAGGGAATACGATTTTTCTTGATTTGTCTCCATTAAAGATATTAATTTTAGTTTAAGATCTTGAACCAGAGGAAGAATAGGAAAAGATACTCCCATTCCTGGCTAAAGAATTTTTGCTTTCCTGTAACTTAACAACTAAGAATTTTTGGCTCACCTCTAACTTGTCAAACTGAACTGATGGCTGATGTAAGCCTAATTATATTTGCTTAGGCAATTTGAATGGGTGGAGCCTTGTTTTTTCAATTTAAAAAATGTTAAGTGACTTTGTATTCCCAAGTCCGTTTGTTGTTTTTTTCCACATTGTGATAGGCTTACAGAAATAGTACATAAGGTAGAGTATTCTTATTTGAATAGAAGAGTCCTTTGGAAATGCATATTAAATAAATCTTTACTATAAAATGATGCTAATGGGGCTGATTTATTCCTTAAATTAAGAAGCCCAAGAGTTAAGGGCCTGATGCACTAACCTGTCTACCTGGCACCATCTATAACCCTTCCAGTTAGCGGGACTCTGTTAAATATTAATGTAAAATGATAATGCACCTAAATATTTCATAGACCAGCTAATAATAAACATACAGCAAACCTAAGCATAGTGCAAAAATTCAGGCGTTATTTATTGCAAAATCATAGAGCAATAGGAGGATACATTGTGCAACATTTACTCTTTGGGACCCAAAGCACTTTGTACTTCTTCCATGTAATTCAGAACATTAAGCAGATTTCTTTAAAGCGGTTCCCTTTGGGCCGGCATGGTAAGCTTGAATTCTGGGAATGTGGAGCAATGAAGTTTAAAAAAATAATAAAATTGGGACTTCCCCGGTAGTCCATTGGTTAGGGATCCGCCTTGTAATGCAGGGTACACGGACTGGATCCCTGGTTGGGGAACTAAGATCCTTACATGCCCTGGAACAACTGAGCCCGTGTGCCACACTAGCGTGCCTGTGAGCTGCAAGGAAAGATCTCCGATGATACAAAGAAGATCTTGAGTGCTGAAGCTGGGACCTTACACAGCCAAATAAATAGATAAATAAATAAATATTTAAACAAAATAATAAAATTGACCAATGCTTCTAATCTCAGTGACCATTTCCCACCTACTCCTAGCCCCCATATGTAGCCTCCCCTAGTATCAGCATCCCTCACTTGGCATTTTTAAACCAAGGATGAATCTATACTGACATCATAATCACCCCAAATCCATAGCTGGCCTTAGGGGGTTCACTGTTGGTATTGTATGCATATGGTCAACTACAGGGGCTCCCCTCATCACTTCATGGCATGCCTTTCATATAGGGGTCCCTGTTCTCCTCCAGGGAGCTTTTATGACATCCCACTTTGCTAGGGGACCTCGAAGGACCTCAGGGAAATTAGTCCTGATTTAGAAAAGCCGACATGATGAGCACATAGGAGACAGGAGTTCTGGGTGAAGGGAACAGTCAGACATTCATTTCCTCAAGAAGTTGCTGATGGTGTTACTGTCTTTACTTATGGAGATCTCCCTATACCTTTGCTTTTTTTGATTGCATCTCGGTAACTTGAAATATTTGCCACAGAGACTTTCAGGGGCTGAGAAAGAGGGGCAGAAGTGTGTGAAGCTAGAGCCTAGAGAGCTTCAGTGCCTCTTTTGCTGCTGTGTAGTCACTCAGTCGTGTCCAATTCTTTGTGACCCCATGGACTGTATGTAGCCCACTGGGCTCCTCTGTCCATGGGATTTCCCCAGGCAAGAATACTGGAGTGGGTTGCCATTTCCTTCTCCAGGGGATCTTCCCCACCCAGGGATCGAACTCCTGTCTCCTGTGTCTCTTTACCACTGAGTCACCTGGGAAGCCGGTTAGGAGCAGATTAAATTTCCCAGTCTTGTAAACTAGGAAATCTAACTGAACTTTTCAGGCTTCTCGCTTTATATGATAGTCACGAGGTCGGCTTTACACAGATATGAGGCTTTAAATATATGAAGTTCATCAGCACTTGTAAGAAGAAATGGAACGGAGAGGTACTTGGGAAGCTAAGCGGAGAGGTGGCAGAGTTCTGCCCTGGCTGCCTGATGGGCTTGCATTCCTGTGGCCGCAGCGCCCTCGTGTGGCGAAGTGCGTCTAGTCTTGTTAGCTCCTTCCAGGCCCGGGCGCCAGGAGACCCATCACTTCCGGATACCGGAGCTGTATTACTGGTCACACGCCCTAGGAAGTCTCGGTTCTTCAGGAGGAGGGCCAGGCGCTGTGACCGTCTTACAGTGGTGCATTTGAACACTGCTCGTCAAAGATCCGGGCTAGAATCTAGAGATTCCATTTTACATGACTTGACTTAGCGACTGAACGACAGCAACAAAGGATTTTATATGATGTGGCCTTGCCTTTTACAAGAAATATTGCATAGTTCATCCCTCAATTAGTTGTTTGAAACTCAGAGTTTATTTCCACTGTTGACTTAAAAAATAGTCGCAACATAGCAGCTGAGAATTATATTTTATTCGGTGGGAATTTTTAGGACTTCAGACCCCAGAGACAGCATCTCAAATGACCCTGAGGGAACTGCTCCTAGCCGACAGGGGGGTGGAGGTGGGGGTGGGTGGGAGGTGTGTGTTCAGGTAGTCTGAACATCGAAAAATTATTGTTAATTGAGGAAGACCAGGTATCTCAGGTGGTCTTGGCAGTAAAGGGGACATAAGTGACGTGGGTTCGATCCCTGGGTTGGGAAGATCCCCTGCAGGAGGAAATGGCAACCCACTCCAGTATTCTTGCCTGGAGAATCCCATGGACAGAGGAGCTTGGTGTGCTACAGTCCATGGAGTCGCAACGAGTTGGACGTGACTGAGCGACTAACACACACACACACACACACACACACACACACACACACACAGAGACATCTCAGGTTAAGGAGTTTTCTTCGTATGGGCAGATGCAACATTCTGGATTCACTGAAATCATTCCTTTCATATGCATCCCATCGCTCTGGGGCTGGTATCCTGGGTTTTTCACTTCCCAGTCTCCCATCCCAAACCTGTCTCCCTCTCCTCCCCAACCCCCTTCCCAGCTCCTAAGTGCTGACGAGGGGAGTGGCTGATAGCTGCCTGTTAGCAGGTATTGTTTTTCCTGGGCGCCCTTTGGGCTCAGGAATTCACTTTTGCAGGGCTGATGGCTGTGACATCCTTCTTCATTGATATGGGAGGAAACACTTCAGTTCTTACTTCACAGAGTTTCATAAATGACGGTTGGGAACCCAAGGCATCCACAGAAACTCCCTTACCTCAGTCATAGCCCGCAGATTTCCGATTTGGGAAGACCCAGTTAGGCACTGTGCTTCCTTCTGTGCATTTGCTAAGTCTCCCCAACGGGCCTGGGGTGGTCTAGTGTTCCCTGAAAGAGGTCCCTAGCATGATGGCAGCCTGGTCATCAGCGGGGGATGGGGGACGTTACCTGCGAGGCCCCATTCCCCCTTCTGCCCTGCCTCCTGCAGGGATGGACTCCTCCTCTCCTGTCTCCAGGGCAGTGAGCCACCAGCCGAGAGGACTGGATGCCCCACTGCCTCACTTGGAAGCTGGATTTCTCACCAAATCCTCAGATCCATGGTCTCCAAAAGCTCACTTGGGTTGAGATCAGGAAACAAATTTTCAAGGCACATTGCACATGGCTCACAGCCTTGAGTTTTATGATGATGAGATTAGTTTCCGGGTTGTCTTTAGCCAATCATTCTGACTTAGAGTCCTTCCTGGTGGTGCACACCTTGTTCAGCCAAGATGGATGCCAGTGAGAAGGATTCTGGGAGATGTGGTGTCGCCTTCTGACCTTTCCTGAACTCTTCCCGTTGGTGATGGCTTATTAATTCTGTATTCCTCACCAGGACCTCCTGTCGTAAAACAACTCATGCAAATGATTACTGATGGTGCCTGGCCAGGGTGGGTGGTTTCAGTCAGTGTGCTTCCCCTAACACATCTAGTTATAGGTACTCTTGGTGTATGGGGCCTAGAGTGAGGTCCTATCCCCTGATGCCTCCCATGTCTCCCTTGGGGCCTTGACGAAGGATTGGCTTGTGAAATTCAGGCTTTACAGATGGCTTTCCTGTTAGCAAGAGAGGCCTGTAACATATCCTCTTCATAATATGTGTGTGTGTGTGTGTGTGTGTGTGTATATATATATATATATATTTGTTTATGGGCTTTGTGGCTCAGCTGGTAAAGAATCTGCCTGCAATTCAGGAAACCTGGGTTCGATCCCTGGGTTGGGAAGATCCCCTCGAGAAGGGAAAGGCTACCCACTCCAGTATTCTGGCCTAGAGAATTCCATGGACTGTGTATAGTCCATGGAGTTGCAGGGTCAGACAGGACTGAGTGACTTTCACTTTCATATATGTATATATACTGTAATTAATACAACCTCCATATTTATGTGTTTATATATATGAATACTTATGTACGTGTGTATAGATAGATAGGTATATAGATGTGTGTGCGTGCCCAGTCATGTCTGATTCTGAGATCCTATGATCTGTAGTCCACCAGTCTCCTCTGTCCATGGAAAATTCATCACGAAGAAATACTGGAGTGGCTAACCATTTTCTATTCCAGGTGGTATCAGTTCAGTTCAGTCGCTCAGTCTGACTCTTGGAGACCCTGTGGACTGCAGCACTCCAGGTCTCCCTGTCCATCACCAACTCCCAAATATGAATGGCCCAAAAAAAAAGATACATGCAAAAGAAAAGAAGAAACACAAGCTCACTCCTGTGATAATCATTCCACTCAGTGTGAATCTTCAGTTCAGTTCAGTCGCTCAGTTGTGTTCAACTCTTTGTGACCCCATGGATTGCAGCATGCCAGGCTTCCCCGTCCATCACCAACTCCCAGAGTTTACTCAAACTCATGTCCATTGATGCCATCCAACCATCTCATCCTCTGTCGTCCCCTTCTCCTCTGGCCTTCAATCTTTCCCAGCATCAGGGTCTTTTCCAGTGGGTTAGTTCTTTGTATCAGGTGGCCAAAGTATTGGAGTTTCAGCTTCAACATCAGTCCTTCCAGTGAATATTCAGGATTGGTTTCCTTTAGGATGGGTTGGGTGAATCTCCTTGTAGTCCAAGGGACTCTCAAGAGTCTTCTCCAGCACCACAGTTCAAAAGCATTGATTCTTTGGTGCTCAGCTTTCTTTATAGTCCAACTCTCACATCCATACATGACTATGGGAGAAACCATAGCTTTGACTAGACAGACCTATACCAGGTGATATAGAGATGGGGATAGTTAAAATCTGGGTGGTTAAAAGCCCCGCTTTAGAATCAGAAAAGTTTTCAAACCTAGCTGCTGTGACCCTGAAAATATTTTGTAAACTTTCTCTGCCTCTGTATATTTGTGTAAAAATGGGGCCATATTAATTCCTCCCCTAGTCATGAGGTTTGAAGAGAATCAAGGCAGACGTTGGCTGGACCTACCATGGTTTAAGGTTGGAAAAACAAGGCAGGGCGTTTGGCTATGGCTGGTCAGGACCAGAGGCGGTGCTGAATGGGTGCATCTTAAAACTGACTTCTCTTGGGCCATGTCCCACTCATCAAAGAACCATCAGATTGTACCTTGGCTTCCCTTGCACCTTAGCAAAAGGGAAAGAGTGGGCAGTGTTGCAAGCTTTCCACTCCTCATTATATATCATTAACTTGACCTGGAGTTGCCTGATGGGTCTCGTGGCAAACTGGCCCCTGGAGAAGATGTGTTTTGTTGTGCTGACAGAGGAAGGCTTCTGAGGCCCAGTCAAGAACCGCATCCTGGAACTTCCTTGTTGGTCTGGTGGTTAACACCCCCTGCTTCCAGTGCAGGGGGTGAGGCTTGATCCCTGGTTGGGGAGCTAAGATTTTATGTGCTGTGTGATGCAGCCAAAAAAAAAAAAAAAAACCTCTGCATCCAACACCCTCCTTCCTTTGAGTCCTGTCTGGGGTACTTTGTGGCATCCTCTTGTATTCTGTTCTTCTGCTAGCTTCATAGGATCAGCTGAAGAATAAGCTGGAATAAGGATGGATGGACCTTAAAAGATACCTTCTCCTTTTTTCCTAGGACACTTGGGATGAACTTCTCATTGGCGATGTAGAAATGAAAAAGATTTTGGCTTGCCCCAGGTAAGGATTCTTGTGAGACTGGACCTCTGGGGCGTGGCAGGGTCACTGGTTCATAACTGTCCCCTGACCCTTTGTTATTGTGTGACAGGTGCATTATGACCACAGTGGACCCAGATACTGGGGTGATTGACAGGAAGGAGCCACTTGAAACCCTGAAGAGGTAGAACGTCTCTGTGTCTGGTGTATTTTCACATTATCCCAGCCTTGAGCCACTTATGACTCTAGGTGCTTTGTCTGGGCACCTTTGTGCCTTCTGGTTCTTCGTGTCTGTTATTAATGTCAGTGAGTATTTGTTGCCTCCTTTTCTTTTTTTTTTTCTAGATGACACTTATAGAATTTTGGACAAATTTTCGATTGTATGATTCCACATTTTGAAATTTTCATCTCTCTGATTTCAATTTTTAATAACCTTGACACATCTATTTCCAAATTAAGACCTTATTTTCAACTCTCATTTATTTATTAGAATCTGTATCAGGAGGATGAGAATAACTGAGTTGTATAATGAAATAGTTGAAAAGGGGAATGAAATGAGTTGTCTGAGTTTGTTTGTTCAAGAGCTTCTTTTGTGTTCGTGTGTTTTGTTACTTATAGAATTTTGGCTGACTTTCCTTCTCAATACAGAATGTATTTTTAAACTGAAGTTAACTTTTTCTGGAAGTTGTATTCTGTTCTGTTTCCCTTTCCTGTTTCTTGTTTGTTTCTAATGGATTTAAGTTCCAGAGGAGATTCCTTCTTAAAGCCTTCAGATTTGCAATTCTATTTTGTTTTTTATTTTTAAGACCCAGTGAAGTGATTATTTTTTATTTAGACAAGCCTTTAAAAAAAATTAACCTCAGTAACAGTCTAGTCCACCTGCCAGCAGCACCTCTGTCTTCAATTTTGTTTATCAAAGACCCGAGGTTTGGACTTAAAACTGTGGAGGGGCAGAAAGCCTGGCGTTCAGGGCAGGTCCATTGTGAGACTGTATGAGCACTTATTTCCCATGTTTGTGAAGGTGAAGGTACGCATGCGAACAACATACAAGTTTTTCATTGGGACTTCAAACCGAAGCCATAAAAAAATTATTTAGACTCTCAGAATATTCTAGAAAAACCAGGTTTATTTGCAGTTTGATTACCCAGACTTCTCTGTTTACATTTTAGAAAAGGTTTGCTAGTTATTTATAGAGAAGCTGAGCATGAAAGCTGAATTCCATTGACAGCACCTAGATTATTCCCTTCTTGTGCCTGAGCGTGAATTTTTGCTTCATTCAGTTACCGCTTGTGTGATCCTTCTGAGAGGTCAATTTACAAGTCGTCCCCACTGTTTGGAATCTATTATTCGGTGGAAAAAATCGGAAGCCTGAAAGTTGGTGACCCTGTGTTCCAGATGGTGCAGTGACAGAACCACCAGGTAAAGGGCAGTCTTTGCTTCTGGAGTGCAGTGCCTTGAAGCCAGAGCCACATTTTCTTGTATGGAGATGTTTTTCTGTTCTCCTGCTGTAACTCCTGGAAGAATGAGCAGTTTCTGTTCTTATCTTTGGAGTTGGGAAATGCCCTTTATTTATTTGTTTTGAACAACTTTTCTTTTTAAAAATATTTATTTATTTATTTGGCTGTTCCAGATCTTAGTTGCACCACGCAGGATCTTTGATCTTTGTTGTAGCCTGCAGGATCTTTAGTTCCCTGACCAGGGACTGAACCCCAGGCCCCTGCATTGGGAATGTGGAGTCTTAGCCTCTGGGCCACCGGGGAGTGCCTGACCTTTATTTTTATTCCCCTCAGCAATCAGTGTTCCTCCTCCCTCTCACTTCCCCAGCCAGTTATACAATGTGGAGGAAGGAGCTCCAGCAGAAAGACAGGTTTGGGTCCTGGTTTGTTAGGGAATATCATGAAGGAATAAGTAAGTGAACGATTCTCCAGAGTTCGATATTTGCTTTTTCTGCCTCTGATAGAAAAGTGAAGGGGAACATACATAAACTATTCAAAGTCAGCTTGGGGGAAATATGTTAAATCAAATGCTTTTTATCAAATGTAGTTTAAAAATATGATTTAAAGTTTGAAAAAAGTCAGTGCAACAGGGTAGGGTGCTTGATTCTGAATCTCAAGGATTAAAATACTGTTCTTACCTTGAGTTCATCAGGTCAAATAAAATTCAGACTCCTGGAGTGAAATGCCTACCCCCTAAATTATAGGAATGGGGATGTCAATCGGAACACCTCAAATTGAAGTTTATAAGTAACTCTCCTCATAATATCCAGAACCCTGATTTTAAAGTCATTTCATCTCCAAAACCCTTGAGTATCTTTCTAATTCTGGCCTGGCTTTCTCACCTTCTGGCCTGCCCATCCTTCAGGACCCATGGCACAGTGGTTTAGACCACCTAGCCTGAGCCTTAAGTAGATTTGGATGTGTAACCCTAGCAGCCCCCTTTCCCACCTTGTTTGAGTTGTTTAATGCCTCTTAGCCTCAGTGCCCTTATCTGCAAAGTGGGAATAATAATAGCGCTCTTGAAAACAACCAATAAGGGTTATTTTGAAAGTTAATTCATATGAAATTGCAGCATTGCCTGAAAAGTGGTCCATAAATAAGAGCTATGGTCTTTCTCGTCATCACTGCAACAAGTCCTCCATGTAAGGCCAGGTGTCAGATGCCATAGTGAATGTAAAGATGAGAGAGGCTGGACAAAAAAGAAACTTCTACTAGTGATGGTCAGGCATGTACATAACCATATTGCATCTTTCATATGACATTATACATACATGTTACATATTTCTCCAGTTCTACAATGCCTATTTTCCCCACATTTTTAAAACTTCTGAGATCATAAAACTTCTTATAACATTTTAAAGTCTTTTATTTTTTTAATAAAAAATATTTATTTGACTGTGCTGGGTCTTAGTTGTGGCAGGAGGGATCTTCGATCTTTGTTGTAGCATGCAAATTCTTAGTTATGGTATATGGGATCTAATTCCCTAACCAGGGATTGAACTTGGGCCCCCTACATTGGAAGCTTGGAGTCTTAGCCACTGGACAGCCAGGGAAGTCCCTCAAGATGTCTTTGAGAAAAAACTTAATGTGCACAAAATAATGGTGTTATCCTAGGATTGATGTATCTTGGATTTGATCAAGTACAGTAAATACAACAGAAAAGTTTGTGAAATTCCCAAGTACTTACCATTTCTAAAGCATCTGGGGAAAGTGGACTCAAGCCTGAATCATCTAACTTGACCTGATTCTGTATCCCTTCTGCTCAGGCCACCATTGACTGGACCCGGATTGATGCCTGAGTCAACATCTTTCACATGTTGTCTGCATTTGAAGAAACCAGTGGTCTCAGAGTTACCTTAGCAGTTAGGGATCCACTGTGTTCAGCTCAGTCGCTCAGTCGTATCCAACTCGTTGCCACCCCATGGACTGCAGCACACCAGGCTTCCCTGTCCATCACAAACACCTGGACTTTGCTCAAACTCATGCCCATCAAGTCGGTGATGCCATCCAAACATCTCCTCCTCTGTCATCCCCTTCTCCTCCTGCCTTCAGTCTTTCCTAGCATCAGGGTCTTTACCAATGAGTCGGTTCTTCACATCTGGTAGCCAAAGGATTGGAGTTTCAGCTTCAGCATCAGTTCTTCCAATGAACACCCAGGACTGATCTCCTTTAGAATGGACTGGTTGGATCTCCTTGCAGTCCAAGGGACTCTCAAGAGTCTTCTCCAACACCACAGTTCAAAAGCATCAATTCTTCGGCACTCAGCTTTCTTTATAGTCCAACTCTCATATCCATACATGACTACTGGAAAAACTATAGATTTGACTAGATAGACCTTTGTTGGCAAACTAAGGTCTCTGCTTTTTAATATGCTATCTAGGTTGGTCATAGCTTTTCTTCCAAGGAGCAGGCATCTTTTAACTTCATGACTGCAGTCACCATCTGCAGTGATTTTGGAGCCCAAGAAAATAAAGTATGTCACTATTTTCATTATTTCCCCATCTACTTGCCATGAAGTGGTGGGACCATATGCCACGATCTTAGTTTTTTGAATGTTGAGTTTTAAGCCAGCTTTTCCACTCTCCTCTTTCACTTTCATTAAGAGGCATTTTTTAGTTCCTCTTTGCTTTCTGCCCTCAGGATGGTGTCAACTGCATATCTGAGGTTACTGATATTTCTCCCTGCAGTCTTGATTCCAGCTTGGGCTTCATCCAGTCCAGCATTTGGTATGATGTACGCTGCAGATAATTTAAATAAGCAAGATGAAAATACACAGCCTTAACGTACTCCTTTCCCAATTTAGAGCCAGTCCATTGTTCCATGTCCAGTTCTAATGGTTGCTTCTTGACCTGCATACAGATTCCTTAGGAGGCAGATAAGATGGTCTGGTATTCCCATCTCTTGAAGAATTTTTCACAGTTTGTTGTGATCCACACAAAGGCTTTGTCATAGTCAGTAAAGCAGAAGTAGATGTATTTTGGAATTCTCTTGTTTGTTCTATGATCCAATGGATGTTGGCAATTTGATCTCTGGTTCCTCTGCCTTTTCTAAATTCAGCTTGAACATGTGGAAGTTCTCAGTTCACATACTGTTGAATTTTGAGTATTTGCTAGTGTGTGAGGTGAGTGCAATTGTGTGGTAGTTTGAACATTCTTTGGCATTGCCTTACTTTGGGATTGAAATGAAAACTGAACTTTTCCAGTCCTGTGGCCACTGCTGAGTTTTCCAAATTTGCTGACATATTGAGTGCAGCAGTTTCACAGCATCATCTTTTAGGATTTGTAATAGCTCAGCTAGAATTCCATCACCTCCACTAGCTTTGTTCTTAGTGATGCTTCCTAAGGCCCAGTTGACTTCACACTGCAGGATGTCTGGCTCTAGGTGAGTGATCACACCAAAATGGTTATCTGGATCATTAAAATCTGTTTTGTTCTTCTGTGTATTCTTGCTACCTCTTCGTAATATGTGACTTCCCTAGTGGCTCAGACAGCAAAGAGTCCACCTACAATGTGAAAGACCTGGGTTTGATCCCTGGGTTGGGAAGATCCCCTGGAGGAGGAAGTGGCAACCCACTCCAGTATTCTTGCCTGGAGAATCCCATGGATAGAGGAACCTGGCAGGCTATAGTGCATGGGGTTGCAAAGAGTTTTGGACATGACTGAGCGATTTACTGAGAAGTAAGCACAGCATAGTTCTTAGTATCTTCTGCTTCTGTTAGGCCCATACCGTTTCTGTCCTTTATTGTGCCCACCTTTGCATGAAATGTACCCTTGGTATCTCTAATTTTCTTAAAGAGATCTCTAGTCTTTCCAATTCTATTGTTTTCCTCTGTTTCTTTGCATTTGTCACTTAGGAAGGCTTTCTTATCTCTCCTTGCTTTTCTTTGGAACTCTGCATTCAAATGGGTATATCTTTCCTTTTCTCCTTCGCATTTCACTTCTCTTCTTTTCTCAGCTATTTGTAGGGCCTCCTCAGACAACCATTTTGCCTTTTTGCATTTCTTCTTGGGGATGGTTTTGATCACTGCTTCCTATATAATGCTACAAACTTCTGTCTATAGTTCTTCAGACATTCTATCTATCAGATCTAATCTCTTGAATCTATTTGTCACTTCTACTGTATAATCATAAGGGATTTGAATTAGGTCCTACCTGAATGGTTCAGTGGTTTTCCCTACTTTCTTCAATTTAAGTCTGAGTCTGGCAATAAGGAATTCATGATCTGAGCCACAGTCAGCTCCTGGTCTTATTTTTGCTGACTGTATAGAGCTTCTCCATTTTTGGCTGCAAAGAATGTAATCAATCTGATTTCAGCATTGACCATCTGGTGATGTGCATGTGTAGAGTCTTCTCTTGTGTTGTTGGAAGCGGGTGTTTGCTATGACCACTGCGTTCTCCTGGCAAAACTCTATTAGCCTTTGCCCTGCTTCATTCTGTACTCCAAGGCCAAATTTGACTGTTACTCCAGGTGTTTCTTGACTTCCTACTTTTCCTTTCCAGTCCCCTGTGATGAAAAGATCATCTTTTTTTGGTGTTCTAGAAGGTCTTGTAGGTCTTCATAGAACCATTCAATTTCAGCTTTTTCAGCATTAGTGGTTGGGGTATAGCCTTGGATTACTATTGAATGGTTTGCCTTGGAGACAAACAGAGATCATTCTTTCATCTTTGAGATTGCATCCAAGTACTGCATTTCTGACTCTTTTGTTGACTGTGAGGGCTACTCTATTTCTTCTAAGGGATTCTTGCCCACAGTAGTAGATATAATGGTCATCTGAATTAAATTCACCCATTCCAGTCCATTTTAGTTCACTGTTTCCCAAAATGTCGATGTTCAGTCTTGCCATCTCCTGTCTGACCACTTCCAACTTACCTTGATTTATGGACCTAACATTCCAGGTTCCTATGCAATATTGCTCTTTCCGGCATCAGACTTTACTTCATCACCAGTCACATCCACAACTGGGCATTGTTTCTGCTTTGGTTCAGCTTCTTTATTCTTCTATGGATTTATTTGTTCACTGATCTCCAGGAGCATATTGGGCACCTACCAACCTGGGGAGTTCATCTTTCAGTGTCCTATCTTTTTGCCTTTTCATACTGTTCATGGGGTTCTCCAGGCAAGAATACTGAAGTGGTTTGCCACTCCCTTCTCCAGTGGACCACATTTTGTCGGAACTCTACGTGGCATGGCTTATAGTTTCATTGAGTTAGACAAGACTGTGATCCAAGTGGTCAGTTTGTTTTCTGTAATGGTGGTTTCCATTCTATTTGCCTTCTGATGGATACTCTACTGTATTGCTCAGTCTCAAATCCCCTCAAAATCAGATCCTTTCGTGTTGCAGTGGTTGGAAGCAAGGAACACCCGTGTTTTGCTCACACCCAGTTTTTCCAGTTGTCTCCACTCCCAGGAGACCTTGTGTTAGAAAGCATAAGATAACATGTTACCTCTTCCAGTCCTTTTAGGGTCTCCATGAGGTGTGATAATCAGCGTTTCAGAGGGCAATAAACAAAGACTCAGGTCAACTAAGAGGACACGTGAAGTCTGTTAAAGCTTTGTAAGGGAATTCCCTGGTTGCCCAGTGGTTAAACATCTGCTGTTGAATGCAGGGGATTTGAGTTCTATCCCTGGTCAGGGAAGTAAGATCCCACAAGCTGCAGAGCTGAACTGAGCCCATGTGACACAACTATAGAATCCGTGAGCTACAGTGAAGTATCCTGCCTGCTGCAACTGAGGCCTGACGGCCAAATAAATAAATATGTTAAAAAACGGTGCTTTTGAGGCGGGAGAGAGAGGAAAGGTCAGGCAGGTGTGACAGCATGTGATTTAAGTGGGGCAGAGGTCACAGGTGCAGAGAGGCAGTGTGGAGAGCCCAGATTGTCACCACGACACAGGTGCCCTTTGACCTTTGGTCCTAAGTGCCCTTTTAGCTTTTTCATCACTGCCCCCCTGCACAGACCCCGACTGCTTCCTGATGGCTGTCTCCTGATTCTTTGCTCTGAACATGCTTCCACTTTATGAGGGTCCTGGGTGTCAGCCCCTCAGAATCCCACCCAGGGAACATGGTATCTAGTCATCCCTACTGCCTGCCCCTCAGTGGCACCAAGGGCTTCCTCTCTGGTGGGCATTTCTGTTGGGCTTTAAAAACAATAACCCTGCCCCTTGACTTTGATGGTGAGGCTACCATGGTTTCTGATTCTGGAAGGTCTCCTTTTTCCAGCAGGTTGATTCAAGCCATTAGAAAAATAGCTGTTACTACTTGCACAAGGGTTACTTGAGTTGGTTTCTTTGGTCCTTTTAAAATACAATTACATAGACGTTTATCTGTTCCATTACAAATGCAATTCATGATCATCACAGCAAACGTGGAAGACACCAGAAATGTAGAAGAAAAACATCACCATTTGTTAGTGTTTGTCAATTTTATTTTGGTTGCTTCTTTTTTTTTTGTCGTTTGTTTATGGTAGCCATGATCTATATGATGTATCATGATCTGTATGATAGAATCATATATGTCATATATAATGCAAGTATTTATTGTATATAATTTATATATACAAATATGTATCTGTTGACTAAAGCAAAATGCACAGCCTAAAAGTTGTGAGTGAAGTCTTATTGGAGGATCTTACTGAGGACTGTTACCTGGGAGACAGCCTCTCAGGTAGCTCTGAGGAACTGCTCCAAAGAGGTAAGGGAGGAGTCAGTCATATGTAGGAAAACATCCAAGGACTACTGCTAATCTTGGATAATCAGAATAATAATCAGAAATTATTCTGCAGACTTTGTTTCTTTATTTATTTTAATCTCTCATTAACAGAGATCTCAAGTTAATGATTTTAGTACTTTTCTATGTTTGAGAAGGTGCAGGAATCTGAGCTCATTGAAATGACTCCTGCGATATGCACCTTAACTATCTAGGGCCAGTGTCTAAAGCACAGAATGCTGTTTTTCTACATCCTGAATTTCCTTCAGGGCACACCTTCCTAGGGCAGCTGCAAGGACTGATGGCTTGGGATTTGTGAAACTGGGTTGGTGGGCAACGTTTTTAGTTTACTGAAAGGGCAGGCAGCATTTCCTGTCCGCATGCCATGCGTCACACACATACATGTTTATCTATGAACTATGAGCTTATAAATACGTATCTAGGAATTATGAACCACGTATCATAAGCACTTTCATAGTCCTCCAGCCTCTTCAAAGGTCATATTTGATGGCTTCCTAACATTACATGACACTTTGTAAAGACCACTTTAAACTCTTTGACGCTCAGGCTATAATCCAATTTTGTTACCAGTAAAATTCTAGTAGACACAGGTGTGGCTTCCCAGGTAGCTCAGTGGTAAAGAATCCACCTGCCAATGCAGGAGACACAGAGATGTGGTTTCAGTCCCTGGGTCGGGAAGATTCCCTGGAGGAGGAAATGGCAACCCACTCCAGTATTCTTGTCTGGAGAATCCCATGGACAGAGAAGCCTGGTGGGCTACAATCCCTGGGTTAGCAAAGACTCAGATAGGACTGAGTGACTGAGTGCATACACACTGTTGTATGCAGAGCATTGTAAGATTGTTTTTCTATAAGTTAGATTTCTAAAGTGGAATTATTGACTTGTGGGGTATAGGCATTTTTTCAGCATTTTGACCAATTGCTTTCAAAACGATCCTTCCCATCCACCTCCCAACTTGCTATGTGAGGATGATCCTTGGCTCTGGCCTTTATCAGGGCCATTTGGTGCAGGACATACTTTATATTTCCTGCATTTTAACCTTAATAAGTGACTGGTTTGTGCATGTTTGAATTATTTATGACTGGTAAGAGAAAAAAATAATCAGAGATTCTTACAATTTATTCAGATTTCAGCATCTGAGAGGCATTGATCAGCACTATTATGACCACAGCAGCACCACTATCTGGGCAAATCCTTATTACCCGGCCGGTAATTTCATCCTGGAAATGAACCTCTTTTTGGAGTTACAAATGTTCTGAGTTAATACAAGGAAAGTATTAAAGGTGATTTGGGGATAAAAATGCATATAGATTTTAGCTAATGAAGACTTTTAAAATAAATTGTCCATAAAATTATTTGGAATGTGATGGTAGCTATTATACTTCTTCAGTCCCTAACGTTAATACTGATGAGTAAAGAAAAGTTGAAATAATCAACTGAAAAGCTACAATTTTCTTCTGAATGTTTATATTTTATTATGTATTGTTGTATATTTTAGAAGAAATGGGAAACAAAAGATTCCCAGCGTGCCTTAACACATTAACAACACAAATCCATCTTACTGGGTTTTACATTGCCATTGAGTCCTGTTGAGTTTTGCTCATGTGGTTTTGTCCCCACCATTATGGAATTGTGTTGTATTTGAAATGGAAATTATTCTGCAGACTTTGTTTCTTTATTTGATTATGCCTCTGTTAAGCCATGTAAAAGTAATTGTAACTGACAGTGACAAACAGTACAAATTCCAAGTATGATAAGGGAATGCGATTTGAAAGCAAAAGGAATTTTGAGAATAAGAGTAGGAGGAAGGAATCATGAACCTGTTTTTTTTTTTTTAGATGCAAGTAATTTTTGAACTATTTTGGTATAACTAAACAAGAATTCTCACTGATGTAACATGTGAATGAATGAACTCACCTATAATTTTGTGATTTCTTGACTATCATTGAATATATTGAATAAATGTGATCCTCAATTGTACTTTTTCTTTGGTATTTCTTTTTAAAAATATTTGTCTATCTATTTATTTATTTTTGGCTGCGCTGGGTCTTAGTTTCAGCGTGCAGGCTCTTCATCGAAGCGTGTGGACTTCTTTGTAGCTACAGCACCTCGGCTTAGCTGCCTCTGCAGCATGTGGGATCTTAGTTCCCCTACCAGGGATCCAGCCCATATCCCCTGCACTAGCAGGTGGATTCTCAACCACAGAGCCACCAGCAAAGTCCCAAACGTGGCCTCATTTTGTGACAAGCGCCTGACATTAGTGCCTCTCAAGGATTTGTTGTTATTGCTCAGCTGCTAAGTCACGTCCCACTCTTTGTGACCCCACGGACTGCAGCACGCCAGGCTCCCCCGTCCTTCACCATCTCCCCGAGTTTGCTCAAATTCATGTCCATTGAGTGAATGATGCCATCCAACCATCTCATCCTCTGCTGCCCCTTCTCCTGCCCTCAATCTTTCCCAGCATTAGGGTCTCTTCCAGTGAGTCAGCTCTTCCCATCAGGTGGCCAAAGTATTGGAGCTTCAGCTTCAGCATCAGTCCTTCCAATGAATATTCAGGGCTGACTTCCTTTGGGCTTGACTGGCTTGTTCTTGCTGTCCAAGGGACTCTCGAGAGCCTTCTCCAGCACCACAGTTCGAAAGGGTCGTCGAGGATATGCGCTGCTGCCTTGAAGAAGCCTCAGGACCTTGTGCCAGTAGCCTCTGTCCTGGCCAGGCTTCCTGGCAAATGCAGCTCCATCTCTGAGGCTTTGTGCCTGGAGGAGCCAACCAAGCGTGCAGTCCTATAGAGGGCAGTCTCTGCTCGGCTTTGCTTTTCGGAGCTGCCGGCCGCGGCCCTGAATACCTGGGCTTGCAGGTCCCGAGACCCTGGTCGCGTGTCTCGGCCGCAGATTCCCACCCGCCCAAAGCTCCCCGGCCCCAGCAGCCCGCGATGAGGAGAGTGGCTGAAGGCAGCCGGGAGTCCTGCGAAGGCAGCGGGTGCCCGTTGCTCCCTATTCCCAAGAGAGGGATCTGCCGGCTGCCTGATGCTTCCCGCGAACTCAAAAAAAAAAAAAAAAAAAATTTAGGTTAAAGAAACAACCCATAAATACGTAAATAAAATGGTCACTCGTAGCGATCACGGGGGAGGGTACCTCGCTTTGCAGCCGTAGGCGGCGGAAGTGGAGGAGGCGGTGGGAGGTACTCCCACCTCCCACCCGCAGCTCCCCCGGGCCACCCCTCAGGAGAAGGACGAGATTATTCCGATCGGCCGGAAAGGGGTTCAGAAGTCGTCCTTCCTTTGGACTCCGGGCCAAGGGCCGCACCTCCCCCTGCAGCCCCGGGCGGCGGGCGCGCTCCCGCCGGGCTCTGGCTGGCGCGTCCCTGGTGGGCCCGGCCGGAGTCCCCCCGCGCCCGCGATCGCTGGGTCATGGGCGCCGCCGGCTCCTCGGCTCTGGCCCGCCTGGGCCTCCCCGCGCCGCCCGGGCCCCGCTGGCTGGGGGTGGCCGCCCTGGGACTGGCCGCGGTGGCGCTGGGAGCCGGCGCCTGGCACCGCGCGCGGTCCCGGCGGCGCCGGCGGCTGCAGCAGGTGGGCACCGTGAGCGAGCTCTGGATCTACCCGGTCAAGTCCTGCAAGGGGGTGTCGGTGGACGCGGCCGAGTGCACGGCCCTGGGGCTGCGCAGCGGCCACCTGCGGGACAGGTAGGGCCGGGCGCGGGAGCGGCGCGGGGTGGGCTCGGAACGCTAGCGGGAGCGGGGGAGGCCTGCAGGATCCTTCCCTTACAAAATGGGATCTGGCGGGGGGCGGGGGAGCGGTGACAGAGATAGGCAAGAAAAAAGAGAAAAGGGGGCCATCACCTCCCAACGGCAGACCCAGGGACCCGACCCGCCTTCGGGATATGGCTGTATTTCCACCTCCCACCGGCTCTCTCACGGCTTGCGCTCCAGAGTAAGTGCGGCATCTTCTCATTTGTCCCCAGGTGTCTGCCGGTGCGCGGGCAAACTTCAGCTTAGTCTAGCGGGCTTCACAGGCTTAGTCCCGGTCACTCTATTTTTGGCAATTATCTCTTGAGAACTTGGGGACACAAGGAGCATGGAGCCCAGCCTTCAAGCAGCACACCAAGGTGGAGCGCATAATCGTAATAACAGCAGTTAAAGCTTAAGCTTCTTGCAGCTTAAAAAGTGCTATTGCGTATGTTAGTTTCTCTAATTCTCTCATGCACTCTTCTATGGGTTAAAAATAACTGAGGTTCAGAGCCACACCATCGTGAGTGGAATCATGGTTCTTGTTTCCTTTAGCATGCTGGTTCTTTGTAAATACTGGTTTTATTCTATCTGGGTGGTTATGACCTGTGTAAATTCCTGGGTTCAGCGAAGGCTGCCAGAGCCCAGAGAAAGCAGCTTTGTCCTCTTGTGGGTCTGGCTTCAGCCTCATTGTAAGGCCGCACTTCAGACTGCCTCCCAGACCAGTCCTGAGTTTCTGCAGGGAACAGGCAGGGCTGATGCAGGCTGCAAATTTCCCTCTTCTGGCTGCCCAGAGGGTAATTCATGAGGTAGTGGAAAGGTGAGCTGTTTTTGTTATCACCCCATCAGAAAATGTGATAAAGAGAAGCAAACACAAGCTTGAAGTCCTAGATGATAATTGACTCAATGTGATAAGTGTCAGGGAAGCCAGAGGGAGGAGCGGTGGAAGAACTTCCTAGGTGGAACTGAAAATGTGGTCTATACACACTGGACTATTATTTACCCAGGAATGAAGTTCTGATCCATGCTTACAGCACAGATCTTGAAAACATCATGTTAAGTGAAATAAGCCAGACACAAAAAGACAAACACTATATCGTTCCAGTTATATGAAGTATGTAGAATAGTCAAATTCATAAAGAGCGAAAGTGGATTAGAGGTAGCCAGGGGCAGGGGCCTGAAACAGGTAATTATTGCTTCATGGACACAGAGTGTCTGTTTGGGATGATGAAAAGGTTCTGGAAATAGATAGTGGTGATGGCTGCACAGCATTGTGCAATTATTTAATGCCACTGTGCTTAAATATGGTTAAGATCCTATTTTTTTCATGTCCATTCTCTGTTGGAGATTTGCATTGTTTTCACTTTGAATCATGAATAATGCTGCAGTGAATATTGGTGTGCAGGTACCTATCTGAGTCCCTGCTTTTAGCTCTTCTGGGTATATGCCTAAGAATATGTTGGATATTTTATGCTGTGTGTATTTTACCACCGTGAAAAAAATTGAAAAGGAAAAGAAAGGCTGGCATATGTGAGATCACAGATGGTGAGAATGACTGGGAGGGCAGCTGGATTGTAAAGGGTCTTGCAGAAGAGTTAGGGTTTTATTCTAAAAACTGGAACTATGGGGGAACTTTGCATGAGCGTGACATTATTAGATTTGTATTTTAGAAATACGAGACTACCACTATTACAAGGAAGGATTAGCAGAAAGAATATTCAAGTGCTGGTACCAGGGATCTAGGACAGGATAGAACTGTGTCCAGGATGAAGAACTGCTAAGAGGAAGTTCCTTTAGGAAAGGACTTACACTAAGTTTATTTTTTAGTAGGGCTGAGCAACTCAGCCACCTGCTGGAGGTGGTGATCTTCCGTATCTGCCATATTTTTTACGTAGGTCTGTGGATCTCTGGGGAGGGAGAGAGTGGGACAAATGGAGAAAGTAACATCAACGTGTATACACTATCAGGTGTCAGACGGATAGCTAGTGAGAGGTCGCTGTGTAGCATGGGGAGCCCAGTCTGGCACTCTGTGGTGGCCTGGAGGGGTGGGATGGTGGGAGGGGAGGGAGGATTTGGAGGGGCGGGACGTGTATGACTACAGCTGATTTGTATTGTTATATGGCAGAAACCAGCACAACACTATAAACATTAAGAGAATGAAAAGTAAAAAAAAATATGAATGGCCCCAAAAAAGATACATGCAAAAGAAAAAAAGAAACACAAGCTGACTCCTGTCATAATCATTCCACTCAGTGTGACTCTTCAGCTCAGTTCAGTTGCTCAGTTGCGTCTGACTCTGTGACCCCATGGACTGCAGCACGCCAGGCCTCCCTGTCCATCACCAGCTCCTGGAGTGTACTCGAACTCATGTCCGTTGAGTCGGTGATGCCGTCTAACCATCTCGTCCTCTGTGGTCCCCTTCTCCTCGGGCCTTCAATCTTTCCCAGCATCAGGGTCTTTCCATTCAGTGTGAACGGAAATGACCAAAATGTTAGTGTGTCTAGCTTCCTGGGTAGCCTGAGACGCCCTCTGTGCAAATGCATCATTTTTTTTTTTTTTCTTGTTCCTGGAAACAGTTCATTTTATTGCTCTTCTTTCTCTATTTCTCTTTGTTCTGGGAAGTACCTCTAGACCCTGAGCACTGAGCCAGAAAAGAATATTGTCCACATTAACAATAGCCCTTTTGGCAAATTGCAGAAGTCACAGCTCTGATTACTGAAACGTTCACTTTTTTGAAAGGTGGGAGTGGATTTGGTGAAGTCTAAGTGGCATTGATTGCTGTTCAGCTCTAATCCACACTCTGTGAACAGTGTCTTGTTTCCACCAGCAGGAATGCCTCCTGATGCCAGGCACCATGCTTCCTCATCTTTCTCTGAGATATCATCTACTTAGGGCAATTGAGATGAAGATATAACTTCTTTGATTTCTGTGCCATCAAGGAGCTCAGAATGTTCTGCAGATATTTTGTTCGATACATGAGTGATTATTAAACACTGTGAAATGAACTGACAGATTCAGTCTTGCTGGACCGATGAACTGATGTTTAGGACAGACAGACAGACAGATGCACAGAAACACCAGGCTTACAGTGAGGAAATCAAAGGTGACAGCGCGCCCCTGAAGCTCCCCCAGAGACTGGCTGTCTGTCATGCCGGTCCATGCATATCTTGTGTTTTGAAAATGGCAGGTTTTGGCTTGTGATCAACAAGGAGGGGAATATGGTTACAGCTCGACAGGAACCCCGCCTCGTCCTGATTTCTCTGACCTGTGAGGGTGACACGCTGACCCTCAGTGCGGCCTACACCAAGGACTTGCAGCTGCCCATCAAGACACCCACCACAAATGTGGTGCACAAGTGCAGGTAAGAAAAGGATAGACCTTAATCTTGACACGAATATTTCTTCGTACAGTTTTGGCAAATTGTGTGCTGTGGAAGGAATTCAGAGAAATGTTATTAATAATTAACTATTGATGGCAAATGTACCATATGTAGGGTCAAATTCTCACCATGGTGACGATCTGAAAGAAGGTGGGAAAGGGGGCAACTTCAGAAAAACATGCATTGATGTGGAGCAAAGAAAGAAAAGTCTTTTGCAGTAAACTATGGGAACAAAGGCATATTGACATAACATCACCAGAGGATAAAGGATGCAAATCAGGGCAGAAGGAGTGGAGAAAGGATCCTAGAAGAGATGAGGTTAGATCCATGTATTACCTTAGGATCATCTCTGTGTTGCCTGGAAAGAATGGGAACTTTCGAAATCTATGGAAAACTATGGAAGGAGTCACAAATGGCTATATGACCCATGATATTTAGTCCTAACGAAAGGAACTTCCAGAATAGAAAAGAATGTCTGCAGTCAGAAGAGTGATCTGACCTGCGGATGCCCAGGGGTCCCTGTCATAGTGAGAGTAGATATTCAGCCTGCAGGCTGCTCTAAACAGAGGCTCTTTCCTCAACATCGGAAGGACAGCAAAGGGCCAATTATTCCAGGAAAAGCGGCTCTGTCTTAAGAAGTCATGTCTAGAGTTGTTTTTTTCTTTTAATCTTATTATGGGAAAGTCAAAATACGATCTAATTGTACTGTTGTAATAATGTCTGCATTTTGAATTAAAATGCAATATGAATGTTAAATTAGTCCACAGCCTATTATAGAGAATAGTATGACATTAAAAAGTGTAGTTACTTGACTGGAAAAAAAGTGAAGTTACCTAAAAAAGTCTAAAGACCCCCCCAAAACTCATAAAATGCAAAATTAATATAATTTCCATAATATCAGGTTTGTAAATATAATGTTTTAATTTTAATTTGGGGCTTCCATTGTGGCTCAGCACTAAAGAATCTGCCTGCTAATACAGGAGACTTGAGTTCAGTCTCTGGGTCAGGAAGATCCCCTGGAGTAGGAAATGCAACCCACTCCAGTATTCTTGCCTGGAAAATCCCATGGATAAAATGAGGCTGGCGGCTACAGTCCACGGGGTCGCAAAGAGTCAGACATGACTTAGTGACTCAACAACATTTTGGTGGTTTTTCTGATTATAAAAGTTATACATATTCATTGTTTAAAATTGCAAAATTCCAGAAAAAACCAAAACCCTTCTCAGACAACTATAATTCATATTTTGACATATCTTCTTTCTGTCTCTAATTGCTAATACTTTAAAAACCATTGAAATAGTACAGAAGACTGTCTTGAATATGATTCACATACTTAAGTGGACATGTTGAGTATTTTTCAGATTGTTAAAAAAGTCTTCAAACATACCATTTTCATGTTGGTGTGATATTTCATCCCATGAATGTCTTTGAATGCCTTTTGACATGTCCCAAAGATTAAACATTTGGATTGTTTTCAGTTTTTTTCTAGGTGTGAAGAAGAATGTGATGAATAACTTGGCATCAATCTCTGTTCATATCTTTTATTATTTCTTTAGGGAAAAAATTTTAGCAGTGGTTTCACCAACAACAAGAGTATGAGTACTGTAGACTTTATTTATTTGACTGTGCTAGGTCTTCGCTGTGTGGACTTTAGGCGCGGCAAGTAGGAACTCTTCTAGTTGCGGTGCGCGGGCTTCTCACTGCGGTGGCTTCTGTTATTGCAGAGTATGGGCTCCAGGGCCTGAGGGCTTCAGTAGCTGCAACTCCCAAGCTCTAGAGGGCTGGCTCAGTACTTGTGGTGCATGGACTTAGTTGCTCCGCAGTATATAGGATCTTCCCAGATCTGTGTCTCCTGCACTGTCAGGGGGATTCTTTACCGTTGGGTCACCAGGGAAGCCCTCCTGTAGACATCTGACAGATATGTCTATATATTATATAGATATATACACACACATATATATGTATATACTGCTAAATCATTTTGCAGAGTGGTTATACCAGGTATATATTTACTAGCAGTTTATAAGTATGTGTCTCATTTCTTTTTGACCATTATGTTCAAAAATCTTTTGCCATTTTTGTGAGAAAACGGTAATTTCTTATTGATTTAATTTGTATTTTTGATTGTCTGAGGCAGACTTTTTAATATGCCTATTGCAATGTGTATTTCATGTTTCTCCATATTCTGGTTCCTGCTTGCCTGCCAGGGTGAGATATTTACCCATAATTTCTTGTGGTTAACAATTTTCCATTTAACTATTGGTTCACTTGGAATTATGTGGACGCTTTTCCTGGTCCCATAGAGGCTTTTGGTCCATTCCCCCAAAGACTACACAAGGGCATGTTGGGAAATTGCAAAATAAGAAGATTTAGATGTGCTATAGATGAAAGATGCCAAAAATCCTTTGAACTTAGATTTCCTTTAGCAACCCAGGCTATTCTCTTGTGAAGGAGCTATAACTTCAGCTCACTTTCCTAAAGATTTCTGATGTGTTTGGAGGGCCAAAACTTTCAAAAGTTCATGATCATAGTCACTGCACTTGTTTTCACAGCTTTCAAATAGATGTTTTCAGAGGATTTTGTAAGCCCAAATTCTTGTATCCTCTCATACTTAAAAAAGCAAAGCAATAAAATCTGCCCCTTGTGACTAGCAGCAACCTTCTACTAAGATGTGTGTTTGATCGCGCAAATGCTCCGTCACCAAAATCACACACAAACAGACCTCTCCCCACCTCTGTGGAGCATTTCCTAAAAGATATCTGAGAGGCTGTCTCCTGGGCCATAGTCCTCAGTAAGTCCCCAAATTAAACTGAACTCAGCCCTCATGTTGTGCATTTTTTAAGTTGGCCCCATAGGTACCCCCAACTCTTAGCATGCCTCACTCACATCACCCCTCCAACTCTGGCTGGCTCCCCGTATGCACTTCCAACAAACTTTGGCAGACAGCACATACAGTGAGCACATACAGGAAGGTAGCTTAAATCTGCAGGCCCAGGAAAGATCACAAACTTAAACTTTAGTGCCACTTTTGAAGGGAGAAAGGGAATCTGACAGCATTTGGTCTGAGGGGTTGCAGGATTGAGAGAAAGCATACAAGCTTAAGAATTCTGCCATTTAAGATAGCAAGAAGCATGGAGTAGGTGTATCCAGAGAAGGCTTGAAAAAGCCTCAGAATCCCTACCAGGACTGACACGAGGTGTTTCTCTCCAGAAAACAGTTGGTAAAGACTGGAGGAGGTGACTGCTACTTCATATGCAAAGCCAGCAACACAAAACTCCAAGGAATGCAAAAAAAAAATCATTAAAACATTTTATCGCCAAAGAATCATAATAATTTTTCACTAACCTATTTCGGAGACACAGACATCTGTGATGTGCCCAATTAACTGAAAATAGCTGTTTTAAAGACACTCAGCGATATATAAGAAAACACAGAAAGACAATTTGATTAAATCATGGAAACGATAAGTGGACAAAATGAGAAGTTAAGGAGGTAGAAATAAAAAAAAAACAAGCAAACAAATTCTGGAAGGGAAGATAAAATGAATGAAATTAAAAATGCGGTGGAGTGCATCAACAGCAGAATGAATCAAGCGAAGGAAAGAATCTGTGAGAATAAACACAGGATCTTTGAAATTATCTAGTCAGAGAACAACAAAAAAGAGTGAATAAAAGCTATGTGGTCTATGGGATATCATTAAAAGAAGCAATTTGTGAATTATTGGAGTTCCCGTAGGAGAAGAGAAATAGAAGGTGACAGAAAGATTATTTAAAGCTAAGAAATTCCCAAGTCTGGGAGAGATTTGCTATCAATCAATGGGATGAAAGGGCTTCCCTGGTTGGCAGAGAGTTTTTAGATATGACATGAGAAGCACAAACAAGAAAAGCAAAAATAAATAAATGAGACTCCATCCAACTAAAAAGCTTCTGTACAACAAAAGAAAACTATCAGCAAAATGAGAAGAGATATTTGCAAAACATGTATTTGGTACGAGGGTAATAACTCAGCAGGATAAAAACTCAAACAATCCAATTAAAAAATGGGCAAAGGAACTAAGTAGACATTTTTTTATAGAAGACATAGGTCCCTTGACTCTGTCCTCTTTCCCAAACTTTAGCATTTTCAAAACATGATCATGATTTATGTTGAATTATGGACCACTTACTTACTTACTTACTTGATGTTTTTCTTTAAATTGATTCAACTTTTTAAAATCCTGAAATATGAAAGGAAGGAAGTGTTAGTCGCTCAGTAGTGTCCGACTCTGCCGTCCCATGGTCTGTACCCCTCCAGGCTCCTCTGTTCACGGAATTCTCCAGGCAAGAATACTGGAGTGGGTTGTCATTCTTTTCTCCAGGGGATCTTCCTGACCCAGGGATCCAACCCAGGTCTCCTGCATCTCCTTCATTGCAGGTGGATTCTTTAACACTGAGCCACCTAGGAAGCCCCTGTTATCATTATACCAGCCTTTTAACAAAGATTTCTCTCCAACTGGGTGAACAATATTTTTGCAGCAATTTTATTTTATACTAATACATTAGGTTTCTTCTGGAGAACTACTTCTCTTTTCAAACACATGATCTCATTTTATTCTGCCTGCATTCCTTCCGGGCAAGACATCACAAGGCTGCATCTGCATCTCTGGTTTATAAAATAGATAAGCAATGAGGATTTACTCTAAAGCACAGGGAATTATATCCAACATCTTACAATAACCTGTAATGGAGTATAATTTGCAAAAAAGCTGAGCCACTATATTGTGCACCTGAAATTAAACAAATATTGTAAATCAATCGTAAAAAAAAATGGAGAAAAGAAGGATTGAAATTCTGTCTTTATTTGGGTTTCCACATAGTTCAGAGTCAGGGCCAGGCTAGAATGACGTCTCCTGGTAATGAAGGAATTACAGCGACGGCACAGAAAGGTGCAGCCTTTCGGATCTGTAGAGGACGTGGCAGGGTGTCCACGCTGTCAAAGTCATGCCTGTTCTTTGTCCCCATCCCTTGCAGAGTGCACGGCTTGGCGATCGAGGGCAGAGACTGTGGCGAGGCTGCGGCCCAGTGGATAACAAGCTTCCTGAAGACGCAGCCCTACCGCCTGGTGCACTTTGAACCCCACATGCCACCGAGAAATTCTCATCAAGTAGAAGATGCATTCGGACCCACAGACCAGGTCAGAGGATCATCCCTTGGTTTTTGGCCTTCAGTGTGTGTCCTACGGAAGGCAGGCTTCCTTGGAAGGGGAGAGCATGGCGCATGTCTGCTGAGCTCAAATCTCATCATTTATCTTTTGTGGTCTCTTATGACAAAAGCTGTTACTTTTGTCATAAGCTATTGGTAAAAAATAAAGCCCTTCCCTTGGGAGCATCATCTTGATTTGGAGGACTCTTGCATTTTTGCCCGAGAGCAAAAATTCCTATTTATAGAAGCTTCTGGTGCCAACATGGCTTCGAAACTCTTCTAGGTCAGCATCTTTCCCAATCCCTCTGTAATTGCACGAGGAGTCCAGCCTTTTTACACTGAGATTGCCATGTTGTATCAGATCTCAGTTGGGCAAATGAGTGTGAGTATGGAAATCCACAGATTTAAAATGACCAGACTGCCCCTCCCTTAAAGGAATAAGGCTGTAAGAATTCATCCTAAGAGTGAAACATACAGTGCTCTGTGGCACCGTTGCCATAGCCATGTTGAATGTTGATTTGCAGATTGCATGAAAAATACATATCCATGGAATCAGTGAATATTTTTGATCATACATAATGAGGTCATCAAACCCAACCACCTTGTTAAAATCAATGTGTTAGAGTTTGGAGGATGAGAAAGGCGGCAGCTGTAAGATTCTGAGACCCCATTTTCTTCACTCCATCATGCAGTTCCTGTTATCTGCAAGGCTATTTAAATTTTCTGAATTGCTGTGACTTTGCTATAAAAAGAAATAGAGAAATACTTAGAAAGATTGCGTGGGGAGGTAGGGTAAGGGAGGGGTGGAAGGTTCCAGGAACCAGAACCATGTGACCTCTGAGAAATGCCTTTGTGTGTGTCACGCTCTAACAATTCTTCTTTCCTCATCAGATCCCATACTCAGATGCCAGCCCCTTCTTGATCCTTTCTGAGGCATCGTTGGCAGATCTCAACTCCAGGCTAGAGAAGAAAGTTAAAACAGCTAACTTCAGGCCCAATATCGTAATTTCAGGCTGTGGTGTCTATGCAGAGGTAACACTATGCCTTTCTTGTTCCTTTCCTTGGACTTAACTTTTTTTTTTTTTAAGGTGTGAGTCTTAGATGCTTGATTAGGTTATTCTGAAGGATGCATATTTTTTGGGGGGGGACCACAGTGCCTCCTGGTGGAGAAATGTACACAGACCAGGCTGGGGCACTCTAACCTGAGGTGCCAGCATTTTGGATTGTTTCGAAATATACAAGCCTTTTAATTGCTAAGTCCTAACAACCCCATGGACTGTAGCCTGCAGGCTCCTCTGTCCATGGAATTCTCCAGGCAAGAATACTAGAGTAGGCATACAAGAGACTCATTTTATGATTAAAAAGCAAAAGAGAAATTCCATTATACACATATAAAGAATAATACACACTATCAGAGTTAAAATTATGGGTCTGGAAACTTCTCTCTGGCTTGTGATCAACAAAGGACTGGGCAGGTTTGTTTTAACTCATGGATTCTTGTCTTTAGCCCCTTCCCTATGAGGGTAAGATGGTCAGGACCACAATCAGATGTCCTTCTTACTATTGCCTTGAGTCCCTCACTTTTTTTTTTTTGTATCTCTCAAAGGTTCCACCCTGGAAGACTCAATTCATATCCCACCTTTTTCTTAAAACCTCCCCTGACCAGAGCAGGGCAGCCTGAAAATCTTTTCTCTAAACCACCAGCCCCAGGCTTGCTTGCACAGATCAACCAGCACAAGGGTGCTGTCTTATAATGCTTTCTCTCCGGTTTTCTGGACCTTTTAAAAGGAATACTGACTATGTGTATATGCTGTCTCCCCTGCTGGATTTGAGGGGCACAGTCCATCGATTTGATTTGTCTTTAAAGTAGGCACCAGTGACCCATGCTGTAGACAAATGCCCGAGGAACTTCCTGGGCCGGAGAGCTTTATATTAATAAATGCTCCTCTGGAGATGCAAAGGGAAGTAAGATTATCAGCCTCCTCTAGATTTGTCCCTATCCAGTCAGGGGAGATACAAAGTAAATAGATGGAATGATTAAGGATCTTAATCCATTTTAGGCGAGCAGGAAAGGATATCTTACAACCTAGAGTAATTCCCCCTCTCCATAACCCCTCCTCTATTTCATCTGCTCCCTGTCTCAGCCCCCACCCTTGCCTTCCCTACTGCCTCCAATCAGGCAGGCTTCCTGAAGGAGATGAATTTCTTTTTTATTTTTATTTTTAAATTTTTATTGGAGTATAGTTGCTTTACAATGTTGTGTAAGTTTCTGCTGCACAGCAAATTGAGTCAGCTATATTTGTACCTATATCTCCTCTTTTTTGGATTTCCTTCCGATTTAGGAGCATTGAGTAGAGTTCCCTGTGCAGGTTCTCATTAGCTGTCTATCTTATACATGACATCAATAGTGTATATGTGTCCATCTCCATCTCCCAGTTCCTCTCGCCCTTGGTATCCATGTGTGTTCTGAACATCAGCATCTCTCTGCTTTGCAAATAAGTTTGTCCGTACCATTTTTCTAGATTCCACATATGAGTGATACCATACAGTATTTATTCTTCAGAGATGAGTTTCGATTCCGGTTTTACAAGTGAGAGGAAGGGGAGCGTTCCATTTCAGGGGAAAGAACTGACAGGTCAAAGGCAGAGGGCGGAAACAGGAAGGCATGATGTAAAGTCAGCCATCACTGATGGAAGTGGCTGCTTAGCTGTCAAATCCCATGACATCCCCCCTCAGGGGTGAGTCAGGTCTGGGACTCTGAAGTGCTCACCTGACTTACGTGCTTTGGCCCCAGGACTCATGGAGGGAGCTTCTTATTGGTGACGTGGAACTGAAAAGGGTGATGGCTTGCTCCAGGTGAGACACACGTGCCGCTGCTCGAGAAGGGGAGGAGAAGGGGAGAGCTGTCTGTTCTGTCCAGTGTCTGATGCCCTGTGTGTGTGTCCAGGTGCATTTTAACCACAGTGGACCCGGACACCGGCGTCATGAGCAGGAAGGAGCCACTGGAGACCCTGAAGAGGTAAGACCACGCGACTTAATATCTCTGAAGAAGCAGGGAGAACACCGTTCAGGAGTATTCTTGAAGCAGTAGAGGGTCCTGGTGACTGAGTAATTTAGGAAATATCTCTGGGTGCTTTGGTCTCGGAATGCCTACTTGCACAATTAATTTTACTTTTCATTTAGAATTTGTGATCCGAGCACACCAGTTAAAAAGCAATAACACATGGTTTAGATATTTTGACCAACTTTACTATGGACTTCTCATTAGGTGATCTCACAAATTCATTAGGTGTGATAAGGGCTTTCTGGTGCTTTGAGAAATGCCCGACTGTTTTAGAGGAGCCTGTTGAAGTATGCAGGAGTGAAGTGAGGTGATGCCTGGAGTGTGCTGAAGTTTTAGCAAAAGTGTACTTGGAAAGATATGTCAATCTTGATAAACAGAGCCTGGGTGATAATTAGGTGGAGAGTCATTGCACTATTCTATCTACTTTTTTGTTTATGTTAAAATTTTCACAGTAAAATTTTTTTTAATGAAAGTGACAGAGAAGTTTAAATTGTTTAGAACAATATTTATGATAATGTTCATTTTAAAAAGCTGATTACAAAATTGCATATATAGTACTAACTTTTTTGTTATTTTATTTTCCTTTTTAAAATATATAAATTCACCTGAGTAGTTAAAAGGCTGGAAGTCTGTAAACTGAAACATTAATGGAGGCGCTCTTTTGGTAATGGAATTATGGGGAAAATATATATTCTGATAGGTAGCCTCTAAACTTTCTCTAAGCAACCTGCAGTACATTTGCTAAAACAATTCATGATTCATGCCCTTCTGTACTGTTTTTTGCCAAATCTGGAGCCAGGACATGGTGTAAACCCTCAAAGTGACGCTCATTTCCCCTGGTCTTCAGTTTTGAATGCCGGATCACAGGTGGGGTGTCAGGTCTCATTTCTTCAGCCCCTGAGGCTTTCGGCTTGGACCCTGACATACATCCTTGGGTATTAATTGCAGAGGAGGAGAGGGAAGATGGGGGCTGGTAACTTCTGCTTTAGGCAAAGCCCCAGAAGACTTAAGGAAGGAATGCAGTGGAAGTTTGGCCATCTGACATAAAAGGCATCATGAAGAGCACATTAAGAGGAGGTTATACTGGGACTTGTGTGACCAAACTTGTTTCCCTGGAATGGGAGTCTGTTTCGTTCCATCTTTCACCAAGCTCACTGGTCCAAGCTCTTTGGACCACCAGTCTCCTTTAATCAGCACCCATCCCTCTCTTGGGCTTCCCTAGTGGCTCAGATGGTAAAGAATCTGCCTGCAACGCAGGAGACCCGAGTTTGATCCCTGGATCGGGAAGATCGCCTGGAGAAGGGAATGGCTGCCCACTCCAGTATCCTTGCCTGGAGAATCCTATGTACAGAGGAGCCTGGTGGGCTTCAGTCCATGGGGTTGCAAAGAGTCAGACACAGCTGAGCGTGTACACATACATCCCTCTCTGCTGATTCTGCTGTTCCAGAAACTACTGTCTGGCTCCTCCCTGCAGGCTGAAGCCTGGGGTGAGGGCTCTGTCCCAGACAGCACATTGCCCCCGGGCGTGAAGCCGGCACCTGTGGACCCTGGAGACCAGCGTCCTGCATCAAGACCAGCTACAGTGAGGTGGACAGTTAGCATTCCAGGGCCAGGCCACATGGCAGGGAGAGGGAGGTCAGGAGCCGAGTCAAACGAGGTGGGTTGGAGGGAGGTTGGGAGGGGAGATTCTGAATTACTGAGGTGAAGGGCGGATGGCTGCTTTTTCTCTGGATCCCCACCATTGAGTGCAAATTTGCAGAAACATTCAAAGAGGAGGCTACACCTGGATGGGAGGGGAGTTTGGGGGAGAAATCACACATGTATATGTATGGCTGAGTCGCTCTGCTGGACCCTGGAAACTATCACAACATTGTTAATCGGCTGTGTATGTGTCTGTGTGTGTGTGTCGGTGTGTGCTTAGTCGCTCAGCCGTGTCTGATTCTTTGCAACCGTATGGACTATAGCCTGCCAGCCTCCTCTGTCCATGGAGCTCTTCAGTCAGGAATACTGGAGTGTTTTGCATTCCCTTTTCCAGGGAAATCTTCCCGACTCAGGGATTGAACCCAAGTGTCTTGTGTCTCCTGCTTTGCAGGTGGATTCTTTACCATGTGAGCCACCAGAGAAGTCCCATTAATTGGCTATATTCCAATAGAAAATAAAAAGTTAAAAAAAAAATAAACTACAAGGATATATTGTACAACACAAGGAGCATAGCCAATATTTTATAATAACTGTACATGGAGTATTATCTTGAAAAATCATGAATCACTACACCTGCAATATTGTACATCAACTATGCTCCAATAAGAAACAAAGAGAAAAGAAGGAAAAAAAAAATGAGTCAGACAAGACTTAGCAACTGAACAACAACAAAAAGCTTAGACAACTAATGAGCTTGGTGAAAGATGGAACGAAACACACACCTCTTCCTGCATTGCAGGCAGATTCTTTACAGAATGAGCCACCAGGGAAGCCCGTCTGTTTGAGGATGGTTGTAATGAAATGTTGGAGGAGACTATTAGATGTGTTTGGACACTCCAGAGGGGAGCAAGTCTGAGAAGCTGCAGCGAAGGACGAGGGATTCCTCCAAATGTGCTGGCTCACCACTGTTAGCACAGACTGGAAATTCTTCCATCTTCCCACTTTGCTGTGGTCACTGAGGAGCTCTGTGGAGGAGGAAGGCAGGGCAGGTGGGGGACTGCGCCTCACCATGATGGTGGCAGTCCTGGTTCTTCCAGGTGATCAGCAGGCTCCTCTCTAGCTCAGGCCCTGCGTGGTCCTCCCTATGAAGTCAGTGGAGCAGGACAGCCCTCCATTGGTTCTGTGTACAAGCCAGCCACATGATTTGGAGAAATGACTGTCATCCATTTGTATACATTATCTTGTTCTCTCCTCGCAACAGTGCTTGGTGCCTGGTACCTTTCCTTCTGGATTTAGAAAGTGTCTCTCTTTGGGGTCAGTCCTCTGAGTCTTTGGTGCTCCTCCTTCCTTTGGGATCTTGTGTTTATAGAAGGAGGAAAATTGACCCCTGGGAGCAGCCTAGCCCTCCGGATCTCCTGCAGCCCCTCAGCAGCCCGACCAATCCACCTTAATTGCTCTTAATACCCCGGAAGACGGGACAGCCAGCCTAGGTGCCTTCTCCTGTATCTTACTGAGATTTAAATTGCCACAGATGCCGTAATTTATGTCCCTCCCAGGACAGACGGCCATAAATTGGGAAGAGAAAGGCCTGGGCTGCCTGACATAAATCACAGAAGTGAAGCAAAGTGGTTTCGAGGGCCTCCTCTCTGCTCCCTGGCTATCCTCCTGGGCAGGGTACCTGGGCGCTCTGCCTTCCCTCTACCTGGGTCCCCTGTGCCCCAGGGCTGTGCTGCTCCAGGAAGGCAGGTTCTCAGCTGGGAGACCAGTGCTCAGTGGCCGCTGCTCGCAGGCCCAGGGAACCTTTGTTTGTGAAATACTCACCGTGGAGGCCGGTCTACTGGCAGGAAAATATGAAGAAGGAATTACTCTTTTCTTTCTGGAGGGAGAGGGACTCCCACCCTGATCCCACAGGAGCGGTGTGGGTCTGTCACTGTTCCTTTGAATAGGAAGAAGCAGCTCGTTTGTTCCGTCAATACACGTGTTTTGTTAGATGCAAGAGGACTTGGACGATGGCATTTGCTGCTCTCTGCCTGTGTCAGGCTGTGCTGTGCTGAAGTAAAGGCAGAAGGATTTGGTGCGAGTGATACCATGGGAGGAGACAGCTGCCCCCCACCCGGCCAGGATCCGTCATCCCCTGCCCCCGTAACTGTGGGACATTGGCAGGTCACACTGAAGCTTGATGCTTCAGTTTATTTGTAAAAACTGACCTAATAAGAGTAAGTGGCTTAGTGGTAAAGAATCCACCTGCCTGTGCAGGACACACAGGAGACGAGGGTTCAGTCCCTGGGTCAGAAAGATCCCCTGGAGAAGGGAATGGCTACCCACTCCAGTATTCTTGACTGGAGAATCCCATGGACAGAGGAGCCTCGAGGGCTACAGTCCACGGGGAGGCAGAGTCGGACAAGGTTGAGAGACTGAGCACATACACATGAACTAATAATACCTCTCCTGGTTTATGCTTCCCCTTGGTTAGAATAAGCAATAAATACTATTTTTAAAAATAGATGATAAAATACATAATGACCATGTAGACTGTGGTTATTGATAGTCTCAGCTTATGAGCTTGGCACATTCTGAGAGAAGGAAAATCCTGGAGACACTCCTTTCCATTTTCTGAGGCTGCATTAAATGCAAGGCAGCCCAGCCTGCTCAGCCTTCAGCCCCTCCTGTCTGTGGTGTCTTCACAGTGCTGTTTTATTCCTGACCTAGCCATACACATAGCAGGTTGGGAGTCCCCAGAAGTGGCCTGTGCCCTTGGTGGGAACCCAGCGGTGATCAGAGACCCGGCTTGCAAACCATAGTCTGGGCATTGACAAGTAAGTGAGTAAAGCAAGTAGCTCCCACCAGTCCACAGCACTTTATAGGTAACAGTTTCCACTCACACCACACCCTTAATGATGGAGACCTCTGTTTAAGTGAAACAAAATGTGTATCTCCCGTTAATGAGGTGGTGTGTTTCATAGTCATTAGGAGAGAAAATTCACTAAGAAAGGCGATTTTATTGATTTATTGGCTGTACTGGGTCTTCATTGCTATGAGGGCTTTTCTCTAGTTATGATGAGAGGCGGGCTACCCTTTAGTCGTGGTGCTCGGGCTTGTCACTGTGGTGGCTTCTCTCGTTGCAGAGCACAGGCTCTAGGGCACCCGGGCTCCAGTAGTTGTGGCTCCTGGGTTCCAGAGCACGGGCTTAATGGCTGTGTGGCCTGTGGACCTGCTATATAGGAGACCTGTGTTCCATCCCTGGGTTGGGAAGATCCCCTGGAGAAGGGAATGGCTACCCACTCCAGTATTCTTGCCTGTAGGATCCCATGGATAGAGGAGCTTGGTGGGCTCCATAGTCCATGGAGTCACCAGCAACACAATCCTATCATAAGCTGGAAAAGCAAAATTTGTATAGGTGGAAGAAAAAAAGTCAAAGAAGATCCATGTATGAGATCATGCCTTGTTTTCAGCCTCTTGAACTAAAAGCTTGGTGTGGATGTGAATTCACAGTGGACAATATCGCCTCAGTCCCACAAGGGGTCGCTGTTGATCTCATTTGTCGAGTCTCCCCGCAGCCCAACGGCGACAATGTCTGCAGGAGCATAAGTGGGACCAAGCTGGGGGCTTTTGGCAGTGCCACACCTACAAACCAACTCCTTGGCCCAACCCTGAACAGGTTAAGGGGCTGGGCTGGGAGGGGTGGCAGCCCCTGTGGGTCCTCCCTCCCTAAGTTACCCAGAGGCGGAGTACCTGTGTGTGTGAGCGGTGATGGCAAGAGGCAAGGAAACCCGTGCATGGCTGAATGTCTGTGCAGAATAAATATTAACCCCCTCACCTCTTCTCATGTGTGTGTGTGTACTACCCAGGAGGTACAAAGAGGACCAGGGGTCACATCACTGGTGGGAAAAGTCCTGACTCTGAAGTGAGCCAGACCTCAGTTCTGGCCTGAGCCTGACTACTTAGATCCTAGGCAAGTCTGTTACTCTTCTGAGACCTCCCTGTGAAGTGGGGGTGATACATGTTCCCACATAGGCACATTGTAGGGATTAAAAGATAATCTGTGTGATGTTCTTTGTAAACTGTCAGTGTTTGCACAGAACTGGCTCTCAATCCCCTCACTGAGATAATCAGAGCCTCAGACTACCCAGATTGCAAGAAGCAGAAATCCCAAGTCATAAAGTGCCCAATCTGCTTCCATCCTGAAGAAGTCATCCTCCAACAGGCACATCTCCAAATGTCCCTGGTATTGCAGGCTGAGAGCGGAGAGGCAGGCTAGGAGATGTGCCTGGTTCTCAGGGTCCAGCTTCATTGCAGAGACCTGACTGCAGAGCAGGGGAATGTTGTTGGCTGGGCAGGACTGGCTGGATCAGCTGCTCATGGTTCCCATCCACTTGTTGATTTATTTGTTGGCTCAACCGACCTCATTTCAAGTGGCTTCAGTGTACCAGGTGCCGTACCAGGCTGTTGGCATACAACAATGACCAGAACAGACATAGTGCCTGCAGCTGGGGGGAGAGGCTAGAGATTTTATCCTCCCCGTTTTCTCTTTAGCCACCTCTGATTTGCAGAACAAAATTAGGCCTGAGTTGTTGCAATGGTTTTTTTTCTCAGAACACAGTAGAGTGAAAAAGTGCTTTCCATCAAAATGATATAAAAATGATTAAAGCTGGAGTTAGATTAAATGAGAGAAGGAAAACTTTCTCCTGGTGGGGGTGGGAGAGGGGAGAACCTTGCCATGTTATTCATGCACATCCCATGTACACTTTTCCTGGTGATTCTTGCATTTTTTGCCTGAAAAAGATGTGAATTTGTTGTCGCTGTTTAGTTGTTCATTCATGTCTCACTCTTTTGTGATCCCATGGGCTGTAGCCTGCCAGGCTCCTCTGGCCATGGGATTTCCCAATGGTGGGTTGCCATTTCTTCCTCCAGGGGATATTCCCCACTCAGGGATCCAACCTGCCTTGCAGGCAGATTCTTTGCAGTTGAGCCACTGGGGAAGCTCCAAAGATAGGAATACTGCTCCTAACAGAGGGTTTTACACCAACACGTTTATTTGTTCAACAAATGATTGTGGGTCACTGGTGACATACAGGGCCCAGCCTTGGGTGTGAGTGGTACAAGGGAGTTAGTCACATCTCCTGCTCTCCACAGACTTTCTGCCTTGTAGAAGAGACAGACGTGCTCTAACAGTGCAGGACACGGCACATGCATGTTCAAGGGGCAGCAGAGAAAATCCAGGATGGGGAGACCCCTCCAAGCCAGGGGATCCTGAGTTTCTTTCCCAGGACATGTGGTTTGGAGTTGGGCCTTGAAGAAAAGGTAGAATTCTAGTGCTTGGGGAACTGAGGGAGAGGAGCCCACAGAGGAACCACCAAGCCAAGGGGGAAAAAGAGTTATTAGAGTTGTCTGAGGGTGCATGAAGTGAGATTGTGACAGTGGAAGGAAAAGTGAGAAAATTCAAAAGGCATGGTACAGGAAAAACCTCAGAACCTGACAGCTATGAACACACTGGAAAGTGAGGGAACAGGTATAAAGGATGACTCCAGGCCTCTCAGCCTGAGGGAATGCCGAGGGAAGTGTAATGTCTAAGCATATTGAGTCCCTAATTCCTTAATGCCGAAAAAGGGGACATTCCAAAGAGAAAAGAAGTGGGAACGTGGCCATTGGTTACATTTTGGTAGCTTGTGCACCGGACACAACCCCAGGAGGTGCTGTTCTGTTCTCTTGAAGGGAACGGCGCTCGCTGGAGCGGGGCAACATGGCGGCCCTGTGTGGCGTGGATCCGCCAGCTGAGAAGAGATGGCGTACAGGTCGAGCTCTTCCTTCTGATTGGCTGAGACTCGTTATGGTCTTTTTCCTGTTGCAGTTATCGCCTGTGTGACCCTTCTGAACGAAAGTTATATGGAAAATCACCCCTCTTTGGACAATATTTTGTTCTGGAAAAGCCAGGGACCATCCACGTGGGAGACCCTGTGTACCTGCTCGGCCAGGAATAGGAATCATATGTCCTGAAATAGCAGATGCCTTAAAAAAAGCCCTCAAAACTGACAACACTTGCAGCACGGTATTTTGGAATGGGGCATTTGACTCCTCAGCGTTTTCTTTGGAACTGTGATCTCCAAGTTTTTCATCTTTCTCTGGACTTCTTCCTCGTGTCCCAGTGCTTCCAGCATCCCAGCGTACAAAGCAAAGAAAGGTTTGATAACTTAATAGGACTTCAGTAAGTCACCTAAATGACAAGGCAGGATTCTAAAAATCGCTTGTTTAATTATGACTGTGGAATAATTTTTTCTCTTTCTTCTCCATTCATCTACTCATAACCTTCATCATCTCACTGTTATGCCTTAGGGAAAAGGAAGGAAGAGAAAGGGTGGGGGATCGAGAAGAATGTTCTGGAATCTTTTCTTACCCCGTGCCTGAGTATGCAATGGAAATTAAATAGCACTCCAAATAAGGCTGGACGGTCACTTCACTTTTCCCCTCAAGTCCTAGACAGGCTTTTAAAAGGGTATAAAGAGCCTGACCTTCAGTAAACAGACATTCGTTTTCCCTAGATATTTTGGATCTGGTACTGTTATCTCTTAGTGTCCATGGACATTTGATGGATCCTTCAGGGCACACTGTGCCTCTGGGCAGGACAGCAGAGATGTCAGGGTAGAAAATCAACTCATGAGAGCAGCATAGCTGTCAGACTCTGATATGGAATAGGAGGAACAGAAGACAAAATCTTCCTTGCCATGAAACAGAATATCAGCTATATCCCATTGGTGACACCAAACTTTTCCCAATATACAAGAGAGAACAGTAGCACTAAGTAGGCCAGGCACCCTTGTTTCATGTTGTCTGAGATGCCTGTTGATGTTGCCCTGGGAAATAATGCCCGAGGAAATGGTCAGCAGAGGACATGATGCCACCTAGTGGCTTTGTCACAGCTCAGCCATGCTGTTGAAAAGATGGAAATGTATGCATCGGTTTTAGTTTTCTATCCTAGAAAAACTTTTTTGAAAGAAACTGAGGTACACTCTAGGTATTCCCTGCTTCTCTGCTGTGGGAATTTGGTCCTAAAAGTGTGACTGTGCTGTCACGGGGTCCTTCTGGATCTTGCTGGTCCCATCAACTCAAGACTGGTTGCTTCTCCTCAAAACCAGGATGAAAAAGTTCTGAGATCCATGGATGAGAAGAAATGTGATTGTGTTTTTTGAAATAAATCTTTCAAAGGAGAAAAGGAAAACATATGTCAATTCACTTAACAACCAGTATCTAATTTTTCTCTTGATCAAATTATATAACTCTAGTATCTGATGATGTTTATCTTTCATTGCCATTTTGCTCTTTGTATTAGGAAGCTAAGTCATAAAAAAAATGTGTTTCAAAACTGTAAATAAGTGAAAGCTGCTTTGACTAGTTTCAGGTTGTACTCACTTCTTGGCAAGAAGTCAGACTTTGAAGCTGACGGATGTGAATAGGCAAAACCAATCATTCTGTCACCACACACACACACACACACACACACACAACATCCTCAGGCATACACTCGTCTTTGAAGGGCTGTCACATAAACATACTTTTTAACCTAAAGCTGTGTATGTTTCACTTTGGTTTTATAAAAGCGATTAGTAATGGTTGGAACCTAGCCTAGCTCTGAGGTTAATTTATAAGGTAACAGGTGCACATTTATATGTTTTCTGGTTGGTGAATTATTTCAATTTGTTTTCCCCCGCTTGAAGTGAAGTGGAATTAGAATAATTGATCAGTCGTCCTTGGTCCATCACCTTCCCCAATAAATTCACTTTATGCTGAAACTACAGCTAGATTAAAGTAAAAATATTGGGTTGGCCAATACAATGGAAAAACCCAAACAAAGTTTCTGGCCAACCCAATAAGAATTCAGCAAGTAGCATTACTAACTGGACCTTGGAGATCCATGGCAGATTGCACACAAGATTTGGGAAACCATGTGACTATCAGTTCTATTGAGAGCAGCCAATACTTGGACAGTGATGAGAAACTCAAGGTTGGTTTGGTGGCTGTCCCTCGACAGTACTCAGGGGCAAGGTGAATGCCTTAGACCGGAACTTCTAACCCCTTGTCAATAGTTAACAGTCACTCCCCGAGGGACTCAGTCTGTGTCAAAGGCCACACTCATGCAGACCCTGTCCTGTGCATAGCAGGGCAGCCTTCCAAGCAAAGGGGCAACCCCCTCCTCATCTGTGCAGAGTCTCCTTCTGCTTCTCAGAGTGCAAGGAAGATTCCAGTTTTAAGACAGAGGTTCCAGTGACCTCTAGAATCTCAGAGTCGTTGCCAAGCTTTCTGTCAGTGAGATTTAAAAACCATTTACTTGTGTTTATTTTATATTTAATGAGTTGGTTAATGCCAAAGGCAGGACTGAAGTCTGGTTTATTTTGGAGACTGAACCTTTGCACACAGTTCCACTTGAAGTAGAGGGTCAGGAATAGAGACCATCGCAGGCCCTCAGAGAGGTCTCCTTAAAGCTGTGGACAATGGGCTTTCATGGTCAGACCAAAACAGCCACTGCCAGCGTGTGTTTCGTTCTGGGTGGCAAAGTCTTCTGCAGCCGCAGCAGAGAACTACAGACCCACAGCTGGAGACCCTGCAAAGGACCATGTGGGAAAAAGCCTAGGCAGGCTGTTTAAAGGGCCACCTTACCAGCTATTTCCCAGAAAAGTCAGATCATCACAAATAGGAGTGAGAAACAGCATACTTACACACAAGGGCAGAAAGAAATCAGGGTGGGCCTGATGGAAATTAGGCCAGACCATGAGAAAAACTCCTCGTCTCCTTCTGCCCATAGTGGGTACGGGGTGAGGAGATGCCCTTGAGGGAGGGCTGCCAGTTTGCTAGAACTGTGTGAAAAGGTCAGGTGAGCTTGACTTAGCCAGGTGTGACTTTGGGAAGCCATCTGTGAAGCTGTTACCAACAGTGACGGTAGGCAGGTGCCCCCCAGAACTCAGGGACAAAGCAATCCATGGTGGCCAAGAACAGAAACTGTGGAGTCACTCAAAGATGCCAGTGACTATCAGACCTGTTGATACCTTAACACTGCACATCACTAAGTCTGACTGGGTCTGGGGTGTTCTGAAAGTTTGCTTGCGGTGGTAGTCACTCAGTTGTGTCCGAGTCTGCGACCCCATGGACTGTAGCCCTCCAGGTTCCTCTGTCCATGGGATTCTCCAGGCAAAAACACTGGAGTGGGTAGCCATTCCCTTCTCCAGGGGAATCTTCCTGACTCAGAGATGGAACCCAGGCCTCTTGCATTGCAAGTGGATTCTTTACTGAGCTTGCAGAGAAGCTACTAAAAAATGAATTCCCTGGACTAATAACTTTGGGAAGTCTGGCATGCCTCACTCCTCTTCCATAGGCCCAGCAGCCAGTACAGGGCGCCAGAGAGAACTGTAGTGAAGAATTCTGTTTGGGTTTAACACTGCCCTCCCCTAGAGTTCTATTTCTGGTCACCTTTTGGGAAGCTCTGCGCTGATCTCTAAAGGGAGGCCCAGCCAGAAATGAGCTCTGTGCTGAACCAGAGAGGTTGTTCATGGGAAGAGGGAAGATGCTAAAGGGCCCCTGCCACGTGGAAGAGGCCTCTCTCACTGGACCAGAAGGATGGGACTGGCCTAAAAGGTTAAAGGGAGGTGTGGAGAGGGTGTCTTAGACCAACTCTCCTGTCAGAGGCCTTAGGAAGAAGCAATTCCTTTCTTTGGACTCATTTTCCAGACCTGCTTTTGTGGTTAGATGGAGTGGATCAGGGTGAGAGGTAGAAACCCAGGCTCTCCAGTCCTGGTCTTATACTAATACATAACACAAGGGTTCCAGGGTGTCTCATGGGCCAGGGAGGCCCCATCCCTTGTCTGCCAGCTTCACCTTTCTATGGCAACTTTGCTCAACCAAAGCTGCCTCCCACCACATTGAGCAGAATTACCCCAGGGGTGCTAGTGCCCCCGACTCTACGTACACATTCACTTTATACTATGATTTCATACCGGCAAGAACAGACATCATTTGCCTCTATCGCTTTCTTAGAGATGGATGCGTGAGTTATGATAGCATCCGAAGTTACCCAGTTTCAAGAAAGGGGAAAGATCTGGCTCAGTACCATGATGTTCTTAGAACTGGGATAATAAAAATGCACCTGAGGCATTCTGCATGGACTGCATTGTCTTCAGAGGAGAAGGCTCAGGCCACAGCCTTGACTCTGATCCTGCTCTCCTTCAAAACACAGCTGACAGGGGACCGAGGGGGCCACGTGGTCCCACACTCCACGGTCTAGCTTAGAAACAGGAGTTGCCTTAATCACATTATTAGTCTTCCTGGACAGGCAGTCGGCTGTATTAAGGAAGAAAAGGGACCTGAGAAGTGACTTACCATTTGACTTCTTCCAAGGCTGGTTTTATTAGATGGGTCAAGTTCATTCATATTTGATTATTGACAAATCTCATCTCTTCACCCTTGGTGGTCCTCTGTCATGCTCCTTTACCTTTAGAGAGCATTTTATTTTATTGTTTACTTTTAATACTATACTAGCTTCAAAAATTTTTGTGTTTAATTTTTAAAAATTATTTATTTGGCCGCCCTTTGCAACACGTGGGCTCTTAGTTCCCTGACCAGGGCTCGAACTTAGTTCCCTGACCAGGGCAGTGGAAGTGTGGAATCTTAACCAGTGGCTTACCAGGGAAGTCCCTTCCTAGAGCATTTTCGAGGATTCTTCCCTCTGCCTCCCTCATGAGGCCCACAGCCCTTGATTCTTCTTCAAACTTGAAAGCCCCTCTTCTCCCTGCCTGTGTCTTCAGTGGTCAAGGTTCTAGTCCATATGGAGCTTGGTGGGATCTAAGTCAAGTTCAAAGCCCTATGGGCTTTTCTGGGAGTATTGTAAATATGGTATTATTGTCATAATTATTTCTGATTAATATTTTTACACCTAATAAAGTCTCAAAGCAATGGCATGTACTTGGTCTAAGGGAGGACCGTCTTCCAGATGACTTGCCAGCAATTAAAGTGGCTTGTTAGCTGGAGGCCCAGGACGACCGAGGACAGCTGGAGAGCTCTTCTCTGCAAGCAGCTCTGGTTAACATCAACCGGGAAAGCTCTTTGTAAACACATGAATAATTGATCGTCCTGTGCTCACATAGCTACCGAGGATCTGAGCCTGTATGACTCATTTGCGAGCCATTCCTGTCGTCTGGATGCCATAACATTGGAGGAATGATGATCGTTTCTTGGAGATTCTTCTGTGGCCAGAGTTGCCAAGACCAAGGCTGTAATGGTTTGTTATGATGACCTTTGTTATTCCATTAGGCTCAATTGCTTTAAAAAATGATGTGTGCATACTTTCGGAACGTTTTTACCCTTTACGTTGACCTGACATCATAGTTTATATTACAGAATGTATTAATGACAGAGGAGTGTTTTCATGTCCCAAGGACAAATTTTAACAACCATAATCTGCCCTCAGTCATCATAAATATAAATGTATTGGTCAAACAGATCTCGTTAATGTGGCCAAGATAAATGTAAGCCTATATTTTAAGGCAGTTGAAGTCCTAGAGAATATACTTGGAGCCTTTTGTGGGACTCAGAGATCTTGTATACGTGCTATCAGAAGGTTGAGAAAATTAACATGTTTCCCCCTAGGGTTTGGCGTTGGACAGATATTAACGTCTTGGGGATGTCGAATAAGATTGTTCACATAGTTTCTGGACACCATTAATGCCTGGTGGGGTGAATCTTAGTTCTTAAAGCTGTACTCTCATTATACTCCTAGGGCTTTTGAAAAGAAAGGAGATACAGATCTCAGCTCAACCATATTTCCCTGTATCAGACTGTGTTTTAAAGTTTTAATTGTATTACTCAGCATTAAAAAAAAATTCATTTGAATCGGTTCTACTCAGGTGGACGGAACTGGAGCCTATTATCCAGAGTGAAGTAAGCCAGAAGGAAAAACAACAATACAGTATACTAACGCATATATATGGAATTTAGAAAGATGGCAGCGAGAACCCTGCATGCGAGACAGCAAAAGGAACGCAGATGTATAGAACAGACTTGTGGACTCTGTGGATGAGGGCAAGGGTGGGATGATATGGGAGAATGGCATTCAAACATGTTAATTATCATATGTGAAATCAATC
>ML660213.1:6430990-6489458 GCA_007570785.1 Antilocapra americana
ACCAACACAATAAAGTAAAGAAAATTAAAAAAATAAATAAATAAAAAATAAAAAATAAAAAAAATAAAGTTTTAATTGTATTGATCTCACTTGCCCCAACATCTTGCTTCCTGTGGGAGGAGGTGCTTTCCCACAGATGTGTGTCTGACGTTTTGCATCATCTCAGTCAGCAATGCGTATGTTGGCAGATAATGTTCTGGACGTGAGCTGTTGGAAGGGTCAAATACTTTTCCTCTTTGTTACGCTATGCTCAGAAGTGTGGGTCTTTATTAGTAGTATCCACATTTCAAGCTTCTCAGGCAGAAAATAAATATTTGTTCTAAGAAGACCTTTCTCATTATGTTTTTATACTGAACCATGAGAATGTGTTTAAGGCGGTAAAGTCTCACATGCTACCCCCGAGAGAGCAGACTGTTTATAAGGGTGAGTTCATCTCCCCCAGATATGGTAAACATGGTGCCATCATTAACCTCTTTGTGGATTACAGTCACCTGGCAATGATTGATGAGCACCTCAAATAAAACCATTTACCCTTCTTCCTTTAAAGGAGTCCTTTGAGAAAAATCTTTCTTTCTCAACTTGCTATAGACTTTGGCAAAACACACATGAGGCACTTTTTAAAAAACAATTTTTATTGCAGTATAGTTGTTTACCAGGTGGTGCTAGTGGTAAAGAATCCACCTGCCACGCAGGAGACCTAAGAGACTCGAGTTCAGTCCCTGGGTTGGGAAGATCCCCTGGAGGAGGTCATGGCAACCCAATCCAGTATTTCTGCCTGGAGAATCCTATGGGCAGAGGAGTGTGGCAGGCTACAGTCCATGGGGTTGCAAAGAGTCGGACATAACTAAAGCGACTTAGCACACACACATACAGTTGCCTCACAATGTTGTGTTAGGTTCTTCTGCACAGTAAAATGAATCAGTCATGCATACACATATATTCCCTCCCTTTTGGATTTCCCTCCCATTTAGGACACCCCAGTGCATTGAGTTCCCTGTGCCATATAGTAGGTTCCCATCAATTGTTTATTAGTATAGTGTAAGTTCCCTGTGCCATATAGTAGGTTCCCATCAACTGTTTATTAGTATAGTGTAGTATCAATAGTGTACTTGTGTCAATCCAACAATAGAAACTGAGGCACGTACACCCAAGTTCGTAGCAGCCAAGAGTGGAAAACAAATGAAATGTCCATCAACAGACAAATGGATAAACAAATTGTATCCATACAATGAAAGGTGATTCAGCCTCAAAAAGGAAAAAAATTCTGACATGTGCTACAACATGGATGAACCTTAAGGACATTGTGATAAATGAAAAAGTCCAGTCACAAAATGACAAACGCTGCATGAGTCTACTCATACGAGGTATCTAGTATGATCAAATGCATAGAAATAGAAGAATTGATTGGAAATAAAAGCATGAATAAACAAATGGGACCTAATTAAAATGAAAAGCTTCTGCACAACAAAGGAAACTGTAAGCAAGGTGAAAAGACAGCCTTCAGAATGGGAGAAAATAATAGCCAATGAAGCAACGGACAAACAATTAATCTCAAAAATATACAAACAACTCCTGCAGCTCCATTCTAGAAAAATAAACGACCCAATCAAAAAGTGGGCCAAAGAACTCAACAGACATTTCTCCAAAGAAGACATAAAAATGGCTAACAAACACATGAAAAGATGCTCAACATCACTCATTATCAGAGAAATACAAATCAAAACCACAATGAGGTACCACTTTACACCAGTCAGAATGGCTGCCATCCAAAAATCTACAAGCAATAAATGCTGGAGAGGATGTGGAGAAAAGGGAACTCTCTTACACTGTTGGTGGGATTGTAAACTAGTACAGCCACTATGGAAAACAGTGTGGAGATTCCTTTAAAAACTGCAAATAGACCTGCCATTTGACCCAGCAATCCCACTGCTGGGCATATACGCCGAGGAAACGAGAATTGAAAGAGCGACGTGTACCCCAATGTTCACCGCTGCATTGTTTACAATAGCCAAGACATGGAAGCAACCTAGATGCCCATCAACTGATGAATGGATAAGAAAGCTGTGGTACATATACACAATGGAATATTACTCAGCATTAAAAAAAAATTCATTTGAAGCAGTTCTACTCAGGTGGACGGAACTGGAGCCCATTATCCAGAGTGAAGTAAGCCAGAAGGAAAAACAACAATACAGTATACTAACGCATATATATGGAATTTAGAAAGATGGTAACACGAACCCTGCATGTGAGACAGCAAAAGGAACACAGATGTATAGAACAGACTCATGGACTCTGTGGATGAGGGCAGGGGTGGGATGATTTGGGAGAATGGCATTGAAACATGTTAAGTATCATGTGTGAAATCAATCGCCAGCCCAGGATTGTTGCTCCGGGCTGCTGCAACGAGATTTCCCGGGGGGGAGGGAGGAGGGAGGGGGGTTCTGGAGGGGGGACATATGTACACCCATGGCGATATCCTGTCATTGTATGGCAAAACCAAAAAAAAAAAAAAGAAATAGAAGAATTGCAATTGCCAGGGGCTGGAGGAGAGAGGATGGTGGTTATTGTTTAATGGGTGTGGGGCTTCAGGTTTGCAAGACGACAAGAGTTCTGGAGAGGGATGGTGGTGATGGTTACACAACAATGTGAAAATACATAATACTACTGAATTGTACACTTGAAAATGGTTAAGAGTGTAAAGTTTATGTGTATTTTACCACAAATAAAAAATAATAATATTTAAAAAAAATGAAGCACATCAGAGGCTTAGAGTTGAATTAATCCAAACTGTAAGGCCCCTTCCTGGAAAGCTAGTGCAAGCTACAGCTGCTGTCAGAGCCCCAGCCGTCTCCTCCCCACATCCCAGGACATCAAGAAATCTTACTGAAGCTAAAGAGAATAAGAATTTGACATGTAATGTCTTTGAACTTGACTGAGAGTGGGATAATTTAATTTCAGGCTTTAACTTCTTTGGATCTTGTAATAGGATTAAATTTTGGTCTTGAGACTCCCTGGTAACTTGATACTGCGAAGGGCAAGTTCAAGTGTAGAACATCTTATTGTTGGGATGCTTTTATGACGTAAGTTAAGATCTGTTGGTTTTACTGTGTAACTTCTGATGGGCTATGTTGGTCAATGTAGTTGCAAATCATTTGAGATGGAAAACTGAAGAAGAGTTACATTTTTTGTGTTGAATATAGAAAGGCCTTGGAAAACACAATGTACTTTACTGACCCTTCTCAGAAACTTATCGGGGAAAGATCTGCACTGCCTGCCGGGGAAGGTCTCTAGTGGAGCAGTGGCTGGTTTGGTGGTAGGGAGCTGATTCCCTCCCTGAAGGTGCTGTGCCCCTTCTGGTTGACCATTCCTTGTTTTTGTTTAGTCCCTAAGTCATATCTCTTTTGCGACCCCATGGATTGTAGCCCACCAGGCTCCTCTGTCCATGGGATTTCCCAGGCAAGAATACTGGAGTGGGTTGCCATTTCCTTCTCCAGGGGATCTTCCTGACCCAGGAATCGAACCAGGATCTCCTGCATTGGCAGGTGGGTTCTATACCACTGAGCCACCAGGGAAGCCCCTGGTTGACCATAGGCATAATGATTGAACCCAGTGGGTTCAAAGTCAAAAAGTTGAGGAATTTGGGGACAGATATAGTAATTTCCCTCAGGCTGCTTGAGTGTTCATATTTATTTCTCAGGCATCCAATGAAGAGGCATTAATTAATCTTGGCCCCTCCCAACTTCATCTCATTCTTCTTCTTAGGAGAAAAATGATTGGTAAACTTGGGAGTAGCAACTGAGCTCTGCTCCTCCTCCTTCCTCTTTCTTCCTGGGCTCAGCCTACCTTCAAACTGCTAGGAAGTATCCTTGGTCCACGTGGTAAACTTGGCAGAAAAACCTTGCCCTAGATGGGTAGGACAACTGTAGTTGTCCAGTGCTTCTTGAGGCTTGGTGGATAAATTTTCTACTGAGATTCTGTATTAGAAACTGTTGTCTAATTATTTCTATATTATATTCCTCAAGTACATCCTCAGCCTGGCTTTATGTTTTTTTCCCAGTAATAAAGCAGATATTTGTTGTTCAGTCTCCCATTCGTGTCCAACTCTTTTTGACCCCATAGGCCACAGGCATGCCGGGCTTCCCTGTCCTCACTATCTCCTGGAGTTTGCTCAAACTCATGTCCATTGAGTGGATAATGCCATCCAACTGTCTCAATATCTGTCACCCCCTTCTTCCCCTGCCCTCAATGTTTTCAGCATCAGGGTCTTATCCAATGAGTTAGCTCTTCCTTCACATCAGGTAGCCAAAGTTTTGGAACTTCAGCTTCAGCAACAGGCCTTTCAATAAATATTCAGTGTTGATTTCCTTTAGGACTGACTGATTTATCTGACCTCAAAAAAATTGGACATTTGATCTAAAACTCTGTCCACACACTAATTGTGATCTGCCTTTGTCAGGTGCCATGAAGTCTGCAGAACAAGTTCATCCACTGCATGCCACTTGATCCTCCCGATGATCCAGTGAAGTGGATGGATGGGAAAGCCTTTTGTAAGCCATTTCACTATTATAATCACACTTGCCCTTAGTTGCATAACTCATGTCAGGGAGGTTTGGAAAGGTTAAGTAACTTGCCCACGTTATAGGTGATGGGCTAGAACAGAACTCAAGGCTTTTGACTTCTGGCAACTTGCTGCTAAAAATCTGTTGGCAGTGTATGTGTATAACTGATTCACTTTGCTATATCCCTGAAACTAACACGACATTGTAAATCAACTATACTCCAATAAAAATTTTAAAAATCTGTTGGCAAGAATTCAGAGTATCTTCAACTGGAATCTGGTTTAATCCTACATTTGAAACATTCACTTGTGACTTAATGAAGGGAACTTTAAGACTATTGTGTGTCGGCTGCTGTGTGTTTGTGAATCACCTAACGATTTTGATTGAAGTGGCTATTCCTGTATCGGATGCTCTGATATTCCCATGTGGTGGGTCTGCAGTGAGACCTAGGAATCCTCCTTTTTAGGAAGACCTCAAACTGTTCTAAACTCTTACCTCATTCCCTGCAGACTGAGTCCTCACTATTGCTGTCTCTCCCTACTCTAATGTTGACATTCTCTCTAACGGTGTGTAAAGAAATGTTAGCTTTCTTTGAGAAATGGAACTCACTAGCATACATTGTGGTTAAACACGGCTATGTCCATGTTGGGTGATCAGTTCATGCTGATCCAAACACGCGTCTCCCAGCTCTCTGAGGACCCTAGTGCCCACATTGAGGCAGTGGGAGACCACCTATGTCCTGAAAGAGAGCGGAGCTCTGAAGGCAAAACTTGGATGGACCCTCAGGCAGCTGAGTTAACTCCCACATCATTAACTCATTGGGCAGGAAGGGGCAAGGCTTGGGGCTGAACAGTTGTGCACAAATTGTGTAACAAATACCTGTGTGAGAGTGTATGCAAGAGGAAATAATGAAAAAGAGTGCTTTGTAAGAATATTTGCTTTTTATTTTGTTTATTTTAAATTTATTTTTAATTGGAAAGTAATTGTTGTGTGGGCCTTACAGTCAGAATAAAGTAGCATTGAAAGTGACAGTCGTTCAACTGTGTCCTGCTCTTAGAGACCCCATGGACTATAGCCTGCCAGGCTCCTCTGTCCATTGAATTCTCCAGGCAGGAATACTGGAGCAGGTAGCCATTCCCTTCTCCCGAGGATCTTTCCATCTCAGGAATCGAAGCCGGGTCTCCTGCATTGCAGGGAGATTCTTTATTGTCTGAGCCACCAGGAAAGCCCAAATATTGTGTATTAATACATATATTAATATATACATGGAATCTAGAAAGATAGTACTGATGAATCTATTTGCCGAGAAGGAATGGAGATGCAGACATAGAGAATGGACTTGCGGACACTGCGGGTGAAGGACAGGGTAGGATGATTTGAGAGAGTAGCATTTGCTTCTTTTTTAAAATCAGTTGGTGGGACTTCCCCGGTGGTCCAGTGGTTAAGACTCTGCATTTCCACTACAGTTGGCCTAGGTTTGATCCCTGGTCAGGGGACTAAGATCCTACAAGCTGTGTGATGAAAACAAATTAAAGCAAAAATCAATTAGCGCCTTTTAATGAATCAACAAGTAAGAAGGAAGTCCAAAATACAGCATTAACAATGCAAAGAACGTGGGGGCCATTGGTATGGTTTTTCTGTGTGTTTGTTTGCTTTGTGTTTATTTTATTTTTCCAGACAAGGTAAGGGTTAAGGATGCCGATGAGAAATTGCCACATTCTCTAAAAGCCCAGGGAGATTCTGTCTGTCAACTGGTTTTCCTCTCTTTCTACCTCCCAGCCAAGCTTCAGAGGAAACTCTTTTCATGTGAACTGGAAAAGATGAATTTCAAGGTTCATTGAGAGCTTGAAAACCTTAAATCCTCCCTGAAAAAAACCTGCCTCTCCGGAATCTTTGGTCCCAAAGAATTAGAAAGCTTTTTTCTTGGGCTGTGGAATGGTTGCATTAGTAACTATGATAACTTAAGTTACTGAATAGAAGGATGTAATAAATCTGAAGGTATTTGTTCTGGTTTGTGACTAAGCAAAATTGTATAATATTAAATCAGATGTTGTTATAAACCTATGAAATGGCACGTTTTTTCCCAGCTTGGGGCATTGTGGCATGAAGCTTCTGGGAATCTCAAAAAAAAAAAATGTTTTTACATTCTTGCATACCGAGTCTGGTTGCTGCTAGGTTTTCTTCTTTCTGAGCATGAATGCTAAATAAAAGTGCTTCTGTTTAGATCTTTATGTTTTCCCAGCAAGTTAGCAAGGCTGACTAGTGATGTTCTTACTCCCTTGCAGGCTGTTCTATGGGGTAGAAGGAAAGGCCTGGACTGTATGTACGTGTGTGTGTGTGTGTGTGTCCGTTGAGTGGAAGGGATGAATGGCATCCTACTACCCTGGCATGTCCGGGTTGGAGGGATTCTTAGACATAAGCTAGTTCGCCAGCCTCCTCATGACCCTGGAGAGAGTGGCACAATTGCCTCTGGTAAGTGAGCTTCTACCTCAAAGTGGTGGTAATGCTGCTGTGTGGTGCACAAAATGATGAGAAAAAAACTACAAAGAAATCATGACATACAGAGTGCATTCTACAAATTGTTTAGAGCCACATTGTCCAACATGGTAGCCATTAGCCATGTGGGGTTCCTGAAATACGGCTGGTCCTCGCAGAGATGTACAGTATGTGAGAGATACACACCCAATTTCAAATACATAGTGCAAATAAAAGATTGCAAGATAGATCAGCTATCATTTTTTATAATGATGATGCATTGAAGTGATAACAGTTTGGAAATATTGGATTAAATTAATTAGTTTTTCAAATTTATTTTATTGAAGTATAGCTGTTTTATAATGTGTTACTTTCTGCTGTATAGCAAAGTGATTCAGTTATACATGTATATGTATACATATACAATCTTTTTCATATGCTAAATGGTTTATTATGATTATTATAGGATATTGAGTGACGTTTCCTATTCTATACAGGAGGACCTATTGTTTATCTATCTGTATATAATAGATTGCCTCTGCTAATTCCAAACTCACAAGCCATTCTTCCCCACCCTCTCCTTTTGGCCAACCACAAGTCTGTTCTCTATGTCTGTGAGTCTGTTTCTGTGTCTTAGATACATTCTTTGGTGTCATGTTTTAGATTCCACATATAAGTGACAGCATATGATATTAATCATTCTCTTTCTGACTTACTTCACTTAGTATGATCATCTCTAGTTTCATCCATGTTTCTGCAAACAGAAACAACCTAAATGTCCATCAACAGGTGAACAGATTAAGAAGATGTATACAGTGGAATTCTACTCAGCCATAAAAACAGATTAGCTATTAATAAATTAGTAAAATTATTTTCGCCTTTTTTTTTTAAACCTTTTTGGCATGACTACCAGAAAATTTAAAATGACATATGTAGGTCTTGTATGAAGAGAGAAGAGTAGCATTCTTTTTGACAAGAGTCGGGGAGGCCTGGACAATACACATATAGTTAAGTCATTGCCACCTATTTGGTAACATCTGAACGTGGTTTTGAGAAAGGAAAGTGACAGCTTAATGAGTGTGAGGTGCCCTTTTAGCATGATACAAAGTTCTGGATTCAGATAGTGGTGATGGCTGCACAATATTGAGAATGTACTAAATGTGCTAATGGTAAATTTTATCCCCCCCACACACAATTACATATATGGCTTATATTATCCTTCTGTTTTCACGTGTTTAAAGTAAAGAGGTAGCGGGTATGGCTTTGCTTAAAATAGTGTCTCTAGAAATACAGAGGGCTTCCCTGGTGGCTCAGTGGTAAAGAATTTAGTTGCCAATGCCGGAGACATGGGTTCGATCCCTGGGTTGGGAAGATCCCCAGGAGAAGAAAATGGCAACCGGCTCCAGTTATCTTGCCTAGGAAATCCCACGGACAGGGGAGCCTGGTGGGCTGCAGTCAATGGGGTTGCAAAGAGTCAGAAATGACTTAGTGACTGAACAGCAACAACAAGAAATAGAGAGAAAAGTGGAAAGAGGCAAGGATGGACTGAAGATGGTTGGGAGAGTTTAGAACGCTTTCCTCTCTCCCTTTGGTGAAAATGTTAACAGGTTTCATGAAGCGCTTCATGCGGTCCTTTTCTCTTCTCAACGCCTTCGTCTAACTTGTCTCATTCCACTTTTCCTCCACACTTGGCATGCTGCCCACTGCAGGGTTTCTCACTAAAGATAACTCCTTCCCTAAAATTCCTCACCGTTATGTGGTGTTAAGGAATTAGGGATCTTGACAGTTGAAAATAAAATAGAACACTCGGATCAGGCTCCACAAGCCTCCTGCCTCCCAGATACTGTTGACTGAGAAAAATGAAAGTCTTATCTCTGCATCTCTGGAATCCAGTTTCTTCAGTGTACACCTCAGGAGGCAAAATGGATCTGTGGTGTCAGGAGTCAGGACAGTGGTCGTGGGGGCTGCAAGTGAGAGGAGGTGGCAGCGCCCAACTTGGGGCCTCGTGAAGGGCTTGTGAGTGTGGTCAAGACTCTGATCTGGGTGCTCCTTCCCTCAGTAACTCCGTGTGGTGAAACCATTCCACTGGCGACCCCATGTGCATTCCCCATCAATACAAAGTTTAAAAACAAACCACCCTGGGAGGTGGATACTTCTCTGAGTGTTGAACAACCAGCCCTGGAATGAGTGAACCGGTGTGGCTGGTGCATACCCACTTCCTGCGGGACCTGGATTGACAGGGCCAGTCCAGGAGGAAGAGGTGGAGACCTCCGGAGGCCCTGCCCCACGACCCTCCGCCTGGAGCTTTGTTAGTGAGCCACTCACCTCAGGCAGTTCTCCTTTGTACTTTCAATCCTATCTCTGCATTTGGTGCCCCCACACACTTGGAGGTCAGGGAGGGAGGGGTGTGAGCATGAGTTACTCTTACCAAGAAGCAGGCTCAGTCATGGGTGTAGGTGAAACCCCCCTCAGGACAGGCACATTCTTGGGAGAGATTAGAATTCCTCCCCTGCTGTAAATAGACCCCGGTGAGGGGAGGGGAGAACTACTCCGGAGCCACCAGGCCCTGCGGTTATCACCTACGGAAATCCTGTGTGGTGGTAAATACAGCCTCAGCAAAGCCTGGAGAAAAGATTACAGGGGGGAGCCAAGAGGAGCTGCTGAGGAGGCTGCTGTGGGAGGTTATTAAGCAGATAGGGGCGGGAAGCCAGAGGCTGGGGGATTTGGGTTGGAGGAACACAGGAGGAAACAGGGAGGAAAAATAAACAACTGAGATTAGCAAACTCACTTGCTTCCTCCACTCCACCCTTTTGTTTTGTGCCTGGAAGAGGTTGCCCCTGAGATCTCCTCTGCTATAGACAACAGCCTGGAGGCTGATTTTGTAAACGGGGCCTGGCTCCTGCCTCCTGCCTCCTTCCCCCCTACCCAGCTCCATGCTGTGACCTTGCCCCCCAAAGCCAGCCTGCGGCAAGATTCCCACATGTTCCCGCCATCCCTGTCCCCACCTCTACAATTGCAAAGTGCCCAAGGAGATGTGTCCAGCTGGATCACCAGGGGCACCAAATGCTGGGTCTCTGTCAGGGAGCTGGTTCAGGGGAGGTTCATGACAGTGGTGTTGACCCTCAGAGAGGTTTTCCTTTCTTTGGATCACAACCAGAAATGATCAAATGTGGCCCTACACTGTAGTGCTGACGTTCAGGTCTGCCAGCCTACTGGAAGTCAACTGGTTCCCTTGGACAAACTTCAGCCCCATAAATAAGACAGGCGAGAGGGAACTGGAAGGTGATCAGGAAAACTGCCTGTCCAGACCTCAGCTCTGGCTGTGCTGGTTGGGTGGCCCGGGGCCAGGCTTCCTAACCTTTGTGGGTCTTCATTGAAACAGGCTTCAATAGGAATGAGTATGCTAATGCATCATCCATCATATGATACTACTGAGGCCTCATGTATACACAACGATCTGATAGCAGGTGTGTAAAAGTACTTTGCGAACTGCAGAGCACCTCCTTGGGAACTTTCTGGCAGGGGTTATCAGAGTGGTACGCTAGGGTGTGTGGGCAGAAAATTGTTACAGAGAATGAACAGAACTCCAGTTTGCAAATATTTTACTTTTACCTTAGAGAATCTTTAAGGAAAATCAATATCTTGATAAAATTAGCTAACCCTCAAGGCTTATTACTTAAGAGAAAACCTGCTTGAGACTTCCCTGGCAATCCAGTGGTTAAGAGTCTATGCTTCCACTGCAGCAGCCGTGGGTGCGATCCCTGGTCTGGGAACTAAGATCCAAAACCCTATGGGGCCAGGGTTAATAAATAAATGAATAAATAAAAGAGAGAAGCACCTCAGCAGAAAACCAAGTCCTTGAGGTGGTATTTTGGGGTCACGTCTGAAATCACTTTGTTCTCAGTCCACCCCTGGGGCCTTTCTCTCCTGCTCAGACACATGTCTGCACCAGGGAGCAGATTCCCACCCTCAGCTCACCTCTTGCACAGCAGTCAATGCCTTTGTAAGTTCTTTCTTTCTTTTTTTTTTTAAATTAATTTTTACTGGAGTGTGGCTGTTTTACAATGTTGTGTTAGTTTCTGCTGCACGGCAAAATGACTCGGCTATACATAGATGTTCTTTCTGCATTGCTTGTTTAGGCCCAGTCCGATGAGCTCCCTGTCTGTGAGGCCTGTCTCTCTAAGCAGTCTGAAAATGTGAAATGCCAGGGTAGTTACCTGGAGAGAGGGCAGGTTAGGAGCAGCTTATTGAAAGCCTTTCTCCTGCTTAGCTGCCCCCTGAATAGGCTCCCTAAAGATGACGAGGCGTTAGAGGCCGGGGGAGAGGTCTTTTCTTTTAATCTGGACCATTAATTTTTTTTAAATTGGAGGATAATTGCTTTACAGTGTCGTGTTGGTTTCTGCCAGACAACAACGTGAATCAGCCATTAGTCTACATATGTCCCCTCCCTCTTGAACCTCCCTCCCACCTCCCACCGCATCCCAGCCCTCTAGGTTGTCAGAGACCTAGCTTCCTGTGATATACAGCAACTTCCCACCAGCTGTCTATTTTACATATGATAATGTATATGTTTCAGGGTTACTCTCTCAATTCACCCCTCCCTCTTCATAAGGCTGTTCTCTCTGTTTGCATCAGTATTCCTACCCTGCAAATAGGTTCATCTATACCATTTTTCTAGATTCCATATATATGCATAAATATATGATATTTGTTTTTCTCTTTCTGACTTACTTCACTCTGTAATAACAGGCTCTAGCTTCATCCACCTCATTAGAACTGACTCAAATTCATTCTTTTTATGGCTGATTAATATTTCATTGTATATATGTACCACAATTTCTTTATTCATTCATCTGTTGAAGGACATCTAGATTGCTTCTATGTCCTGAGTACTGTAAATAGTGCTGCAATGAACACTGAGGTACATGTGTCTTTTGTATTATGGTTTCCTCAGGGTATACGCCTAGCAGTGGGACTGCTGGCTCATATGGTAGTTTTAGTCCTAGTTTTTTACGGAATCGCCATACTGTTCTCGATAGTGGTTGTGTCAATTTACTGATGTGGACCATTTTAATGTCTTTATTAAATCTTTAAAAATATTGCTTTTTTTTTTTTAATGTTCTGGTTTATTGGCCATGAGGTATTTGGAACCTTAGCTCCCTGACCAGGGATCAAACCCTCACCCCTGCTTTGGAAGGTGAAGTCTTAACCACTGGACCACCAGGGAAGTCCCATGGGAGACATCGTAAAGACGTTCATAAAATGCTTATTGAGTACCTACTATGGGCTCCACACAGTCAGTCATCAGCAAAACAGACACAGCGCTGCAATCATTAATGGAGCCTCCCCTACAGTGGGAAAGCCTGGCATGAAACAGCTAATGACACAAATAACTAATTCCAAGTGTGACGAACATTACCAAGGGGAAGTTCAGGATCCCGAGAGAACATTTCAGCCTAGCCCTGAAGGATAACTGCCTCATTCAATGAAGGGTGTGGTGGTGGTTAGGATTAGATGTGGGAAGACACTTTCCCAGCAAAGGGAACCTACATATGAACATATTCTTCCCTGGGAAAGGACATGATGCCAAATATTCCATATATAGAAGGATAGCCACAGTTATATGAAAAGACTATTAAAATACTTCCCTCTTTTCTGATTTCATCTCTGTGTGTCTGTTTTCTTCATATACTTCAATGAAAACAGTATGCCACTGTAGACTGAATATAAAAGTGAACACCAGCTGTCATCTGTTAAGCTAAACATAAAGATATTTGCAGAAATATAAAATAATGCCACTTGTCACTAAAATTTTGGAGGGGAGATATAATCATTTTTAAAAATATGGTATTCATGTTAACATTAGTGAGCTGATTATTGCTTTTTAAAAGACTTACTAAATGTATTTTTTAATTTCTCAAAAAAAGAAATGTCTGCCTTTTCAGGAGGGAAACTGGAGGCATGGTCTCCTTGTCTTCAGCCATCGCCTTGGTGGAGCACCCACCTTGAGGATCTCCTCCCCTCAGGCTAGCCCGCTCTCTCCTGCTTCACGTGCTGCACTTCCGAGAGCCCCTGGAACTCTAGAAATCCTTCCCTGGCTCCTTTGGGTACACCTGCTGTTCCCCAAACTGATCTCCACTCCTGTGGATGTCCAGACCCAGAATGCAAGGGTAGATGTCTGGGTGAAGTGCACAGGCCCACACAGTATGACCGGTGGGGACACGGCCACCTCAAGGCTCGGCTCAATAGGAGAACATGGGTTCTACCCAGCGCCAACCAGCCAGCCATTCTGGAATGAGTGTGAAGTGTTATCAGATATTTTGCTGATTTTTGAAAAGATGTCAGGCATCATTATTTAAAGCCCAGTGTGGTTCAAGTTTCTCAGAATCATGATATGGGCCAAAACAAAAGCCTGTGTCAGATTTACCTGTGGCTGCTTTGCTACCTGTGTGTGTAGGCAAAGTAGTGGATTCTTTGTACCATCTACATTTACAAAACCCAAAATACTTTCTATGCATTCATTCAGTTGATAATTCTCTTCACCTCTCCTGAGCTGGTACTACACAAGGAGTTAGGGAAAGCAGATAACTAAGATGCAATATATCCATACCTAAGGAATGTCAGTGTGACGTGATCTGTGCCCAGCTGGGTCAACCTCTCCCCTGCTCCCATAACACCCGAGCACTGAACACACTGGCTGGAAACTCATATTTTGCTGGGCTGTGTCTTCCTAGCCCTGTGACATCCTACTTACCTGCTACCTGAACCATATACTTCAGTTTTGTACCCCCAGCTTCTAACCTGACACAGGACCTAACACATTGTAGTGATTTTGGAAAAGCGTAAGGACTGACAAATTCAGGGCAGTGAAAACAAAGAAGGGTCTCCCTCTGTCCAACTTCTATTCTCACCTTCAACCCCAGCTTTGGAAACTCTTTTGTCAAGAAAAAAGCAAATGCTAATTGTTCTAAAATAGGCCATAATAAGGGCTTCCCAGGTGGCATAGTGGCCAAGAACTTGCCTGCCAATCCAGGAGATGCAAGAGTCATGGGTTCGATCCCTGGGTTGGGAAGATCCTCTGGAAAAGGAAACGGTAACCCACTCCAGTATTCTTGCCTGGACAATCCCATGGACAGAGGAGCCTGGCAGGCTACAGTCCTTAGGGTTGCAAGTAGTTGGACATGACTAAGCACACCCACAAGCTAAAATAATGTAAAGAAGCAAAACCACAGAAATCAATAAGAATGAAAGTATTATCTCTGAGAGTCAAAGTCATTCATTCACTCAAAAAATGTCAAGGTGAATACCATACTCCATTGAAGAGATGAGACGATTAAAGAAAGCAGATTTTAAAAATCGGTATTCATCTGAAGTCTCAGTGTCATGGGAAAACCATTGATTCAGGAGTCAGATCATTTGGCATCTTGTCCACCTTTCCCACTGTAAGATTTGGAGCAACCTACTGACTGCATCTGGGCCTGTTTCCCTCTCCTGTAAATTGAGAGGTGATCAGAGTATTTCCAGTATTTTGGCTTTCACACAATCTCTGATTCCTGGCAACCAGTTGCCTCTTCTAAGAACACCTAGCCTGGCAGTACAAAAATAAATAAATAAAATAAAGAAATCTGTGAGTCAGCCTATGCCTGCCTCCCTCTCCAAGAGTGATCAGAGCCTTGCTCCCCACAGGACAGAAGAGTGAATAATAGTGCAGTGGAATTCTCATGTCCTTCCCTCTTCCTTGAGAACTAAGGGACTGGCTCAAAAATATTGAGAAATAAACAGACCACTCCAGAGCCCTTCTCGAGGTTTTAACAGCACTTGGATGTTTGGCATATTTATCTAGATTTTAGTATTTGAAGGCTGAAACTCAAATATTTGAAGTGCGCCTCTCCACTGACCCTGCAGCATTCTCTAACTGGGGATTTGGAGATATCCTTTAGGAAAAAGAGCTGAAGAATGCTTCCTTGGGGGAAGGGGAAATCAGGCACCATCAAGAACATTCTGTCTATAATATCGTTTTCCTCTGGGATTCAAAGTTCGCTTAATGTACTATATTTATCAGGTAATGAGTCTCATTACCTGTCTCATTACCTGTCTCATTCAGAACTTCTGCTTCCTATAGTTGACTTCTTTTGGCCCATAACTTGTCATATTTCTTATATGGCTAGTATATTGAATTTCAATCATTAGCACTTGTTTATTAAATACAAAACACAAATAAAATTGCAAACAATCAAACAAAACTTGGTAAATAGCAAGCCCATGTTTTCCTCTTAAATTTCTTTAAGATCAGAGAAATGTTAACAAAAAAAGTTGCTAAGGAGATTTCCATACTTTTTAAAGAAATGTCTTGGAACAATTCTAAAATTTGAAGTTTCCTAAATAAGTTGACTATTTTTAAATAATACTTCTGAAGCTTTCTTTTCCACAAAAGATGATCAACTAGCAAAGGGTGCCAGCTTCCATCTAGAGCCGAATCTTGGAGAAGTGAGAGGAAGTTGATAGATATCAGAAGCTAAGAGAGAAACTGTAGGACAAATAGGATGTGATGACTAATTTTTTGTGTCAACTTGACAAGCCATGCGGTACCCAGAAATTTGATCAAACGTTATTCTGAATATATCTGTGATGATGTCTCTGAATTAGATTAATGCTTGAATTGGTAGACAGAGTAGCGGATTACCCACCGTAATGTGGGTGAGCTGCGTCAAATTAAAGACCTGAATAGAACAAAAAGGCTAAGAGGGAATCCCTTCTGCCTGACTGCTGAACTGGGACATCAGCCTTTTACATACTGAAACTGAAACATTAGCTCTTTTGGGGTCTTGCGCCTACCAGCTTTTGGACTGGAACTTAGACTGTTGGTTCTCCAGGTCCTTGGGCCTTTGGACTTGGGCTAGAACTACACATCAGCTCTCCTAGGTCTTAGTATGAAAAATCTAGTTGGATTAAAAGTACTTTTTCTCTCTTAATTTAAAATATGTATGGGGGTTATAAGGTGTAGACTTGTAATATGTATGAAATAATAGCATAAAGGTTGAAGGGGAGTGGATGAATGGAACTATACTGTTGCAAGGATGTTTTTTTATATTTCATGCAATGTTAGCTCTAAGTAACTAGTTAAGAATTCCTAAAACAACTACTAAACAAAAAGAGAAGTAAAAAAAAAAGTGCAAGGAGGTAAAGCCTGTAGAAGAATGGAATGGTAAAAAATATTCAATTAACCAAAAGAAGGGATAGCACAGAGAAATAAAAAAAAACAAATGGGGGATATACACAATGGACTATTACTCAGCTATAAAAAGAACACATCTGAGTCAGTTCTAATGAGGTGGACGAAACTGGAGCCTATTATACAGGGTGAAGTAAGTCAGAAAGAGAAAGACGAATACTGTATATCAGTGCATATATATGGAATTTAGAAAGACAGTAACGATGACCCTATATGCAAGACAGCAAAGATGACACAGATGTAAAGAACAGACTCTTGGACTGTGTGGGAGAAGGTGAGGTTGAGATGATTTGAGACAGTAGCACTGAACCATGTGTATTACCGTATGTAAAACAGACGGCCAGTACAAGCTCAATGCATGAAGCAGGGCACTCAAAGCTGGTGCTCTGGGACAACCCAGAGGGCTGGGGTGGGGAGGGAGGTGGGAGCGGGTTTCAGGATGGGGAACACGTGTCCACCTGTGGCTGACTCATGTCTATGTATGGCAAAAAACACCACAGTGTTGTAAAGTAATTAGCCTCCAATTAAAATAAATAAAATTTTTTAAAAAACCAACAAATGGGAGAAACAGAAAGCAAAGAGCAAATGGTAGACCTCAATCCTACACAGCAGTAATTAAGCTAAAGGTAAATAGGCCAACTAAATAGGCTAAGTTTCTAAGAGTGGATAAAAAAGCAAGACCAAAAGTATCTGTTATCTTCAAGAGAGGTACCTTAAGTATAAGAAAATAGATGGATTGAAAGTTAAAGAATGGATAATGACATATGAGCCAAACAAAATATAAGAAAGTTTGAATGGCTATATTAAAATTAGGCAAAATAAACTTCAAAGCAAGACATAGTGTCGGAGGTAAGAGAGGCACTTCATAACAACAAAATGGCAAAAGATTTATCAGTTTTGTTTATCTTTTCCAAACCCAGTTATTTATTTCACTGATCTTTTATAGTTTTTTTTTAAATTTTCTATTTATTTCCTCTCTGATATTTATTATTTCTTTCCTTCTATTGACTTCGAATTTTGGTTTTTTTTTTAAACTCCTTTAAATGGTAGATAAGATTGTTTATTTTAGATTTTTCTTGTTTATTGAGGTAGACCTCTATCACTAAACTTCCTCTTTAGAACGGCTTTTGGTGTCTTCCATCGATTTGGAGTGCTGTGTTTTCAGTTTTCATTTGTCTTGAGGTATTTCATAATATTCTCTTTGATTTATTTTTTGACCATTGGTTTTTTAGTAGATAAATTTAGTGATAGATGGACTTGATCATATCTCTAACTTACTCTTAAATGATCAAAAAAAGTACACTTATAAATATAGATAAATTGATAATGAGAAAGCAAATGGGACAAAATGTAACTGGTAAATTTGGGTAGACTGATGGGAGTTCTGTGCACTTTTTTTTCAACTTTTCTTCGTTTCAAATTATATTAAAATTATAAATTATCAACAAAATAAATGGGGAAAGGATTGATTATTACTAAGAGTGATTAAAATTGTGGGGGTTAAAGGCAATCATATATCCATTCCTAAGGGAATGGATAAATGTAAGATGATATACATAATGGAATATAATGCAGCAGTCAAAATTAAAAACATGTATATACATAAAACAACATGTGTAGATCTTTAAAAGATATTGTTACATGACAAGAGTAAGAAATATAATGAGATAACACAGCTAATACTATATGTAAATTGAACACACACAATAATATCATGATATTTATAAGTATGCACATAACTAAGAACATAAATTAGATACTCTGAATGGGTGCTTATGGTAGAGAGAAAAATGGGATTCAGTCTGAAGGAACAGAGGAAAGAAATAATAATAAAGTAGAAGTTAAATAGGAGAGGAGACTTGCAGGGACTGATGATGATGGTATGCCATGGACGGAGAAATAGGATCAAACATCTGCTACTGGCGTCCAAAACAAAACAAGGAGCTGATGGAAGAAATGCTAAGTCCCTTTCGAGATGCCTCTTAGACTTATGTTTTTATTTATTGATTCATTCATGCAACACATAGTGACTGAGTATGAACGTACTTTGTTAGATGCTTGGTAAGCAGTTTGAATAAGATAGGAACCTTTCTTGTTCTCACTTTACAGATCAGGCAGGACCTGACCTAGAAGAGTGAGTCTTAATCATATGCCACGGGAGAAGGCCATGAGTGGTGTTTGAGATGAAGAAAAGTCCAGAATAACCAATTTTGCTGAGTTTGCACTATTTCTTCTGCTTCTATGAATGGATCACAATAAGCCACTTTATCATTTCCTCTCAATTTATACTTCCTTGCCATTTGCAGTATTCCCTCCTAATTCCTGATTCCATAGTGTATTATCAGTTTTGTTTTGATTAACTTGATCTGTTAAATAGTCCTTTGTAGTGTTAAGCGTGGAAACATGAGGCCTGAGCTAGGAATTCAAGTCTAAAATTCACTTGAATTTTACACTCACTGTCCATCCCATTCATCAGGCCCTTGTTACTGTAGTGTCTGGTAGACATGTCAGGCCCTTCTTATGAGAATGAAAGCTGTTTCCACTGTCTTTACCTCTACAATAATACTACACAGTCACACTGAATTAATATTAAGCAAAAATGTGCTAATATTGAGTCTGGATAATCTAGTTGCACCATCCTTATCCTTAGCTTCTACTGATGCCCACAATGAGGTCTAATCAGTACTATGGTACACAATTAGAAGCATACTTGTAATTCTTTAAAAAAGAATTTCAAAAAAATAAATAAAAAGAATTTCAAGTATTTTCACAAACTTTAGCATGAATTATTGTATAGTCATTTTCACAGTTGTCAGCAGCTCTGGCTCCAACTAACGAGAAATATATTTTCCCACAGACAATCTAGGATGCAAAACACATTGTTCAAACTTTTTTTTTTAAAAAAAACAAATAATTAAAATAAGATATTGTGAGAGCTTTGAAGTGCCTGGGGCACAATGACAGGTTCCTCCGTCAAAGAGCTGAGTTTCCTAATGCCAGTCAGCTTGATCCTTATCACACATTTCTGAGCAGGAGACAATGAAAAGGGCCCAGCATGAATAGAAGAACCGATGAGAAATGTGCTGTGATAAAGGCTGAAAAGGAGGCCTGGCAAGTGCCCGGGTCCTCATAGAAGACAAATAGCGCGGTGGGGAGAGAGGTACACTTTATCTCCAGTGTTCTTTTTATAGCTCCGATCCAGAATTGTTTTCCCTTGAAAATGAATGGAGTGCCGGGGGAAGCTGCTTGGCCCTGTTCTCTGGCCTTTTCATTGCACCCTGCAGCCATTTTAATGAGTTATTTCTCACAGTCGCCCTTCCAGTCAGGTCGCCATCAATATCCCTGCTTTAGAGGCACAGCTTAAGTGAGGCAAGAGCTGAGGGGTGACTCAGTAATGGGCTTTAACTATGTGAGGGTCACGTGGCTGAGGATGGGGAACAGCTGTCCTCCGGACCCTCTCCTGAGTTCAGAGTGGAGACTGTGGGCAGAACTTCAGCAAGGAGAGATGGAGATGAGAGTGAGAGAGAGCTCCCAGGCGAGGGGGACAGTGCTTTAGTACTTACTGTACTGCCCAGGGGTCGAACCCCATCTCTTATGTCTCCTGCATTGGCTGGCAGGTTCTTTACCACTAGTGCCACCTGCAAAGTCCAGGGGGATAGTACTAGCTGCCAGATCAGGAAGTTTTTCTGAGAGAAGAAATCTGTCATCTACTTCTTGATTTGTACCACTGTATCTTCCCTGGTGGCTCAAGTGGTAAAGAATCTGCCCGCAATGCAGGAGACCTGGGTTCGATCCCTGGGTTGGGAAGATCCCCTGAAGGAGGGCATGGCAACCCACTCCAGTATTCTTGCCCATGGAGAACCCCACAGACAGAGGAGCCTGGCAGGCTATAGCCCATGGTGTCTCAAAGAGTCAGACACAACTGAGTGTCTGAACACACAGCTTCTGCTAGATACACGCATCCCCAGAAAATTAATGTTCAAGTGATTAGTTAATGAATGATGTGGCCAACTTTTCACATAGCTATCTTTCCACCAAAGCTTGAGACATGTTCATCTTGGCTGACTTGATCTCCCAAGCAGGAGGGACCAAATGAGCCTGCAAGATCACTACTTTGCTTGGGTTCTGTAATTAGCTTTTATCTAGTATTGGCTCTGTCCAAGTCAATTGAAAATTTGGTCAAGTCAGTACTTTTTTTAGAGATTTTTTTGATGTGTACCATTTTTAAAGTCTTTATTGAATTTGTTACAGTATTGCTTCTGTTTTATGTTTTGCTTTTCTGGCCATGAGGTATGTGGGATCTTAGCTTCCTGATCAGGGATTAAATCCATACCTCTGCATTGAAAGGCAAAGTTTTAACCTCTGGAACACCAGGGAAGTCCCAAGTCAATATTCTTTACCATCTACTATTTGGAAGGGAATAGGCAAAGCTTTGAATGGCTTACAGAGATGAATTTGTCATGGCTCCTGTCCCCAGAAAGCAAAAGGTAGATTGGGAGAGAAATAAATACATACAATTTCTTACAATACACATATCTGAGAATATGAGAAGTGCTATCTTAGAAATCCAATCAAAGATCAAGAGACCATGGAGAAGGAAGTGATGCATTCCAGTTTGGTAAGTGGAAGAGGAATGATAATTAAAAACACAAACTAACATTACTGTGTGCCATACAGGTGATAAGTGGCTTGTTTGTAGGTTATTTTGTTTACATCCTTACAATAATGGTATACAGTAAGTACTAATGCTATTTTCATTTTATTCATGATAATGTGGAAGCAAAGTAAAGTCACTTACTAGCAGGCAGAAGAGGCAAAATTGAAGCTAGCTTTCTCACAGATCTTCAGCTAAGTCTTGAAGAAAATGGACATATTTAGCACGTGCTAGAGTCCAATTTCTGGGCCAGGTGTTTCATACAGGTAATTTGCTTACTTCTCATGAAAACTCTGGAAGTTATATTATCACCCCCATTTTAGAAATCTGAGACTCAAAAAAGTGTAAATGACTAAGTTTCATAGCTTAAAACATGTAAATATGCACTCAAACCCAGGCTAGTGTGGTCTCAAACGTTGTTATTTCCCCTGGTGTCCATGATGTTGCCTTAAGAAAAAGAAATGGCCAGTGAATGGTCCCTTAGGGCCTCTGGAACTGCAGGAAGGCAGTCATATCCAACTGCAGGTACTGGGAGATCTCAGGCATGGATCCTGAAAAGCCTCCAGACCATTGCAGGGACACCGTACAGAAGACTTGCCTGTAGCATTGATGCCTGTAGCAATAGCAGACGTCAGATAGAGTGTCCAGCGTTTCAAAACTGGTCAAGCTGTCTGTAGAGCTTTGTATTAGTCATCTCTGGTTTCATAGAAAATTACTACAAATTTAGTGGCTTAAACCAACACCATTCCGATCTCACAGTTTCTGTGTGTCAGGAGCTTGGACACAGTTTAGATGTGTCCTCTGCCCAGGCTCTCACAAGGCCACAGTCAGACTGTCCGTCTGCTGCATTCTCTGGTGGAGCTGAAGATCCACTTCCAGTTTCATTCAGATTGCTAGGAACCTTCGCTTCCACGCAGGTGTAGAGCTCCTCAGGATCTGGTCGCTGCCCCCTCACCACTGGAGTTCACACCAGTGAACTGTTTGCTGCTTCAAGCCCAGAAAGAGAATGTCTCCTGGGGAGAGACCCAATCCCCCTTGTAAGTCAGATCCACTCAGAATAATCTCCCTTTCCCTCATAGCTCAGTTGGTAAAGAATTTGCCTGCAGTGCAGGAGACCTGTGTTCGATCCCTGGGTTGGGAAGATCCCCTGGAGAAGGGAAAGGCTACACACTCCAGTATTCTGGCTTGGAGAATTCTCAAAAGAGTCAGACACGACTGAAAATCTTTCACTTTTTCACTTTCACCTGATTTGAGATCTCAATTACAACAGCAAAGTCTCTTCATCTTTTCTATATAAGGGACACTAGTCAAAGAGTGACATCCTACCCCGTTTACAGGTTCTGTGCCTACTCAAGAGGAGGGGATTGCATAGGGCTTACACACTTGGGGACTGGAATTTGGAGATTGTCTTAGAATTCTACCTACTGCTTGAAACTCATTACTGGTGCCCATGGGTGCACCAACCTCCCTCGGGTGAAATCAGACCCCATTGTCTAGGCAGGGCCAGAACAGAGTCTGCTTTTGGCTGCATGTACTTTGAAAATTTTCTCTCTAGTTCTCCCTTGTGAAGGGCCCATCTATCACCCCTCAGTCAGTTTTGGCCATGGGTCAGCATTTCTGATGAAAGATTTCATGGGAAAGGGGTGGCATTTACACCAGAAGCTGACTTGGTGATCAGCTTTGGTGAGTATTTTTTAATTAGCTCTGCTTCCCCTCTTTCCCATTGTTGTTGACGGTCAAGACGTAGTTGGACATATTATTTATTAAATGAGGTAAAGAGGAAAAGGTCAAGGTTAAGGCCAAATACTTGAAAGGAAGTAACGTGTCTGAGGACATCTAAATGTCATTTAATGGAATCAGCTCCTAGACCTGAAGATTTTATCTTTAAGCTGTCTTAGGAAGCTGCATTTTAACTCAACCAAGGAACTCTTATAAATGGAGTTGAATTGCTTTTTCAAGAATTGTCTATTGAAACCCCACCTTATGTTTTTTTTCCTTTCTTCTGTTTTGTTCTGTTTATGATTTTCATGCACACACACACAGCCCCAAAAAGAATTGGACCATCAAAGAAAGCTAATTGTGTGACACTAAGCAAATTTGTAAAAAAGCAGTTTAGGGATTTCAATCTCATTTAAAAATGGCTAACCTTTAATATCATTAGACAGTTCATGGCATAGTTCTGCCAAAACAGAGAAGACTTCTTCTCCAAATTTGACTCTGATGGTGAGCTAGTTTTTTGAGAACGGAAAAAAAATAAAGCCAAACAAAACTCCCTACCATTGTCATCAAAGGTTGATTTTTACAATGTCCTCAAGACTAAAGAGGCATTTATTCCTACTGTCCTCTACTGCTTCAGTGATTAAGTCTGCTTAGAACACAAGCAGTTCGGAAAGGCTCAGCTCCTACAGCTGCTGGGTGTGAAAAGTTTTGACTAGATGGGAGGGTGGAGGGATTTTTGGGGGGTCCACATCTGGGGCCAGACTTGGACCAGAGTGAGTCTGAAATATTCTTTCAGTTTCCACCTTCTCCTCAGCACCCACCCATTTCAAACAGCTTCAGCCTTGAAGGCCTTGATGACTTTAAATATCTTCCTGGGCCTGTAATGAAGATGCTTATAAATATTACAAGAGATTTACCACTTCAGTGTGAAATTCTCCGATACCGGCAGGGAGTTTTTAAACACAACTGGCAACAAGACGCATATGGTCAGAGATTCAAGTTACTGCTTTTTTTTTTTTTTATTGTTGTCTGCCAAGGACAATATATTTTTTTCCCTTCTTCAAAATAAACACTGTGCAGGAATGTGCCTCAGCAAATGGCTGGGGTTCTATTATATTTCATGCAGCTTTCTAAACAATTTCCAACCCTGGGCTGGCCTGGTGTCAAACAGAAGGCAACCAACAATAGCAAAATCCCATTAAAGCTGAGAAGGTTCCTTCCTGAGGTGAGCCTGGCCAGAAATAGTCATCTTGGCTCCTTCTCCGGTTTGGCACCAGGGACTAATAATGCACGGTCTTCTAATGGAAATTATCTAATTTCATCCAAGAGCGCCTCCAGAGAGAGCCGGGCTGACGCACTAACAGTCAATATAACAACATTCTTCTTGAAGTGCTGAACAATGGGTCTTTGGAGAGACTGTGATAAACCACGTCAGACTCCGGACAAACACGAGCATAAAAATAGGCATCAGAGGCACTGACATAGCCACCTAACTTTTCAGGAGGGAGGCCCACAGAGGAGGATTTGTGCAGAGTGCTTGCTGGGAAGAATTCATCAGACCTGGCAGGAGAAGGATAGCGGGGTGGTAGAGAGAAAGAAAAGACAGAACAAGATTAAGAAAGGACAGAGGTAGGGTGGGGGAGGGATTAAGAGTGCTAAATGAAAGAGAGAAGCATTAATTCTCCATTTGTGGCACAAAATATTCAGCAACTGTACATGTTGGGTTAACATAAATCGTGCTTTGGGTGTGAATCCCATTACCATCAGGCGCCTGTTTTTCAAACACTACGTGTAAGAAATGGCCAGCAGGAAATAATGCTCTATTTAAAGATATAAATGCTCCATTTAAAAATAGTGGTTCTATTTAAATATAAAGTGCTAATCCTATTTCTTAAACGTTCTTCTTTAACATAAATGTATACTTCCCCAGTATTAATAAATATTGAAATATATACAAGAAAAAGAAAATATGAATTTCATATAAGAAAAAAAGAGATATATCAGAGTTCTGTGAAATAGATATATATAGAAATATTCACATATATGAGTTCTATAGCACTATAAATTATAAGTTATATAAAGAATATATATAACTGTATCTATGTCTGTTTTGAGGGCTTTCCTGGTGGTGCAGTGGTAAAGAATCTGCCTGCAGTGTAGGAGACACAAGAGATGCAAGTTTGATCCTTGGATCGGGAAGATCGCCTGGAGAAGGAAATGGCTACCTACTCCAATATTCTTGCCTGGAGAATCCTGTGGACAGAGGAGCCTGGCAGATTGCTGTCTATGGGGTCACAAAGAGTTGGATACAACTGAATGACCGAGCACGCATGCACTTGTCTGTCTAGCTTTCTAGTTAGCTAGCTATTTAGAAACTATCCCAAGAAGACTAAGATCAACAGGATCACCCTGAGGCATAGAGTTGGTTTTATGTTCTTCATGTTGTTACTTGTTTCATAAGTATTTTTAGCTCCAATTAAATTTTAAGCTCCCCAGGGTAAGAACTGGCTGTGTATCTAATGCTTATCCACATTAAGACAAATAAGCATCAGCCAACACTGGTGATTGACTGATCCATCAATTAATTGATTGAATCATATTGTCTTAAAATGTCAGAAGATCTGCATGCATGGGTATTTCAAGAAATAAAAATTGAGTCATCCCTGGTGATCCAGTGTTAATCCACCTGCCGATTCAGGGTACACAGGTTCGATCCCTGGTCCGGGAAGATCCCACATGCTGTGGGGCAGCTAAGCCTGTGCACCACAACTGCAGAAGCCCACCTGCTCTAGAGCCTGTGCTCTGCAATAAGAGAAAACACCAGCACTGCAGCTAGAGAGAATCCCCTGCCCGCTGCAACGAGAGAAAGTCTGCATGTAGCAATGAAGACCCGGTATAGCCAAAAAAATGGAAAACTTCAAGACAAGGTAAATCAAGGCTCAAACCTATGGCAACACTTTAGCACCTATCACCCTTTTCTCCCTCTTGACCAACAAGTATTAAAGAAAATAGTCTAGCGCCAGCAGTAAGAAAAGGCTTCCCTAACTACAAGGCCCAAAGTGAACAGATCACAATATATTTCTGTGGGCCTCACATGAGGATTTGCAACTCTAGACTGATGTAAGAGAACGTATTCTAGCTGCATTCTCCCCATTGGAACAATATTCAGAGACTGAATCAAGATGGAAGCTGATGTCTCACCAGACCCTTCCCAAATACAGACGTATATTTAACACACTGATAACACTTGTGTCTGGGGAGGGAAATTCTGCAGCTGGGGAAAGTTAGAGTGAAAAGGCAACTTCTCTGAAAATACTTTTTTTTTTTCAAGGCTGGAATATATAACACTATTCAAAAATTTTAAATTTAAATAAGATAGTATTAGAGTATCAGCATGAGACAAAATGACATTTAGGGCCAAAAGTGTTAAAAAGAAAATGAGATATTAGCATCAACATCTAACAACATCAAAATGTACAAAAGAAAACCAATAAAAATTCAAGAAGAAACTGACACAGACAAAAAATAAGATTAAAAATATAAAATAAGTAATAATATAGTACTATCTTAAATTACACACATAGCTAATAGATCTGTGTAAAATGTTATTCAGTAGAGAACACATATTATTTTTAAGAATATTAAAAACAATTAGAACATATACCGAGCCCCAGAGAAAATAGAAACAAATTCCAAAGTGAATGAAATTATACCAGTTGCATTTTCTGTGTGCAATGCAATAAAAATAAAAATAATCAGAAATGATTGTCACATCCATGCATAGAAATCTCACTATCTGAAAAATTTTAAATGTCCTTCTAAGGTCTTATGTTTGAAAGTAAATCAAAATTACTTATAAATAAACTGTAAGAAGGTCAGTTATCAAAACAAACAAGATATGACCAAAGCCCCAATAGCTCAGTGGGTAAAGAATATACCTGCAATGCTGGAGATGCAGGTTCAATCCCTGGGTTGGGAAGATTCCCTTGGAGGAAGGCATGGCAACCCACTCTAGTATTCCTGCCTGGAGAATCCCATGGACAGAGGAGCCTGGAGGGCTACTGTCCAAAGGCTCACAGAGTTGGACATGACTGAATGACTAAGCAAGCACACATACTCAGATGAAATTTTGTAGTTTTAACTTGCATTTATTTTTCAGAAAATGAAAGGTTAAAAAATAACCAAAGCATTCAATTCAAGAATAATAGCAATAACAAAAAAAGCTAATAAATGTAAAAAACAATAAACTAGAAAAACATTAATGTGCATGCATATTCAACTACTTTAAAAAGAAACTATTGTCTTCTGGGGGGATTTCTTTTACAGAATACATTAAAATGGACATTTGTCAAATGTTTATTTGAAGAAAGTAGCAGTAAGAACAATTTCTGTTGTATTTTGCTCAAATTATTAGAATTAAATGATATAACACAAGTAAAAGATTTGATACCAAGCCTGGCACCAGAATAAATATGTACGGTCAGTTGTGTCTGATTCTTTGCTGCCCTATGGGCGATCACTCGCCAGGCTCCTCTGTCCCTGGGATTTTCCAGGCAAGAATACTGGAGTGGGTTACCGTTTCCTCCTTCAGGGGATCTTTCTGACCCAGGGATCAAACCCATGTCTCCAGGGTTGGCAGGCAAATCGTTTACCACTGTGCCACCTGGGAGGCCTTCCAGAATAAATACTATTTAGCAACTGTTATTACCATTATGTTTGCCTGACAGGGAAGTCACAAAGAAGAACGTTTTGAATTTTAAAAATCTTTTTTTTTTAAATTTATTGAACTGAAATTTGCCTTGAGATAATGTTTCTCTCTGGTCCTATTAATGACTGCCTTAATTCTTTGTCCCAGTTTCCCCAATCTCAAAACCTAGAATCAATCTACTCTCTTTTATAGCAACACTTTTCCAAATATATGGCCAAATAAGACAGGCATCATGCCTATGCATAGTCCTTGCTTCTCTTATTGAACTCAACATGCCAAATATTTATCTTTCCTTATGTGAGATGAAATTCCATGTTTTACCTTCTATGTTATTCCCTGAGCCCTCCATTATTTGCCATTGCCTTTCTCTTTTCGTTGGAATCTGTCTAATGGTTTGGTCAATGCACAGCTAGTTCAGAGAATTACATTTTCACTTAATATTGTGAATGCAATTGGTTTGTTAACACCTTTATTTATCATTTCGGTAGCACTGCTGGCTCAGTAAATCACTGAAAACCGTTTACTGAGAATCTACTATCTGTCAGTCCAGGTACTAGGAATGGTACATACAGAATGAGTAAGACAATCCCTGCTTAGAAGGGATCCTGAGCAAGGTGTGAGTATATAGGGGCAATTATAATGTGGGAGGACAGGGGCTGTGACCAAGATAGATGCAATACTACTTTGGGACTCCAGAGGAAAATTCTCAGTATTCACCAAATAATGAATGGAAATGAGGTCAGGGAAGACTTTCAGGAAGAGCCGTCTTGTAGGATGAGTTCTGGAGGACAAGCAGGAGTTCGCCAAGAACATGGAGTATGGGGTGGGGGTGAAGAATGCTTCAGAGAGAAAATATCGCATGTGTGAATGCAACAAAATGAGGGGAAACATGTTGTTTTCAAGGATGTTAAGCAGTTAGCTCACAGAATTTCCTCATATAAACTTCTGCTAAAGCAGATTGCCCTAATCTGTACCTATGCAAGTAGTTTTTAAAACGAATGCCCTGTCATTCACAAAACTGTGCAATCATTACCACAATCAGATTTCTTCCCTTCTTTATACTCCATTAAATGGATATACCACATCTTGACTACACATTCATCAACTGATGGACATTTGTGCTGTTTCCACTTTCTAACTATTATGAATAATGCGCTGTGAACACTTATGTAAACTTTTTTTGTGTGGGTATATGTTTTCAGCATTCTTGAGTAAGTACCTAAGAGTGGAATTGCTACGTCATATAACTGCTTATATCATTTTGATGACTGTCAAGTTGTTTTCCAAAGTGGCCTTCCCATTCTATAACTCATCAGCAAACGTATGAAGGTTGCAATTTCTCCACATCCTCAACAATCCTTGTTATTGTCTTTTTAAAAATTTTAGTTGTTCTAGTAGGTGTGAAGTGATAACTGTGGTTTTGATTTGCGGTTTTGAAATGACTAAGAATGTTGAATATTTTTTCATCTGCTTATTGGCTATATGCTTATCTTAGGCGAAACATCTCTTCAAATCCTTTGCTCATTTTAATTGGATTGTTTGTCTTTTATTGTTGATTAGAAGAGTTCTTTATATATTCTTTTTTTTTTCTTTTTTTTCTTTTTTATTGTTTTTGCCATACATTGTCATAATATCACCATGGGTTTACATATACTTCCCCTCCGGGACCCCCCTCCCTCCTCCCTCCCCCCTGGGGAAATCTCGCTGCACCAGTCCTGAGCATCAATCCTGGGCTGGCGATTGATTAGACACATGACAATTAACATGCTTCAATGCCCTTCTCCCATATCATCCCACCCTTACCCTCATCCACGAAGTCCACGAGTCTATTCTATACATCTGCGTTCCTTTTGTTGTCTCCCATGTTGGGTTCTCGTTACTGTCTTTCTAAATTCCATATATATGCGTTAATATACTGTATTGTTGTTTTTGCTTCTGGCTTACTTCACTCTGGATAATGGGCTCCAGTTTCGTCCATCTGAGTAGAATTGCTTCAAATGAATTTTTTTTAATGCTGAGTAATATTCCATTGTGTATATGTACCACAGCTTTCTTATCCATTTGTCAGTTGATGGGCATCTAGGTTGCTTCCATGTCCTGGCTATTGTAAACAATGCAGCGATGAACACTGGGGTACACGTGACTCTTTCAATTCTGGTTTCCTCGGTGTATATGCCCAGCAGTGGGATTACTGGTCATATGGCAGGTCTATTTGCAGCTTTTTAAGGAACCTCCACACTGTTTTCCATAGTGGCTGTACTAGTTTGCATTCCCACCAACAGTGTAAGAGGGTTCCCTTTTCTCCACATCCTCTCCAGCATTTATTGCTTGTAGACTTTTGGATGGCAGCCATTCTGACTGGTGTAAAGTGGTACCTCATTGTGGTTTTGATTTGCATTTCTCTAATAATGAGTGATGTTGAGCATCTTTTGATGTGTTTGTTAGCCATTTTTATATCTTCTTTGGAGACATGTCTGTTAAGTTCTTTGGCCTATAATCCAAAGCGGGATACTCCATGACCCACCTCCCAGAATATTGGAAATAAAAACACGAATAAACAAATGGGACCTAATTAAAATTAAAAGCTTTTGCACAACAAAGGAAACTATAAGCAAGGTGAAAAGACAGCCTTCAGAATGGGAGAAAATAATAGCCAATGAAGCAACAGACAAACAATTAATCTCAAAAATATACAAACAACTCCTGCAGCTCCATTCTTTATATATTCTTTTAAAAATATTTATTAATTTACTTTTGGCTGTTCTGGGTCTTTGTTGCTGTGTGAGCTTTTCTCTAGTTTCAGCGATTCGGGGCTACCCTCTAGTTGAGGTGCACGGATCTCTCACTCTGGTGGCTTCTCTTGTTGTGTAGCACGGGCTCTAGGGTGCACATACTTCAGCAACTGTGGCATGTGGGCCCAGGAGTTTGGCTTCCAGGCTCTAGATCACAGGCTCAATAGTTGTGGCACATGGAATTAGTTACTCCTTGACATGTGGGGTCTTCCTGGATCAGGGATCAACCCGTGTCTTCTGCATTGGCAGGTGGATTCTTTACCACTGAGCCCTTCATCTGACACATGGTTTGCAAATATGTTCTCCTATTCCCTCAATTGCTTTTACTTTATTGATGCTGTCCTTTGAAGCACAATGTCTAAATTTTGATGAAGTCCACTGTGTCTATTATTTCTTTTGTTGAATATATTTTGGTGTCACATAAGAAACCATTGCCCAACACAGTATCATTAAGATTTAGTCCTATGTTTTATTCTAAGAATTTTGTAGGTTTATCTCTTCCATTTATATCTATTTTGAGTTAATTTTTGTATATAGTGTGTGATAGCTTCATTCTTTCCAAATGACATCCCATTGTCCCATACCCTTTGTTGAAGACTATTCTTTCTCTATTAAGTTGAGTTGGTACTGTTGTCAAAATCTATTGACTTGGGTAAAGGTTTATTTCTGTACTCTCAATTGTATTCCATTGGTCTACATGTCTGTCTTTGTGCTGGTGCCACATTGTCTTGATTACTATAGCTTTGTAGTAAGATACAAAGTTAACTTGAATTGTGAGCCTTCCAAATTTACTCTTTTTCAAGGCTATTTTGCCTCCTGAGATAATCACATGCTTTTTCCCTTTACTTTTACTAATAAGGTTTCATTTCCATATGTTGCACCAACTTTGAATTCCTGGATTCCTCCTGGCCATAGCGTTTGATTCTATTTATATGTTGCTGGAATATATCTGTCAGTATTGTGTTGAGAATTTTTGCACCTATGTTCATAAGGGAGATTGCTGTGTAGTTTTCTTGAGATGTCTTCATGAAATTTTGATATATTAAGGTAATTTTGATCTCATAGAACAAGTTGAGAAGTGCTACTTCCTTTTTATGTCTTGGAAAAGTTTATGAAGTATTAATGTTAATTCTTCTTTAAATTTTTGATAGAATTTATCAATTAACCCATCTAAGCCTTTTTTGACAAGTTTTCTTTTTTGTGGGAAGATTTTATTTATTATTAATTCAATCTCTTAACTCATTATGTAGCTATTGAAATTTTCTGTTTCTTCTTGAATCAGGTTTGGTAGTTATGTCATTCTTGGATGCTAGTTATTTCATCTAATTTGTTGGCATATAATTGTGCATAATATTCCTTTGTATTTTTTATTTCTATAAGGTAAGTAATAATGTCACTTCTTTCATTCCTGATTTTAGTAATTTGAGACTTTTTTTTTCTTGATCAGTCTAGCTGAAAGTTTGGCAATTTTATTAATCTTTTCAAAGAGCCAGCTTTTAGCTCAGTGATTTTCTTTATTATTTTCCTAGTCTTTATTTTATTTATTTCTGCTTTACTCTTTATTATTTCCTTCCTTCTGTCAGCTTTGAATTTAGTTGTTCTTCTTTTTCCTTATGATTAAAGTTTTTTGACTTGAGATCTTATTTTTTTAAAGAATAGATATTTCTAGCTATACATTTCCCTCTAAGCACCACTTTTGCTGTATTTTATAAATTTTGGTGGGCTTCCCAGGTGGATCAATGGTAAAGAATCCACCTATCAATGCAAAAGATGCAAGTTAGACCTATGGTTCAGAAAGAGCCCATGGAAGAGAAAATGGCAACTTACTCCATGATTCTTGCTGGGAGAATCTCCTGGACAGAGGAGCCTAGTGGGCTACAGTCCATGGGGTCTCAAAGAATCAAACACAATTCAGTGACTGAGCATGCACACATAAATTTTGGTATGTTGTACTTTCATTTCATTCATCTCAAAATCGTCTTTATTTTCCCTTGTGATTTAGTTTTTTAAAAAAAATCCATTGGTTATTTAGGAGTGTACTGTTTAATTAATTGTCACATGTTAGTGAATCCCCCAAATTTCTTTCTGTTATTGATTTCTAATTTCATGTGGTTTGAGAATGTACTTTTTATGACTTATATCATTTTAAATGTATTGAGACTTGTTTTATGGCCTATCATTATCTATCTTGAAGAATGTTCCATGCACGCTTAAGAAGAATGTATATTCTTCTGTTGTTGGCTTGAGTGCTTTATAGATGTCTGTTAGGCCTGGTTGATTTATAGTGTTATTCAAGTCTTCAGTTTTCTCAATGATCTTCTGTCTAGTTTTATCCATTGTTGAAAGTGAGATATTGAAACCCCACCTATTACTGTTGAATTATTTGTTTCTTCCTTCAATTCTGCTAGCTTTTGCTTCACATATTTTGGGGCTCTATTGTTAACTGCATATGTGATTATAATTAAGCCTTGATAGATTGACACTTTATCATTATAAAAAGTCTTTCTTTAGCTCTAGTAATAACTTTTGCCTTAACATTTGTTTTGGCTGATAGGCATGCCATATCATTTTGGTGCTGTTCAACCAACGTGTATATTTTTCAGCTTTTAAACTTTAACCTGTTTGTGTCTTTGAATCTTGAATGTGTTTTCTGTAGATAGCATGAGTAAATGATGTTTTAAAAAATCTGTTTTTCCAATTTCTGCCATGTTATTGGAGTATTTAATCCATTTCCATTTAATATAATTACTGATAGGGCAAGATTTACATCTCCCTTTTGTTTTAGTTTTTTTTTTGTTTTATATATGTCATAAGTTTTTTCTGTTCCTCTATTCCTCCACTGATGCCTTATTTTTTTGTTAGACATTGTCCACTACACCATTTAATTCTCTTGTATTTACATAGATTTCATGTATTTATAGTTGTTATTTTCTTACTGGTTACCTTCAGGATTACAATTAGCATCTTAATTTATAACAATCTAGTAACCTAATTAAGAAAACCTAATTAAGAAAACAGATCATGGCATCTGGCCCCATCACTTCATGAGAAATAGATGGAGAAACAGTGGAAAAAGTGTCAGACTTTATTTTTTTGGGGCTCCAAAATCACTGCAGATGGTGATTGCAGCCATGAAATCAAAAGATGCCTACTCCTTGGAAGGAAAGTTATGGCCAACCTGGATAGCATATTGAAAAGCAGAGACATTACTTTGCCAACAAAGGTTCATCTAATCAAGGCTATGGTTTTTCCAGTAGTCATGTATGATTGTGAGAATTGGACAGTGAAAAAGGCTGAGCACCGAAGAACTGATACTTTTGAACTATGGTGTTGGAGAAGACTCTTGAGAGTCCCTTGGACTGCAAGAAGGTCCAACCAGTCCATCCTAAAGGAGATCAGTTCTGGGTGTTCATTGGAAGGTCTGATGTTGAAGCTGAAACTCCAATACTTTGGCCACCTCATGTGAAGAGTTGACTCATTGGAAAAGACCCTGATGCTGGGAAGGATTGGGGGCAGGAGGAGAAGGGGGAAGACAGAGGATGAGATGGCTGGATGGCATCACTGACTTGATGGACATGGGTTTGAGTGGGCTCTGGGAGTTGGTGATGGACAGGGAGGCCTGGCGTGCTGTGGTTCATGGGGTCGCAAAGAGTCGGACATGACTGAGTGAGTGAACTGAACTGAACTGAAGTAACCTAATTTGAATTATTACAAACTTAACTTTCAATAATATACCTGAACTTTGATCTTAAATAACTCTTCTTTGTGGTATCATTGTCATACAAATTATATCTTATACATTGTAAACCTGCAACATAGCTTTCTAATTATTGGTCTATGCAGTTATCTTTTAAATAAGTTAAAAGAAAAAGTTACAAACCAAAATTACACTTGTATAAGTCTTTTATATTTATTTATGTAGTTGCTTTTACCAATGCTCTTTATTTCTTCATGTGCATTTTTAACATACATGTAAAAAACTTTCATTTTATTCTCAAGAATCTCCATTAGTATTTTTTGTAGAGCATGCTTGATAGCAATGATTCTCTCATGTTTTATGTATCTAGAAATAGCTTAATTTCTACTTAATTTTAAATGATATTTTTGCTTGACACAGAGTTCTTTCTTGAGAATCTTTTTTTGTTTCTACATGATGAATGTGGCATCCTACTGGTTTCCAGCTTTCTGAATAAGATGAACCCAAGAGATACACCAAAACACATTGTAATTGAAATGGCGGAAAGTTAAGGATAAAGAGAGAAACCTAAAAGCAGTAAGAGAAAAAACAAGTGGTTACATATAAGAAAGACCCCATACAGCTATAGCAGATTTTTCAGCAGAAAATTTACATACCAGAAGAGAGAGGCATGACATATTCAAAATGCTGTGAGGAGGAAGCTTCCAACCAATAATTCTCTAGCCATTAAGGTTGTTATTCAGAATCCACAAAGAAACTGAGAGTTTCCCAGATAAGCAAAAGCTAAAGGAGTGTATCAACATCAAAATAACCCTACAAGAGATATTAAGGGATTTCCTTAACCTGAAAAGAAGTAGCACCAATTTATAATAAAAAAAAAATAAACATTTCACTGGGTAAGGTAAATATATAATAAAGATGTGGATCAACCACATTAACCAAATAAACTTAGATTTATATGCAGAGTATTCTATCCAAAAAATGACAGAATGCACTTTCTTCTCAAGAGGACATGGAACATTCTCCAGAAGAGATCACAAGTTAGGTCACAAAATAAGTCTCAATAAATTTAAGAAGACGGAAATTATATCAAACATCTTTTCCAACCATAATGTAATGACTAGAAATCAACCACAAAGAAAAAAAGGGAAAACTCATAAAAACATGGAGATTAAACAACACGCTATTAAATAAACAATGTTCCTCAAACAAACCAAAGGAGAAATCAGAGGCAAATGAGACCAGAAACATGACATACCAAAATGAATGGCAAAAGTGGTTCTGAGAGGAAAGTTCGTAGCAAACAGGCATACCTCAAGAACAAAGAAAAATCCCAAATAAGCAATCTAATTTTACACCTAAAAGAACTAGAAAGAACTCCGAGTCCAAAATTAGTAGAAGGAAGGAAATAATAAAGATCAAAGTAAAAAGAAAAAAAATCAATGACAGAGGTTAAAATATAGAAAATATCAATGAAGCTGAGTTGCTGTTTGAAAAGAGAAACAAAACTGACAAAAAAATAGCTAGATTAACAAGAGAAAAAATAAAGAGAGCTCAAGTAATTAACATCAAAAGTGAAAGAGAGAAAATTACAACTGAATCTACAGAAATACAAAAAATCATAAGAGACTAGTACAATTACATGCCAACAAATTGGACAACCTAGAAGAAATGGATAAATTTATGGAAACATACAATCTTCCAAGACTGAATCATAAAGAAATAGCAAAAGACAATTGCTCATGATCAGTTGTGTCCAACTCTGTGAATTTATGGCCTGCAGTCTGCCAGGCTTCTCTGTCCATAGGATTTACCAGGCAAGAATACTGGAGTGAATTGCCATTTCCTCCTCCAGGAATAAGGAGATTCAGTTCAGTTCAGTTGCTCAGTTATGTCCGACTCTTTGTGACCCCGTGAATAGCAGCACGCCAGGCCTCACCAACTCCCAGAGTCCACCCAAACCCATGTCCATTGAGTCGGTGATGCCATCCAGCCATCTCATCCTCTGTTGTCCCCTTCTCCTTCTGCCCTCAATCTTTCCCAGCATCAGGGTCTTTTCCAATGAGTCAGCTCTTCGCATCAGGTGGCTAAAGGATTGGAGTTTCAGCTTCAACATCAGTCCTTCCAATGAACACCCAGGACTGATCTCCTTTAGGATGGATTGATTGGATTTCCTTGAAGTCCCAGGGACTCTCAAGAGTCTTCTCTAACACCACAGTTCAAAAGCATCAATTCTTTGTCACTCAGCTTTCTTTATAGTCCAACTCTCACATCCATACATGACCATATGGTCATATGGAGAATCATAGCCTTGACTAGATGGACCTTTATTGACAAAGTAATCTCTGTGCTTTTTAATATGCTGTCTAGGTTGGTCATAACGTTCCTTCCAAGGAGTAAGCGTCTTTTAATTTCATGGCTGCAATCACCACCTGCAATGATTTTGGAGCCCCCAAAAATAAAGTCAGCCACTGTTTCCACTGTCTCCCCATCTATTTGCCATGGAGTGATGGGGCCAGATGCTATGATCTTAGTTTTCTGAAGGTTGAGCTTTAAGCCAACTTTTTCACTCTCCTCTTTCACTTTCATCAAGCAGCTTTTTAGTTCCTCTTCACTTTCTGCCATAAGGGTGGTATCATCTGCATATCTGAGGTTATTGATATTTCTCCCGGCAATCTTGATTCCAGCTTGTGCTTCCTCCAGCCCAGCATTTCTCATGATGTACTTTGCATATAAGTTAAATAAGCAGGGTAACAATATACAGTCTTGACATATTCCTTTTCCTATTTGGAACCAGTCTGTTGTTCCATGTCCAGTTCTAACTGTTGCTTTCTGACCTGCATACAGGTTTCTCAAGAGGCAGGTCAGGTGGTCTGGTATTCCCATCTATTTCAGAATTTTCCAGTTTATTGTGATCCACACAGTCAAAGGCTTTGGCATAGTCAATAAAGCAGAAATAGAAGTTTTTCTGGTACTCTCTTGCTTTTTCGATGATGCATTGGATGTTGGCAGTTTGATCTCTCGTTCCTCTGCCTTTTCTAAAACCAGCTTGAACATCATGGTTCACTTATTGCTGAAGCCTGGCTTAGAGAATTTTAAGCATTACTTTACTAGTGTGTGAGATGAGTGCAATTGTGCGGTAGTTTGAGCATTCTTTGGCATTGCCTTTTCTTGAAATTGGAATGAAAACTGACTTTCTCCAGTCCTGTGGCCACTGCTGAGTGTTCCATATTTGCTGGCATATCAAGTGCAGCACTTTCACAGCATCATCTTTCAGGATTTGAAATAGCTCAACTGGAATTCCATCACCTCCACTAGCTTTGTTCATAGTGTTGCTTCCTAAGGCCCACTTGACTTCACATTCCAGGATGTCTGGCTCTAGGTGAGTGATCACACCATCGTGATTATCTGGGTTGTGAAGATCTTTTTTGTACAATTCTTCTGTGTATTCTTGCCACCTCTTCTTAGTATTGTCTGCTTCTATTAGGTCCCTACCATTTCTGTCTTTTATTGTGCCCATCTTTGCATGAAATGTTCCCTGGAGCACATCAAAAAGCTACCAACAAACAAAAACCCAGGCCTAGATAGCTTCAGTGGCAAATTCTACAAGGCATTCAAAGAAGATTAAATATCTACCTTCTTGTCTCAGCTAGCAAAGAATCCACCCGCAATGCAGGAGACCTGGGTTCGATCCCTGGGCTGGGAAGATCCCCTGGAGAAGAGAAAGGCTACACACTCCAGTATTCCGGCCTGGAGAATTCCATGGAGTATACAGTCCATGGGGTTGCAAATAGTTGGACATGAATGAGTGACTTTCACCCTTCACTTCTGAAACATAAAAATAAATGAAATACTATCATTTAGGACTACATAGATAGACCTTGAGATTATTATGCTCTGTGAAATAAGTCAAGTGGAGAAAGGCAAGTATCATATGATTTCACTCATATGTGGAATCTAAAAAAATAAAAACCCACAAAATCAGTGAACAAATGAAATAAAACCAAAACATACTCATAGACACAGAAAACAGATTAGTGGTTACCAGAAGGGAAGGGGGGTTAGGTGGTTGACAAAATGGGTTAAAGGGGTCAACTGTATGATGATAGCTGTTAACTAGACTTGTAGTGGTGATCACTCTGCAGTGTATATAGATGAAGAACTATAATGTTTTACACCTAAAACTTATATAATTTTTTAAAAAGAGACAATATTAGGGAAAAAAAGGTCAGTCTTGTGAGCGGAGGTTTCCAATAAACTGCCAGAGAAGTCAAATAGTGACATTTCTCTGGAGACAAGACTTTGGGGGAAGTCCAAAATTATCTAACTTAGTCAAATGGCTGCTAGGCTGCTGGTTTTCATTGTAGTATAATTGCAAATTTATTGGTTTTCATGACTATTGCATAAATGGGGAGAAGAGGTTCAGAATGCGGCAAGGTAAAGTGCCACAAAGCACACTGTTACTAATAAGATTCAGCTATTTTTCTCAAATATTTCTCAAATTATTGCAAGGTTTCGGCTAATTTCTAGAGTTCTGAAAATTTATATTTTGACCGTGTTTGCCTGTATTCTTGCTGTTCTTATAAGGGAGTGAATTTTCAGAGGTCTTATACCATTATTTTGCCCCTTTTTCGGTTTTCTGTTGGTTTTGCTCAATTTTCTTCTAGCTTTGTTACACTGCACATTAATAAAGCCCCTATATCTCCATCCAACTCATAGATAACAGTGTTGATCAGGACTGGAACAGAAATAGTCTGAGGCATATTCTTCAACCAACCTCTCTTTGTCTATGTCAACAGCTGTGTGGCAGCGTTGGTTGAAAACTTCAACCAGGAGCATCACATCATTAATCCACATTTCACCATCTTGTCCTAAAATATATTATGAACCACTGTTTGAATGTTTGCTTTTATTAAAATGCAGTTATCCTGTTGGGAAAATCCCCTGGAGAAGGAAATGGCTACCCACTCCAGTATTCTGGCCTGAAAAATTCCATGGACAGAGGAGCCTGGCAGACTACAGTCCATGAGGTTGTTAAAACTGAGCAACTTTCACTTTCTTTTATGTTTAACCCCTTACCCAGCTTTATTTTTCTCCACAGCACTTATCATAATTAATAGATATGACATATTGATTTAGTTTTTGCCTGCTACACCGGTAGAATGCATGCTTTTTTAAGCAAGGATTTATCTGTTTTGTTCTGCTAGGTTGCCTAGAAGAGTTCTTGGTATGTGATACCTGGCTCAATAAATATTTCTGAATGAAATGAATGAATTATCCTATCAAGTTAATAACTTTTTAGGGAAAAATTTTATGTTTGACATGACTTGTTCCTTTCAAAATCCATATTGTTTCAGTGGAATCATGTTTTTCAAAATCAGACGAATTATCAACTTGCCTAGAAAACATCATCATCTTTACCAGTCTAATATTTAAAAATCTTTAAAATTTGGGCTAATTTTTGTCTCTAGATTTTGGTACTTCTCCCATTCCTCACAAATTCCCAACGATATAGTTAGCAACTATTTAATGTCATATCTGAATGCTTTTTAGTGCTTTGGGATATAGTGTTTCTAGGCTCAAGAACTGAACTAATTTAAGGTAGCTACTTTTTTTTAGTACCTTCAATGAAGAAGAGATCATAGAAGAGTATACTGTATTGCAACTCCAACTTTACATTAGCTATTAAAAAATTTGAAAATCATTCTCCCTGAATAAGAAGTGAATAAAATGAGTTGAATAATTCTGAGTTCTCTTTGCTATCAGCTATTATCACATGATTTTCACTGAAGCCTGCTGTTTTTTCATCCTTTTTAGACACAGACTTAGAAGTCCTGTTTTTTTTCTTTCTTTCTTAGAAATTTAATTTCACCATGGGCTCTAGCCATCCTGCAACTACATTTATAAGTTCCTACCACTGTTTTGGTCTTGACCTTGGTAACTTTAAGCTTTGGTACATGATGTTTTAAAAATTGTAACCTACTGAAGAGCATCCCTCCTCCCCGTATACCCATGTTGGGGTCTTCCCTTCTTTCACTGGGGTTATGTAAATGTAATTGTTAAGTGTGGAGTTTGTTTTGAGAATCTTACATCCCTCCCTTCTGAGATATACTCCCCTCTTTACAGTCTCTATTCATGAGTGAAGTTACATTGTTTCCTTTGATAATTCCATAAAACCTACATTTTCTATAGTTATTAGATAATGTCTATACTAAAAAAGTGCTGAGATATTCCAGCTTCAAAGATACAAACAACCCTCATAGTGAAACAGGTATTGAGAACATTAAAAAGAATTATTTAAAATAATTCAATAAACGTCGAGTAACATTGTGTTTATTTGTTAAATAATTGTTTGATTTGTTAAACAACAATCAGATTTGTTAAACAATTGTATTAAACATATTTCAAGGCCATCTGTAATGAGTTGTGACCACCAAACTCATCAAATGACTGGGCATAGATTTTTGGCTGGGGATAGATTAAGGATCACTGTCCCCTCCCCTTGTTTTACATATTTGGCATGTTCAGTTCAGCCTTGAGAGGTTAACTGAGAATAGCTGAAACTGAAACTAAGCAGATTAAAGTCTCAGTTGCCAGGAAAGTAGGTCTTCAAGTAGACACAGCAGGCTATTACTATATACAGAAGATGTAACCTTAGACTATAGGAGGCAGCACAGGACGTCAGACATCACTGGACAAGTCTGACAAGGAGTGATGGGTTGTTCCCCGAGTGTTGGGAGTATAGCAGAGGCTGTGAGGAGGGTGTGGACCCTTTGACATGGACCCTTTGACACCTGCTTGTACAGCAAGGTCCCAAGCTCTCACGGAGGTTAAGGGATAGGGATAAAGCAAATAAAGGCAAGTCACACAACTGGGATAAGGAACTATGACAAGAAAGTCATAAAGCATCTTCAATATATAAAAGTTCACAACTGCCAATGGAAAAACATTAAAATGTCATCAGGAAGAAATGAGTGAACATCAAGACACAACAGGTTAGGTAAAGAAAATGGAAAACAACTGAAAACCATGTGAAAATGTCAAGTCCATGGAAGATGAATTACATAATTAAAAGAGTGGTCAAAAGAACCATGGAAGCCTAATAGGAGATGCTTTGTTTTAAACCAATAAATTGGTGGGAATTTGTGATGTCATACAGAAAACAAAAACATTGCAATTAGAGCATTCAAAGCTATAAATAAGCTGTTTTGATAGCTACTCTATATTTTCCTTTAAAACTACCTAGTATGTTTCATATTCTTAGAATATTTAGAGAAAGAGCACCCCTAAGAAATAGAATGTATAAGACATCTGAAAATGGCAAGGCGTCTGGAAAGTGACACAGGAGAAAGTGGTGAGCATGGACTCAGAGCTTCTGTAGATTTTTACAAAAGGAACATTGAACAGGTATCACCAGGAGGGACTCATCAAGATGATCTTCACAAGTGAGCTTAGTCTGAATTGTGAAAGAAATGGTGAATGTAGATTTGGGAGGATGAATGTTTTTCAGTGGAGATGTTAGAATGAGCAAGATACTATGGTGCATTCTGGTTATCAGTCAGCCAACAAGAGTGGTTGAACATATACATGTGGCTGGTGCATTTTATAAGAGAAACAGCGGTGACCTGGCAGATAAAGGCCAATTCTCATGGAGTTTATATTTGAGTGGAAACAGATAAACAATCAACAAGTGTGAAAAACAGTAAAACAGTTTCAGTCTTGTTTATGAATGGAAAAAATTTTTAAAAAAAGAAGAGAAGAAAATAGGATAGTGTGATAGAGAGTAACAAGCAGCCTCAGGAATGACCTGTTTTGTTTGTTTTTAAATCTTTAAGCGACACCATATAGCATGTGGGATCTTAGTTCCCTGACCAGGCTTCGAACCCATGCCCCTGCATTGGAAGCATGGAATCTTAACCACTGGACCATCAGGGAAGACGCAAGGATGCTCTTTTATAAGATAACAGTTGAGTTCAGTTCTGAGTGACACAAAATGTACAAGTCCTGCAAAAGTCAAGGAAGAATGTCCTAAGCAGAAAGAACAGGAAATGCAAAGTTACTGAGCTTAGCATGTTGTAGGGACAGAAAGGGCAGTGAGGCTGAAGCACAGTGAATAAAGGAAGATGAAAGGAGATGAAATTCAAGGGCCAGGTAGGAGAAGAGAACACACTTGATTTGGTGGAGGGAATCTGGCTGAGTCAATGGAGACGGAGCATGAGAATTTCAGATATGAAATGCAGGAAAAGATTTTCTCTTTTTTTAAAACTTAAAATATTTTCATGTATTTATTTGGCTGCCTCAGTCTTAGGTGCAGCACAAGGGACCTTCACTGTGTCACGCGGGATCTCTTGCTGCAGTGTGTGGACTCTCTAATTGTGGCACACAGACTCTCTAGTCATGGTGCATGGGCTTATTTGCCCCATGACATACGGGATCTTAGTTTCCCAGCGATTAAACCCATGTCCCCTGCATTGGCAGGTGGGTTCTTAGCCCCTGGACCACAAGGGAAGTCCCCTTGGATAGGATTCCTGAGCAGGGGGCTACAGTTCAGGAGGCAATGGTGCCTGGGAGAGAAATTCCTGACTCATTATCTACAGAAAGAACAACAACAAAAAGAAGAAAGGCCAGAGGAGAGATGAGGGTGGGCTGTAGTGGCCAAAAAAGCAAGTTCAAGTCCAGGGTACACTGCTTACTACCTGTGACCTTAGGGAAGTTACTTAAGCGTTTAAAACTCTGCTTCCCCAGCACTAAGGACAGATCCTTCCTGGGCATGTTTTCTGAATCAAGTGAGAGAATGCCTGTAAGTGCTTAGTTCGTTGTTGGGCCCTAGCCCTCACTATTTGTGTCTATGTGACCCAGGGCTGCTGGCAATAAGTTCTGGGCTTCCTGATAGCTCAGTTGGTAAAGAACCCACCTGCAATGCAGGAGACCTTGGTTAGATTCCTGGGTCAGGAAGACCCACTGGAGAAGGGACAGGCTACCCACTCCAGTATTCTTGGGCTTCCGTTGTGGCTCAGCTGGTAAAGAACCCACCTGCAATGTGGGAGACCTGGGCTCGATCCCTGGGTTGGGAAGATCCCCTGGAGAAGGGAAAAGGCTACCCACTCCAGTATTCTGGCCTGGAGAATTCCATGGACTGTGGAGCCCATGGGGTTGCAAAGAGTTGGACATGACTGAGCCACTTTCACTTTGGATCATTTTGTGAGAAATTTCAGAAGATTCTCCATGACTTTGATAATTAAATTGGACAGTTGATGGGAGAAGAGAGAGAAGGGCAAAGGAAGAGAGAGGATAGCTGAAACCTTTTTAACTTTCTCACAGATTGGTCCATGCCGTGCCTGCATCGAAGTTTGAGGCTCCCTGCTGTCTGAGATGCTGGCTTCTGGACTGTTGCCGGAGAGCGTCTTAAAACCCACTCCCAGGCTTCTTGGGCTTCTGGGGTCGAACCCAGGTCTCCTGCATTGCAGGTGAATTCCTTATCAGCTGAGCCACCAGGGAAGCCTTTGCTCACTTCAGATTGCACTTTTCCTGTGAATTCTCCATCATATGTGGCTGCTGGGGAGAGAAGGGTGGGGTGGAGGGAGGAGGAGTAGATGCTAGAGAGAGAGAGACATTTGAAGCTGAGAGGCATTCTCAGAACCAGAGTCACTGAGGTGGAGTTGGGGCTCTGCCGGCCACCAAAATAGACTCTGTTCTCAAGTTTCGGTGGAAAAAGGTGACCTGGATGTTCAGGCTGAGGGCAGGAATGGAGGGTGAGATGGTTTGGATCAAGGCCTTCCTATGCCTGTTTCCAAACCATACCTAGTTGATCAAATACTTTAAGTATTCAGGGTGATTCATTTTTAGCAGTACACCGACACCTGAATATAAACAGGGATTTCATTTCGCTTGTGAATTGGACACAGACTTTTGCCCTCATTGAATTCTGATCATGGGCAGCCTGATACCAAAAGTGGGAGGCAAGGAAGAGCATGTGCTCTGAATGCTGGAGAGAGAAAGAGGTTTCAGGCTAGTGTAAGGGTCTGTGAAGCTGGGATTCCTCTTGACAAGGGGATGTTGAAAATGGAGCGCTTGAAGAGTTATGTGTTTTTACCAATGAGAGCTGCAAAAATTAAAGTCTGTGAACATCTACGGAGTGAGAGAAGAGGAGAATTAAGCACCCTTGTGAGAAGTTGGGGTAATGTGAATTGAAATAATAGATATCAGTTCATATCCATCAGATTGGCAGAAGTTATTGACTTTATTGGATCACAATAAACTGTGGAAAATTCTGAAGAAGATGGGAATACCAGACCACCTGACCTGCCTCTTGAGAAACCTGTATGCAGGTCAGAAAGCAACAGTTAGAACTGGACATGGAACAACAGACTGGTTCTAAATAGGAAAAGGAGTACGTCAAGGCTGTATATTGTTTCCCTGCTTATTTAACTTCTATGCAGAGTACATCATGAGAAACGCTGGGCTGGAAGAAGCACAAGCTGGAATCAAGATTGCTGGGAGAAATAGCAATAATCTCAGATATGCAGATGACACCACCCTTATGGCAGAAAGTGAAGAGGAACTAAAAAGCCTCTTGATGAAAGTGAAAGAGGAGAGTGAAAAAGTTGGCTTAAAGCTCAACATTCAGAAAACTAAGATCATGGCATCTGGTCCCATCACTTCATGAGAAATAGATGGGGAAACAGTGGAATTTTGGGGGGGCTCCCAAATCACTGCAGATGGTGATTGTAGCTGTGAAATTAAAAGATGCTTACTTCTTGGAAGGAAGATTATGACCAACCTAGCTAGCATATTAAAAAGCAGAGACATTACTTTGTCAACAAAGGTCCGTCTAGTCAAGGCTATGGTTTTTCCAGTGGTCATGTATGGATGTGAGAGTTGGACTATAAAGAAAGCTTAGCACCGAAGAATTGATGCTTTTGAACTGTGATGTTGTAGAAGACTCTTGAGAGTCCCTTGGACTGCAAGGAGATCCAACCAGTCCATCCTAAAGGGGATCAGTCCTGGGTGTTCACTGGAAGGACTGATGTTGAAGCTGAAACTCCAATCCTTTGGCCAGCTGATGCAAAGAGTTGACTCATTGGAAAAGATCCTGATGCTGGGAAGGATTGAGGGCAGGAGGAGAAGACGATAGAGGATGAGATGGCTGGATGGCATCACTGGCTCGATGGACATGAGTTTGGGTAAATTCCAGGAGTTGGTGACGGACAGAGAGGCCTGGTGTGCTTCGGTTCATGGGGTCGCAAAGAGTCAGACACAACTGTGTGACTGAACTGAAGGGAACTGAACTAATTAAAATATATATTTATGTCCCCTTTGACCCAGCAAACTTTGCTTTTGGGAATCTTTTCTTTAAAAAAAAAAAAACAGAAATAGAATAATCGGTATATAAGGACCAAAACACAATGGTGCTTCTTGCAGAATTGATTGTGATCATAGTGAGTAACAACTAGAAACTCAGTAAATGCCCATCAATACAGGGATGATATATTATCACACATTCACATTACAGAATGTTATCCAAATCAAAAGCCATGTGAAATGGAGGGAAAATAAAATTAAAGCCCACGATTTGCCACAGGAGCAAGAAATCCCTGGAAATAAATAGGACAATAGTGCAATTTGCAAAGGGATGCCAAGAATCCCATCCAGCAGCATACAGAACGTTAGATGCTGGCATCAAACCCGCCCCTCCACCCCCAGTTCTTCTTGGGTTTTCTCTTGGAATGGTTTTCTTTTCCTAATGGCAAGCTGGGCATCCAGACATGTATTTTTCTCTGAACTGGTAATCTGGGGAAAGGCAGAGATCCTGTTTTTCAACATCTCCATCCATCTTGGAAAAGACTCTGATTGGTCCCACTCTCATAAACTTGTTATATACTTGTCCCATACAGGGTCCATAATTTACAACTTAAACTCTGGGGAAGAAGTTGGGTAGTTTCCAAAAGGGAGCATGCTAGACTGATCAAAAAAGTAACAGGTGGGGACTTCCCTGGTGGTCTGGTGGCTAGGACTCTGAGCTCCCATGCAGAGGGCCTGGGTTCGATCCTGGGTCAGAGAACTAGATTCCACATGCTGCAACAAAGATCCTGTGTGCCACAACCGAGATCTGGTGCAGCCAAACAAGCAAATAAATAAAATAAACAAATAAAAAGATAACAGATGTTCACTATGATACCCACCTATCTTTTCTCTATGTATATGCATGTATCAGAAGAGCTCAGCTCATAATGTTAATGAAAATACTTGAACATGTAGAGCATTTTCCTATACTCCTGAAAACTTTTCATAACCTTCAATTTTCTATGAAATTGATTGCAAAGAGAGAAGTGGACTTACTTAACCTCTTGCCTTTCATATTTCTGCAGTCTATCGGTACTGCTGTAGAAAGCCAAATATCTTGGGTAAGAAGAAGACCCACGTGTGAGGAAGCACACTCTCCCACTAAGTCAACAGCCCCATTCAGTTGTAAGAACAAAGGGAAGTGTCAAGTTATGAGTAAAAGGAGTGAAGGGAGCATTGCTTCCCACCTCTCTGTCTATTGACTTAGTTCCATACACAGAAAGGGAACAAAGGCAAGAGAATAGGTGGGCGGCAGTAGATGGGAGAGATTAAGATGAATCAATTGAGATATGTAATCAAGGAGTCAACTCATTATTTCAACCATAAACTTGTTCACAAATGTTTCTTGAACACCTAATATGTATCTGGCTCTTTGCTAGGTACATAAACATAGGCCCTGTCCTTGGAGGAGAGGCAGAGGACAGAAAGAGAACAAAGGTTTACAAATGTGATGAAGACCACTTCCAAGAGGTACTTAGACCTACAGGCTAGACCAAAGGAGGGCAGACCTAACTTAGCTGGCAAATCAGGGGAGGCTTCCTTGAGGAGGCAACCTTTACACTGATGGCTAAAAGGTAAATGAGTGGGGTACACAGAGGTTTAGTGAGGAAAACGTCCTGCCAAGACCCCAGCAGAGAAGGCGTGGTGTGTTCACAGGACCTAGAGGAGGCTGACTCAGCTTCATCCAGAGGGTGAAGATGGTGGAACCAGATGGGGCTGGGCCAGTGACCAGAGCATGCAGAGCATTGCAGGAGATGTGCAGGATTAGAGACTGTATGCTAAGGGCCGCAGAAGGGATATGGTTAAAAATGAGTTATTAGTAGATCCCTTGGTTTGCAGAATAGAGAGCAGATTGGAGGGGGACAGGTATGGCTGCAGAAAGGCCAGTAGGAAGCTCCATAATAGTTTAGGGGAGGATGGATGGTGGCTGGGCTGGGGTGGGGGTCAGGGTACAGAGAGAAGTGGAAGGCTTTTTGATATCCTCGAAAGCTGGAAGACTGATTAGATGTGACGAATGAGTGAAAAAGAGTCCAGGGTGACTATCAGATTTGGGTTAAAAAAAACAAACAGAGGCTGTGGTGCCTTAACCAAGAACCTCGGAGGCGAAAGAGTTTGTGAAGATAAATGATGAGCTCAGTTTGGGACATGTCCGGTGTGAGGTACAGGTGCGACAAACAAGTACGGAGTTTGAGTAGGGGGCTCCATATACACAGAAAAGTTAGGGAATTATTCACATGAACTCAACGCCAAGCTAGTGTTTTAGGAAAGCTTGCACCTGAATTAGGTGGAGAATTGTCAGCCATTCACTCTCTTCCATGTGCAAAAGAAGAGTCAGCTTGTGTGTGTGTGTCACCTGTGCGTGCCAGCTTCATCTTTGTGTTCATTTTCTGCTTACGTGGTTTCCCATTTAGTGATATCAGGGAGCATCTGAAATATTAGTGTTCTTTTCTTTGAAGGAATTAAAAACTATTTCTTTATGGTTGCGCTGGGTCTTCATTGCTGTAGGCAGCCTTTCTCTAGTTGCAGCCAGCAGGGGCTGCTCTGCTGTGGGGCGTGGGGTTCTCATTTTAGTGGCTTCTCCTGTAGTGGAGCACAGACATCAGTAGTTGTGGTGAATGGGCTTAGTCACCCCAGGGCATGTGGGATCTTCCCAGAGCAGGGATCCAACCCATGTTCCCGGCATTGGCAGGCGGATTTTCAATCACTGGACCACCAGGGAGGTCTAAATATTAGTATTCTTGAAATAAAACTTCCTTCCTTTGTGGATTCTGAAAAACACAATGAACAAACAACACAGTGGAGCCCATCAAGGGAAGAACTCATGCCCTAAAGTGGCAGTTGGTTCTGTAATGATTTCGTCTCCCTCACCAAGAGGCCGCATACATTCTGAGTGGTGGGATTTCTCACCTTACTGGTAAAGCACTGTTAAGGCTAACAACTAAATGAATAATAAGATAAACCTTCTGAAGATTAAATCCCTGGTGGTGGTGGGCAGGGAGCATGCAGTCGTGTTCAACTCTTTGCCACCCCATAGACTGTAGCCCACCAGGCTCCTCTGACCACGAGATTTTCTAAGCAAGTATACTGGAGTGACTTGTCATGCCTTCCTCCAGGGAATCTTCCTGATAGAGGGATTGAACCCACGTCTTCTGCATCTCCTGCCTTAGTAGGCAGATTCTTTACCATTGAGCCACCTGGGAAATCAACACTAATTGTGTTCTATTTTTTACAAAATGAGGGTACTGAAATATGATTACGTTCCAAACCTTGCCTTCCCCAACAGGTTCATGGCCATCTCAAATTATCAAATTGGGCTTTTGTAAATATTTCTGTTTTAAACCTACCAGCTTATTTATTTGAGTCTGATTACAAACAGAACACTGAGCCCTGAGTTCAAAAGTATAAAGTCAAATGCAACTGATCACTTGGAAAAAACATGACAATTTTGTCAGCATCTCCCAAGAGAAGAAGCAGCCACACAAGACAAAAAAACCCTGTGGAAGGAAGCAGCCACACAAGACAAAAAAACCCTGTGGAAGGAAGCAGCCACACAAGACAAAAAAACCCTGTGGAAGAGGGCAGGGGTGGGATGATATGGGAGAATGGTATTGAAAGATGTTAATTATCATATGTGAAATCAATCACCAGCCCAGGGTTGATGCTCGGGGCTGGTGCACCGAGATGACCCAGGGGGAGGGAATCGGGAGGGAGGTGGGAGGGGGGTTCTGGAGGGGGAGCATATGTATACCCATGGTGGTTTCATGTCAATGTATGGCAAAACCAACACAATAAAGTAAAGAAAATTAAAAAAATAAAAACCATAAAGCTGAAAGTTAAATTCTCATCAAGCACTCCGTCTACGAATTTGTGATTGAATGTGGTTAAATCCATGTTCTAATACAGTATGTGCTCTATGTCCACTCTATCTCCTAAACTTTTTGAATTCATCCTCTCCCACCTTTACCTCCATCTACACTTCAGGCCACCCCTATTTCTCTCAGGAACAAAGTTTCTGTAGCCAGGCTGAGCTTGGTGGATACTGGTTAGCAGGAAGATCCTATTCCTGCTAACTGAGGTCTTTGTGACATTGGACTTGCCCTTCTACTTCTTTGTGATTCTGATCCTCTTTTAAGACCCATGAAGAGAGTTTTATGGTCACTTTTTCATACCCAGGATTCAGATAAAAGAACATGAAATAACTAGAATACAGCTTTATTGCTGTATCTCTAGGATTCAAAAGTGAAAAGTTATCTTTTTTGTGTGTATTTCAGTTGGGCATTGAAATCCTATAAAACTATTTGGTGCTGTTGGGGGAAAATGAATGGCAGAGCTCTGGGGTTTGAAGTACCCATCTTCACTTCTTTCTCACTATTTAGAGAACTTGTAGACAGAGGACACACCCTAGAAGAACTCTAAAATGCCACTTGTAGAGATGTGGGTGGACCTAAAGTCTGTCATACAGAATGAAGTAAGTCAGAAAGAGAAAAGCAGACCTCTAATGTTAATGCATATATGTGGGATCTAGAAAACTGGTATGGATGAACCAATTTCTAGGGCAGGAATAGAGATGCAGACATACAGAAAGGACATGTAGACACAGGGGGAGAAGGGAAGGGTGAGATGAATTGTGAGATTAGGGCTGACACGTAGACACTGCTAGTGGGAAGGTGCTGTGTAGCACAAGGAGCTCAGCCTGGTACTCTGTGATGTCCTAGATGGGGTGGGATGGGATAGGGTGTATACATGTAGCTGGTTTACTTCATTGTACAGCAGAAGCTAACCCCAAATTGTAAAGCAATTATATGCCAATACAAATTTAAAAAAAAATCCATCCTGCAATTTCCCTCTTTAGTTTCCTGCAAGGAGCCCATGCCCAGTGCTCTCACGCTCCTCCCTCTGCTCCATTAAGGCCTGGGCCCTTGGCTGCTTGTCATGCTCACAATCTCCTTCTGTCCTCCTCTTGCTAAGGCTCTTTGCCCTCAGATTGGTGCACAATGTAAAGGATCAGAGACATGAATTTATAGTCAGATGCCTCATCTCCAAAGAGGAAAATACTCCAAGAGTAGAATTTCAGCTACCTTGAGGAGAAGGGGAGAGAAACAATGTGAACCCAGGGTCTTCCAAATACCTCTAATCACAATTTAGTGGTGTGATCACCAATCTGTTCTTGTTTAACAGAGTTCCTGTGACAACCTCCGTGTTAGACACTACACTCTAGCCCTTTGCCTGAAACTGATGCACATTCAGATGGAGGGCAGAGAGTTTTTCCTCTGAATAAACCATTTCCCCTAGAGAAACTGGCCAAGGGGCATAGCTCTGGCTGATGAGTCAGAAAATGTAGCCTTTGCTCCCCGCAACACCATTTCCTAAACATGTAACCTTAGACAAGCCACTTAACCTCTCTGAGGAGCAACTTCCTAAACTCACATAGGGATAATAATCCCTCCTCTGCATTCTTACAATGGGTTATTTTAAAGAATAAGTAAGATAATAAATGTGAGCTGGCCTTGAGATCTGTAAAATGTACTGAAGCCTGACAGCTTCCCTCACCCCGTCTGGTGATTTCAAAGACATCCTACAAGATCTTTCCATATTGTCGGCAATATGGAAGGAAGCAGCTGCTGGTCCAAGCCAATTTTAGAAACCTGCATTTCTGCAAAAGGAAGAGTCAGCTCTCATCACAGCAATGTTGCTGGCACTGGACAGGCGCTGCCAGACAACGATGCAGCAATGGCCCAGCAGGTGTCAGTAGAGAACCAACTTTTGGTATGAAGCAGGCTCTTTGAGGGATGAGGTGATGCAGTACTTGAACTGTAACAGGACTGGCAGGATTCTGCCCTTAAATCCAGAGCTGTCTCAATTCTGGAGGGGCAGAACCGGCACCACTGAGACGGGGACAACCTTGGGCTCTATCTGCATTAAACTGAGAATCCTCTCCCTTCAGAGGATTCCTTCTCACTCCCGCCTCTTAATCTGGGAGTAATTAAGTCCCTCCTCTGTTCTGAGAACGCATGTTCTAACTTGGGAATATTATCTCAAAGGAAAGGAAAGCTTTGTTCGTCTAGATAAATATTCTCCTAGAAATTCCTTTTCTCTCTCCCTTTCAACACCAGAGTTGCTTTTTTAACATACGATTTTCACCTACACCTGCTTCTCCTACCTCAACATTCAACTCACTCCCTAGATGTCAAATCTCAGCTATTGAGATTCAATAACTCAAGCAGCAAATCCAGCTTCTACAAGGCAAGTGACTAATATGTGGAGAAGAAGTGAGAATGGTTCCGGCTACCACACAGAAACCTGTTGAATGAAGTACTAAATTGCTTCCATGTTAAGATGGTCTCTTGTAACTTACTCTTACAAGGACATGACTTCACTGCATATATATGTGAGTCTATGTTATAAATGACACGTGGAAATGGGTTCTATCATTATGCCTTACGAGGTCTGAGGTCTTTCCTGGCTGAGTATGGAGAGATAACTTGGAGAGACAGAGACACAGCTTTTTACATCAGCAGAAAACTCCAAATTGCCTGGAGAAAACCCTCAACTGCCTGTCATGCCCTTCTCCCCAGTCTTTAAGATCCCCAGTGATTGATGTGTGTGTGTGTGTGTGTGTGTGCATGTGTGTGTGTGTGTGCGTGCGCGCGTGTGTGTGTATGTGTGTGTAAGAAAGAGAGAGGGAGAGAGAGAGAAAGATGGAGAGAGGAGGTACATGTATGTGAAGTGGTATATCCTATTCATGGGATAAAAGAAATCTGTGAGAAACTGTGAGAAGAAAAGCTAAGTGAGACCAGACCCAAAAGGCTGTCTGCAGCTCTAAAACCAGACCTATTGGCAACAGGTCAAGGGCAGGGCTATGGCCACATAAAGAGACGGCCACCTGTGAGTCTGCCTCACCTGGGAAATGAGAAAAGGAATAAATCAAGTGGCTGTGGAGTGGTCCTACCACATTGTTACTCACCTTTCTTACCCCCTATCAAAGTCTGACTATTTTTAAAAACTCAGGAACTATATTAACTTTTGGAATATTAAGGTCTCCAGAACAAGGGCATTATGGCCTATTCAGAATAATCCAAGGGACATGTGTGTGTTCTCTAGGATCCTAAACTCTAGTACATAGCATCCACAAGGAATAGAAGGCCCACACCCTCTACTAAATGCAATCACTGGCCCAGCAGTCTGTAAATCTTAGGCTGGCAGAATGACAGGCAGAATATATACTCAGATTCCTACATTGCTGCAAACCTCTCACATCCTGATAGCTGGGTAAGCTAAGTTTCCTTCTCATTTTGACTGTGAATATTTAATTATTTCCAGCCTTTCCTTTGTTTGAAAAAGTATTTAAAATTAAGATTGTGTGTAAGGGGGTCCCCAATCCACAGAGCAATTAACTTGTGCGTTATTCTGCTCAGAGTCCAAAAGCAAGAACAAAAGCAGAAAGCACATCTGGACAGCTGAAGCCCTTGAAGAGTTATGTTATGTAATAAGCAAAGCACAACATTTATTCTCCTTCAGTTTTTATGCTCCGAGTGTGTGTATCTGTGTCCCCAAGTTTAAGACAAGGATTTGCATTGGTGGTTTAAGGATGGAGACTTGGAACCCATCTCTTGCTTCAGTCAACGCATAAACCTCTGATTTAGAAGGGAAGGGTTGTATGCATTAAAGACAGCTCTGAGAATTGATCCCATGCCATTGTGGCATCTCCCCCTCTAGTGGCCCTCCTCCCGTCCCCCACCACCCAAAGTTATTAAACCTTTTAGTATAAACCACTACCTCTGTTGCTCTATTGTCAATTGTAATTTGCCCAGTGTAGCTATGCAAACGTCTTTTTGTCTGAGCTTCCTCAAAAGACAGCGCTGCCACATTTAAGCTCAAGTTAATTTGGGTCAGTCTGGTCCTCTTCACTTTTACTAGAACCCGGAATCCGCGGCTACCAGGCCCACAGAGCCCTCGCCTCTGCCCCCAGGGCCTCGGCCTGTCTCAATTGCTCTGGACCGGTTCATTTCGCCACAGCCCGGAGCCGCTCGGAAAGCAAAGATTAAAGGGGAAAGTCGCAGCTGTATATTTATATTTTCATTGCTAGAAGGGAATTGATTTCCGCGCATTTATTTTGGTAGTTGTAATACACAAGGGCGGATTTGCGTCACCCGAGCAACTTGTCGGTGGAGATAAAGTTGCACAAATATTGAAAGGGGAAGTGCTAGGAGTCATTATAGAGTTTTTCTCCGGAAGAAATAAGGATTTCTGCAGTATCCTAAAATACTAAGGCCGCTTCTATTTTGAGCCCAATCTCGCAGGCACATCCGCTCATTTAGCCGGAGTTTGAGCCCATCAAAAAACAGGAGATGACCTGAACTCCGGCGAGTCCAGGGTTTCCTGCTGCTTTCTTGGTTCTGAGAGGGTGGAGGGAGTAGGGAGGAGGAGGAGATTCTGAGCACTCAAAAGAGGGCGAGGGGCTCGCAGAGTCGGAGCCTGGGCCAAAGTAGGGGAGGCAGAGAGTGGTTCCAAAGGTTTCCTTTTTCCCATTTCCCTTCGGGAGCTCCAAGTGGGTCTGAGAGGTGCTGATGCGGTTGCAATGAAACCGAGAGCAAGGAAGGGCACGTTGGGCCGGTTGCAGTTTACAGTCAGACCATTCGGGCTTGGCGGGCAGAGAGGAGCGGAAGGCAGGTTAGGAGTCTGCGGGGGAAAATGCGCCCTGGGGCTCCGTCCTCGCCCCTCCTGCTCCGGGCCTTGAAATGCTGCAGGTGCGGGTAGTGGGCGCCGCTGGAAACCCGCAGAGCCCACGTTCCGCCCTGCGTGCATCCCGCGCGGGTTCCCGAGGGTCGCGTCGTATTTGCGGGCCGGCTGCCTGGGGTGAGGCCTAAATCCACCTCTTTTCAAACTGTGAGGTTGTGCTTAGGCCGTGGCTTCAGTGCTCGCAGCGGAATTGGAAGTGACACCAGAAAAAAAAGAGAGGAAGAGAGGGCTCCAGGCCGCCCAAACACACACTGGCGCTAGTGTCTTTCCCCGAGGGCAGCGAAGTTGTACAGAGGCCGCGCCCTCCCACTAGAGTCTACCTGAAATCCTCAGCGTATTCCTGCAAAGCCTGCACTGGAGCCTTTTAAGGAGGGTCCAACACCTCCAGTGGCTTTATACTCGTCTACCTCTTTGTCTCTGGCTAGAAACAAAAGGGCTGGTCTTCTTGCATTTCTCTTGCCCCAGGTGCCCAGGGCCTTAGCAGATCACCCACCCCTACCTCCTTTCAATCTCTGGACCTAACATCTCTTTCCCGGCTCCACCGAGCAGGGCAAAAATCCTCTTTGAGTCAGAGAGGGAGGGAGAGACGGAGGACTGAGAGAGACAGAAGCTGGTTGGAGAGAGGGGTGGGGCAGTGTTGTTCTCAAAGCCGACTGGTCACAAATAATTGATTAGTGATTGTTACTTTCCTGGAGAAAGCCAAAAGCTTAAAATGACAACATCTGCAACCAGTGACCAGAAACCACTAACCCAAACCCCGAACTCGAGATAGGCATGGCGATTTCAGTTGTCTTCCTGGGTTTCTTTGGTAAAGACCTGTTAGTACTGAAGTGAAATTTTAAAATGCCACAGAAGCTTTATGGCAACGATACTGAAAGTTTGGGGAGGAAAATGCCACAGAAGCACGGAAGTTCTATTAGAAGATGCTTATTAGGACAATCGAAAACAAAAGATTTAGTGGCTTCATTATTAGTATCATTTTATTTTCTTCCTGAAAATGTGCAAGAAGAACTCATCTGGGTGGCCTGTGGTTTGTTTGGGAGAGGGGTGGGGAAATCCATTCTAACTCTAATTTAAAAGAGAACGAATTCTTAAAATAGAGATGTTGATGTTGCAGAAAACCCCCACTACACCCACTCTGTGCTCCAAAGACCCCAAGTGCGAATAGAAGGCGTCCGCCCCCACTGCAGCTTTTCCTGCGACCAGGCCTAAGGGGTTCCCTAGGGAAACAGTCGCAGCAATGAAAGCAGCATTTAACCCCAAGGAAACCGACTCTTGTGGGCTCTTGCAAAACAACGGACGCCACGTGATCTGGGATGCGGCGGAGGAGGGAGGCTGACATTTCCTACAAGGTGCGGCAGAGGAGGGGACGCGCGTGCCGCGCTCCCGGGTTTCGGACGGCGGCTGTTTTGTTGTCCCCGAGGCTCGGGGGGTGGGGTAGGGGGAAGGTTTGGCTGCGTTTAAGGGAGGCGTTAGGAGACATCCGTCTTATTTTGTTTGAAAAGTTACTCGTTCAAGTTGTCAGTGTGTGACAGTTCAGAATAAAGCTCATTTGCGACCGCCCCTCCTCTCTTCCCTGAGGAACAACTCCGCGGCCGGGAAGCAGACGAGGTGCTCCCTTTCGGGGGGCGGGGGGGGGGGCTCAGTGCCGCTGCACTCGCGCGCGATAGCCCAGGGCAGGGCCGCGCGGGGCCGGGACCCACGAAAGACTGAGCTCGGTAGAGGACACCTACTCTCGGGGATAGAGGCAGACTGGAGAAAAATCGGGCCTGAGAGAAGTAAAGAGACGAGGGAAACCTTGGGCGCCGTCAGCGTGCTAGGAGGCCGGCTCTGTACCCTCGAAAATAGGAGCACCAGTTTCCTTGAGAGAGCGCTCCAGGAGCGCTGTGGCCAACTCTCCGCGGCTGGTGCCGATTCGGAGCCGTAGAAGTTATTGGGAGGTTAGGACTCCCTGGAGCAGCGGCTCGGGCCCCTACTCTTTGCAGAGTGCGCGCCTAAAGCAGCTCAGCCCACGCGGCAGGAGCAAACAGTTTGGCGTGGCCGGGGCGTGGCCGAGGGGCGGGCCACTCCCCCTTTCCCAGTTCCCCTCCGTTTCCCACTCCCCATTGGTCGTCAGCGTGGCCAATGAGCGCTAGGATCGAGGTCCTACCCTGGGTCTGACTCGAAAGCTCCTGCCAAAACTTTGGGAGTTTTTAGAGAGGAGTTTTTTTCCCCTCCTCTCTTATTTTTTTTTTTTTCAAACTAACGGATTATTATTGTTGTTGTTTTAAATTTAGCTCTTAAGGCTTAGCTGTTTGGGTGTTTCTTTCGGTGCCCGATTCCCGTCTCCCCGGCTTCCCTGGCGTTCGTGCAGCCGCGGCCCCCGCCCGCCTAGCCGCTCCAGCGCCCCTGGTTCGCCTTCCAGCCCGCGGGGAGCGCGGGCGCCACGCCGCCTTTAAAGTGAGGCCAGGGGCCGAGGCTGTGGCCGGCCGGCCGGGATCCGGCCCTCGCCTCCTCCCTCGGTGGCGCTAGGGCTCCCTGGCCTGTCTGCAGTTCGGACGGAGACAAGTAAGCAGAGCGTCCCCGGCGGGGCTGCCGCCTCCTCCTGGACTTAGCATTCCTCTCCCCGCGCACCCACCCATACACCCGGCCGAGCCAGGCCGCGGCGGCCTCTCGGCGCACCCCGCCAGGATGTTCGCCGCCGGGCTGGCTCCCTTCTACGCGTCCAACTTCAGCCTCTGGTCGGCCGCCTACTGCTCCTCTGCCGGCCCCGGCGGCTGCTCTTTCCCTCTGGACCCCGCCGCCGTCAAGAAACCCTCTTTCTGCATCGCTGACATCCTGCACGCGGGTGTTGGGGAGCCCGGGGCGACCCCGGAGGGTCTGGCGGGGGCCTCGGCCGCAGCCCTCACCGCGCACTTGGGATCGGCTCACCCGCACGCCTCTTTCCAAGCTGCCGCCAGATCCCCGCTTCGACCCACCCCTGTGGTGGCGCCCTCCGAAGTCCCTGCTGGCTTCCCTCAGCGACTGTCCCCTCTCTCAGCCGCCTACCACCACCATCACCCACAGCAACAACAGCAGCAGCAACAACCGCAGCAGCAACAGCCTCCGCCTCCACCCCGGGCTGGCGCCTTGCCGCCCCCGGCCACCGGGTCGCGGGTGGTCCCTAACCCCCACCATAGCGGCTCCGCCCAGGCGCCCTCCAGCAAGGACCTCAAGTTTGGAATTGACCGCATTTTGTCTGCAGAATTTGACCCCAAAGTTAAGGAAGGCAACACATTGAGAGGTAGGTCTTGGGAGAGAGGCTGCAGGCCTCTGATCAGGGAACTGACGCACTCGCGGATCCCTGGGGCCGTTTGGGATGCCTTTGAGTGTTTTTAGGATTAAGAACAAGTTGGTAAAATGAGGGAAAAGGAAATGAATTGTAAGGAAACTGTGAAGCATTAGGTTAAAACTCACTTGCTCTACGTTAAAAAAAAAAACACACGAGGAATCCAAGGATGCTTTAAAAACACACAGTCACAGAATCAATATTCATAAAAATGGTTGGTGTAAATATTTGCTCAAAGGACTATCATCTGTGTGTCTCTTTAATCACATATCTGGAAAGAGAACTACATTATTGGACAGGAAAAGCCCTTTGGGGGAACCTTTTCGCTTCCTTTGGTCTGATTTCTAGTGCAGTTCCACCCAAGGACTATAGATGAACAATACTGACTGAACTCTCCAAGAGGAGAGAGCAGAGTGAGGGCTTCTTTGTTGGGGGGGGGCGGTTTAGTTCTATGGAATTCTTGGAAGACACCTGGAAGTGTCTTGTTTATTAGGCCTCTTTACCAAAGCCCTTCCTGGTTATATGCATGGATGTGGACCTATAGGGCACACACAGGAACGTTTCGTGCACTGCCCTTTGGCCAGTGTCGGAGAGAGGCGTCTTGGGGGCTGGAAACAGAGGTCTCTCACGATTTCTCTCCATGAAATCGGAATGGAGGGGGTGTTGGGCGGCAGAGAGAAACAAATCCTAGAGTGTGAGTGTGGGTCTGTAGAGGGATAACACCTCTTCTTTTCCCTTGTCCCCAGATCTCACGTCGCTGCTCACCGGAGGGCGGTCCGCGGGGGTGCATCTTCCCGGCCTGCAGCCCTCCGCCGGCCAGTTCTTCGCCTCTCTAGATCCCATTAATGAGGCCTCTGCCATTCTGAGTCCCTTAAGCTCGAACCCGAGAAATTCAGTTCAACATCAGTTTCAAGACACATTTCCAGGTACGGAAACCCTCCCAAGCGCCGCCTCACGCTTAGGTCTACCGCCTACACATCTACTGGAGTTTCAAGTGCACGCCGCGGTTTAGCAATCCCGGAGTTGATGCGGGAGGCTACCGCGTCTGGAGAGAAAGCGGAAGATTTCCCAGGAAGCTAGCTCAGTCTTTTGTAGCCTGGGGGATGGGGGAGCTTGGGGAGTCGAGAAAGTGTGTGGGGGGCAGGTAGGGTGATGGGAGTGCAGCAAGTGTTGTTGCTTGTTAACATACACACATTTTAGAATGACCTCAAACCCTTTTGCCCGAAGAGGTTCCTTCTGC
>ML660213.1:6489468-6542713 GCA_007570785.1 Antilocapra americana
ACACACACACACACACGAGTAGAGAATCAAGGATTCTTTGGATCAAGAGAATCAAGAGAATCTTTGGATCCTTTAGGCCGGAGAGTTATTTTCACCCACTCTGAGAATGACTGATGGCCACGCATTCGGTTTATGTCTTTCCTTTGGAATTAACTGACGAAACCCCGGGCTTGTCCACTCCACACTCCTGTTAGGCCTTCCGCCTCTGGTCTTAAGAGCCCTGAGTTTCCTCTTTAGAGAGGCCATTCTGTGCCTGCATGAAAGGGCTTTCAGAGCCGAGCTGACTGTTGAGGCAAAACAATTTTAAGCATCGTATGAGCCCCAGGCGCACAGGCCGCAGACAGAGTACTGACTGGGCCCTCTGTCTCCCTCCTGTTCCGGCTCCCCCCTGGTGACAGGTCCCTATGCCGTGCTCACGAAGGACACCATGCCTCAGACGTACAAGAGAAAGCGCTCCTGGTCTCGGGCAGTCTTCTCTAACCTGCAGAGAAAAGGTCTGGAGAAAAGGTTTGAGATTCAGAAGTACGTGACCAAGCCAGACCGAAAGCAGCTGGCCGCGATGCTGGGTCTCACGGATGCGCAGGTAAGCCCGCTCCAGCCCCGACCACACAGCCCTTCGATGGGGCAGCAGCTCATGGCCTAGCCCCAAGGCCCCTCTGCCCGGCCTGACTCTCCTTTTGCGGTGGAAACACTAGGTCTTGAATTTCACGAGACTTCGTGGACTTCTCAACTTGAGAGAGAGAGAGAGAGAGAGAGAGAGAGAGAGGAAGAGGGTGGGGGAGAAGGGCAGAAAGAATAGCCCACCCAAAAGATATATGTCACAAGCCACCGCATGTTTATTTTGGCCAACAAGGGAAAGCCTGTTGCTGAGAAAGCAAATAGGCCGCAGGAGATAATAATTATGTACTCCAATGTAGCTCGGGTGGCCGTAGGGGGCAGTTTCAGAAGAGATAAAAATCCAAAGTCAAGAGATTGTTGTTGTTGTTTCCCCTCCTCTTGTCCTCCCTCCCCCCTCCTCCTTCTACTGCTGCTGGATTGTGAAATCCCCAGTTGTGAGGAAGTGAAAACATCATTTCAAACGGAATTACTTAGCCCCAGTAGGGTGAGAAGTCCACTTCGAGCGGCCACAGTCAGTCCCATTTTCTAACGGCATGATGGGAGGGGGGCAGTGAGGAAGAGAAAGAAAAACAGATTTTCTTAGACCGCCCAAGAGCATTACACCAGGTTCTGCCTATTGAGTTTTTTTTGTTTGTTTTTTAAGACAAATCTTCAAATAGCAAATCTATTGTGCCTGAATTCAATTTTTTCCTTTTCTCAAGTTCAAAACCTGGATTTTTATTTTTTAAGTTTTGAAAATAAAGAGTCACAGTTCTTCCATATCTCCCAGCAGTGGCCCTTGCTTCCTGGGTGCTGAACGTTCTGAACAGGGCAGAAGCCAAAAGCATTTTTTCACAGCTCCCTTAGCCCACCCCCTCTTCTGTCCTTCATTACACAACTCCCCTCCCCAGCACACACACTGGAAGAACCCAGCCGTTTTCCACCAGCTGTGGATGTTATTTTTAAAAGGGAAGCTGGAACTTGTGTGAAAGCATTGGGTCCCCCAGGGGATTATATATTTATATAGATTCTCCGAACCATCCCTACCCCCTTCCTCCACTTTGCACAGGTTTAATGCCAGCATTTTCTGAGCCCTCAGAAGGATTAGTTTATCTCAGGCAGGAGCAGGGTCCTTATCAGTTTCTGAGTACACACACACCAAGAAAATGCTCTTTTACTGAAGGTCCATTGGTGCCCTCCATGCCACTGGGATTAACTCTTTGAATCCCCTTCCCCTTTGTTTCTCAGGGTTCCTCTTTAAAAAGAAATATTTGTACTGACTTGCCTTCAGTAATGGCAGTAGAGGAGCAGCGGATTTAGCAAGAATTCTTAACTGTGGGCCATCAAAGCCTTGAAATTGTGTGCAAAATCTTGGGTATATGTGCATTTTTCTGGGCCAGGGGTCCATAGTTGAAACAGATTCTGGAAGAGGGTGGTTCTGTCTCACATGGGGTTAAGAAGCATTGATTTAGAGTACTGATACCCCTAGTTTGAGGGCAAGGTGTAAGGACCTGCCGTTCCAACAAACAGCCAGGTGACTTCAGGCTACATGTCGTAGGGCCACATTTTGAGAAACGGTGCTCGAGGCTTCCCTAAGCCAGGATTCTCAGCGGTCCTCGTGGTTTCCCTGGGCTGCCTCTGGGTCCCTGCTCCTAGCACAGTACCTGGCCTGTGGTAGAGGTGGGGACGATCAGTGATGCTTTCCTGCCTTTGGGAGAGGGTCTGAGATGAGCGAGGGTCGGATTGGAGCGAGCCTGACTCTCATCTCCATGTCCCTTTTTGTCTCCCGGTGCGGTGCGTCGCGGCGCAGGTGAAAGTGTGGTTCCAAAACCGGCGGATGAAGTGGCGGCATTCCAAGGAGGCTCAGGCCCAGAAGGACAAAGACAAGGAGGCGGGCGAGAAGCCGTCGGGCGGAGCCCCGGCCGCTGACGGCGAGCCGGAGGAGCGGAGCCCCAGCCGCTCGGAGGGCGAGGCGGAGAGCGAGAGCAGCGACCCCGAGTCTCTGGACATGGCCCCCAGCGACACGGAGCGGACTGAAGGGGCCGAGCGGTCTCTGCATCAAACGACGGTCATCAAGGCCTCAGCGGCCGGCGCCCTCCTGGCCGCCAGCAGCGGAGGCAGTGGAGGCAGCGGCGGCGGCGGCGGCGGCTTCAACTTCAGCGGCCTGAGTAACGGCAGCACCACCAGCGCCGGGAGCTCCGGCAGTCACAGCAGCGGCGGCGCCTCAGAGCTGCTTCCCACACCCCAGCCCGCCCTCAGCAGCGCCCCCAAAAGCCCCGAGCCCGTCCCGGCGCCCCTCGGTGGCCTCTAGACTGGACGAGGTTGGAGGAGCCCTGCGTGCAGACCCCCAGCCTTCCAGTGTGGGCTGGATTCTGTGCCTATTCTCCAGTGCCGGCGGGGGCCCCGGGGTTCGAGATGCAGAGACGGAGTTTCGCGCATCGCCGCCCTGGGCTGGTGCTGCCCACCGGGCACAGAGCCGAGGGGAGTCGGAGTGTCCCCCCACCCCCACCGCCAGGCTCCCAGCGCCAGACGAACACTCCTGCCCGGATACAAGCTGCTCACACTGTGAAGCGTTGGACTAAACAGTTCTCCCCGCACTAGGGGTCACGGTGCAAAGACGCGGTGCACTTAGGATGCCACAAACTTGTAAATAAAATGTTTACTCTGGTTTGTAAAGGCCACTTGGCTTGCTGGGGTGAGGCGGTCCTTAGGGTCTGGGATCTCCGACCTGAACTTTAGCCCTGGGCACTGCAGAATGCAGTAGCTGGAGGTGGGGATCTAGAGCTTGGGGGGAGCATACTGCAACCTCGGAGCTACCTCTTTGCAGACTTGGGCAAAGTCTTAGAGGTTCCATCAGTTCATAGCCCACACCAGCTGCCATGATCTAGCGATCCATGCACCAGAGTATGGCCTGGGAGCCCGGTCGGCCATAGAATCTGTTAGGCCTGTCCGGCAGATGGCTTCACCAGGAGTGTGTGCACCAGCTTTCCACAGCAGCTGTAAGCAGTGTAAGCAGAGTTGGTGGAGAAGAGGGTAGTAGGGGAGAAGACCAACCTCTCCAGCGCTGGTACTGAAGTCTAGAGAGGTAATTCCAGGGCAAACCTACCCCTTGCTTGTGGATGGAGTAGGGGGACTGGGCAGGTTCACAGTGTCCAGAGAAAAGGACCGCACACTATCTGCCAGTGGTTAGGGCTGGAAGATGGCCTGTGATGATTTTAAAGCTGCCAAAGAACTGCACGGCAGAATGGTGATTTGTTCAAGGTCACTTCCCTTGTCCCAGATTGAGGAGGAACCCAAACCAGAACTTGGACCTTCTGGCCAGTGAAGGGCCTGAAACACTGCATATCATCTGTACCTCCCTCATCAGCATACACACACACAGATGCAGACACATACATATCTTTCACTAGATGGGCCGCTACAGGTGACCATCCCCAAGCTGGGTCAAAATGAAAGGCAGTTTTCCCCTTGTATTGCAAATGGAATATAGCATATCTATTTTTGCCTCCATGTTGCTCCTGGGATGGGCCATTCAATTTTTTTTCCTCTTTTTTTTTTTTTTGAAAGCTTGAAGAGTCAAATGTCTCTCCAAGACAGCCACACCCCTTTCCCTCGAAACTAGGAAATGTCTGGAGTTGGCAAAATGTTATTTCAGGAGATTTTAGAACAAATAGGCCTTGTGGACAAAACCTGATCACCCCGGTCTGTTTGACACTGAGCTGGGGCGAGGGCATAGCCCTCTTACAGACCCACCATCCATCACAGGATGCCAGTTGTCCCATGGGACCCATTGGGAGGGAGATAGTGAGCTTAGGATACCTCTAGGCCCAGCCCTTGTTGGAGCTCCTAGAGGCTCCCTGGTCTGGCTTAGCTGCCTCCCCATTTTGACCCATTTGCCTGAGCACAAGGACTTCTGTTCTAGACTTCTGGACCCAAGGACAGAGTGGAGCCCCCAGATTTAGCTCTCTTTGGCCTGGCTCGGCTGGTTACATGGACAAGTCCCAGAGTGCAGCCCAGGGATGCAAGGCTGCCCATTCCCTGCCTCAGTCAGCCACTCAGTACCCCCAGAGGAGCTGAGCTCCTGGAGGAATGTTCACAGTGGGGAGAGGGAACCACTGGAGTGGTCTGGCCTAGGAAAGATAAGAGAAAGGTAGAATGTCCCGGAAGGGACCTCAAAGTAAATGGGGACATCAGCCAGCTGTTATTCCTAAATGGGCCACTTGTTTTGGGGGATGATGGCAGTCTCACCTCTTGCTGTGAGTCCTAACCCTGAATTAGGTTGATTCCTTCATACCTTCAGGCACAGGCTCTGCTGCCTGAATTGTAGGATTGTCTCTGTGCCTCTATTTTGCCTCCAGTAGCCAGATTCATTTCCTCCCATTTCCGAAATACTGAAACCAGGACATCCCAGGAACGTTGAATTTTGAGGCACTTAAATTCAGTTCTGGCAGGGAAGGCAAGCTGAGGCGGGGGTGGTACTTTCTGCACTCCGCAGCCGCCCCGCCCCTCCCGAGGCCGGCGGGATGCTGCAGGCTCCCAAACCCCCGCCTCGTTTCTCCGCCTGCGTCCCCAGCTTTTGAAACGGAAAGAAAACGTCGCCCAGGGACTACAGTGGTGTGTTTTCAGGTAGAATTCGTCCTCATCCCAACCAGGTCCCCGCCAGATTAGAGGACATGATGGAGCTGGGGGGCTGGGAAGAAAATGAGCCGGCAGCAGGAGTCGGGATGCCCGCGGGCCGGGGGGGGGGGAGGGGAGAGTGTCGCAGGAGGTGGCCTCTCCCCAACCACCCCCACCTCTCATTCCTGAGTATTTTGCACACGAAAATCTGGTGGATCTGTACTCTGGGCCGCGGAGTTCTTCCATATTTTCATCAAGAAGGGAGTATCCTAAGCCGGGGAGAAGAAGTTTGAAGTTCGTTTTAAAGAAAAGCTACCCTTTCGGAGGGTCTCTCTAGGCGTGCCGAGTGGCTGGATGGAAAACCCGCATTTCGGGCCAGGCCGCCTTATCCTGGGACTGCTCGCTCGGCCCGGGATACGGGGATTTTCCCGGTGGCGCTCGATGCTAACAAGAGTGGCCAGGGAGGCTAGAAATTGTTGAACTAAGACCGATATTTCGCAGGCATGGAAGAGAAGGCTGAGCGCGCAAGGTCCGCGGACCCCAGGCCCGCCGAGACCCTTCGGGCTGGGGCTTGGAGTGAGCTGGTGCGCGCGGGCCCTGGAGCTGAGCAGAGCCGCGACCCCTGCCCCTACCTGCGCGCCCCCCAGGCCTCCCCCTTTGCTCAAAGCGGTAATAACTCTTTGCCCAGAGCAGGGCCCCGCCTCGCCAGCCCTGGAGCCCTGGAGGCGCCAAGCCCTCGGAGCAAGGTTACCAAGGCGCAGCTCAGGGCGAGCAGAGAGCTGGCGACCTGCGCGCGCCTCTCTGGGACGCGAGGGGGATCTGCTACGCCCTTCGGCTGCACGCACGTGCGGACACACACACCACTTTTTTGCACACGGAGGTCAAATACAAATACACAGGCCCTCCGAGGCACACAGAAACGTAGACGCAGAAGGGCAAGAGGGACCGTCTCCTGGCTAGTTCAGGGCTTCGTGGGTAAACCGTGCAAATCAAGTTCCGCATTTTCTTCCAAATGGCTAAGCCAAGTCTGGGGCCTCACACCGCTTTTCTCTGCCAGTGTAGGTGGGTGGAGCGCTTGTCTCTAGAAGAGTTTTCTGGCTCCATGATTCGCCGACTAAGCCCCTGAAAGCAGGCGCCGCGTTCCGCTGCGTTTGTCACCCTCAGCCGAGGGTGGGCAGGACCGCAACGCCGGGAGGTGTTGGGAGCGTGTAGCCTCGCCGTCCAGTCCCCGCCGAGGTTAACACTGTCTGATCCTGCGGCACTTTAAGGCGGGTCTTGAAGCTGTGGCCCGCATACCCGAGAAGGAGATCCCCCCGATTTCCCCTTCTTCTCCTCCTCCAGCTAGAATTTGCGCGTATGATGGGTGTGGGGGCAGTAGCTCAGGCTCCGGTTGTCACAAAACCTTGAGCACCTCAGAAGGTCCCAGTGATTCTATGATCCATTCTGCTCCCTTTAACTAGGGTCTACCTCGGGGTCTGGCAAGGGTTCCAGTGCGCAGCCAGCTTGGCGCAGGTGAGCGCTGAGTGCTCGGCCTGCTGGTAGTTCCTGCTCTAGGTACCAGAAGCCGACATTAGGTAATCCCGGGTTCTTCTGTAACCACAATCTCCGGGAAATTTGGGGTCGCCTGAAGCAGGGGATTTTCGACGGGCGAGTCTTGAGCTCTAGCTTGTTGAACTTTAACCTGTTCCAGGAGGATCTGACCCCACCGAAGACCTCAAATAGACTCGGAGTGCAGGATGCTCCCTGCGACTCTGAAGCAAGAAGTGGGGAGAAGTCAGAGGCTGAGGTCGTCGCACCCTCCTCCGGTTTGAGCGCGCCCTAGACTCCCTCCACCTTCGTCCTTTCTTAAGAAGGAAGAACGGGTAGAGGGGCTGAGAGCTCAGGCCTTCCTTTACGACGCCTTGACGTTACTTCAAGATGCTGGAGCGGACCCTAAGTGCTCAGGGCTCTCGGTCGGATCTCATCCAGTTTAGTCTGGGGTGGGGTAAGGGGGTTGCACACTCCGTGGTCTTTGTGAAGATGTAACTACTGGGTTTTAAGCAGAACTTTAATTGCAGATGGTCGCGGGTGGGGTGGTGGGGGGGGAAGATACACCCCGGTTTATTGTGCTCGCATCTGGCCCACAGCCTCACCTTCGAGGTTGCCGTGGGATTGGCCCGCATGCCAAAGACCCACCTTCTCCGCGGCGGCTTCTTCTCACACAGGGGAATAGCAAAACCTGCAGCGCCCCTTGGGAGTCCTAACTACTCACATCAGGTGCACTTTCTAAGATAACAGTCCCCCATCCCACCCGATTCTAACGGAGAACACATTCTGCAGAGGCCAGCTGGGGGTCTCCGAACTTGGGGAATTCCTAGGCCCCTGGGTTCCTTAGCTGCCTTGCCCTCATTCACTTTGGGAACGAAGATGAAAAGTCCCCGCAGGTGCGGTTACTTCATTTTAAAGGATGAGGCCACAAAGGCCAGGAGTCTTGACGTTTGTCCAATTCTCTAGAGAGTGAGTGCCAGCCTTCGGTCTTGCCGTGGGGTTAGTGCCTCTTAAGGTGCCAAAGGAGAGGGGTCCTTCAAGAGCCGAAGGTCTGGGCTTTCCCAGGGATTAACACCCCTGCCCTTTAGCCTGCACCCCCTAGGTACAGGCTTAGCTTTGCTAATAGTGTCTAAGACCCTCCGGCCTCGCCCTGTTCACAGAATGCCTACTCATCCTTGGTGCTTTTCTGCTTCGTCGATCGTTGCTGATGGTTGGGATTCTGGGCATCGAGGTCTGATGGTGGCTGCCCAGCCACACCAACTCCTTCTCTCTTCCCTGCTCTTGGACCTGGTCTCAGCGGGGCAGATATTGATCATCCCTCTTTTGAGCATCACCTAATGTGCACTCAGAGCTGGCAGCTTGGGTAACCCCAACGAACACTTTCTGGGGATTCAGTATGGGAAGAGGCTGGCAGATGGGGCACTGAGTCATGCATGTCAAAAGGAGCATACACACCTGATCCCAAGCCCAAATAGGGGAAACCAAACTAGCCCAAGAAACATTGATTTATTCACCAGTAACTAACCACGAGACTTTGGGAAATTAATCATTTTACTTTCAGTTTCCTCATCTGTATAGCAGGAAATGAAATTACCTGAGGAAATAATCAAAGTTACCTAATTTAAAAGTCACTGATGATTAATTGCATTATCAAATGTGAAATGAGAATAGTGAGTGGCATCAAATCAATACTCTAGGCTTAGATGTTATTATATTCATTCATTCATTTATTCATTGCAGTATTTGAGGTCCTTGGAGGTATTTGCACAGTTGGAAAAAAAATGCATGACAGTCCTTACTTTCGAGAAAATTAAATCCATAGATGGATCTTTAATGTGGTGCAGACACAGTGTCCTAGGGGAAATCCTTTAAGGAGTAGCCCAGAGTGTTTGGACGAGCTGCTAGATGACAGCTGGGGTTGCCTTGCAAGATGCCCATTGACATTTCTTCCTCTTGGAACTCCTGGCATTGTGCTCTGTGCACACAGCAGGAGCCCCATAGGACTCTTGTGGGTGTGGTTGGGACTTTCCTTTGGGAGTTGGAAGGAGAAGAAGCTAGAATTTTCTGACACTTTGGCTTTAAGGGAAGTGTCAGGGGCCCAAGGAGGGGAAAATTTGTGCCTGCTGCTGAGATCCTGTCAGGACACATGGAACTTCAGGAATTTTTTTACGTTCTTAACTAACTGCGTAGAGGGAGGGTGTTCAAAACGGAAACCGTACATCAATTCTCCCCTTAAACCCGGAAAGGCACTTTGAGCGCCTGGCTGGGCTCTGCTGCGCGGTTGGAGAAATTCTAGAGTTATGGCAGAGCTTGGCACAGGGACGGCTCCTCAGAAAGTGTTATTGAATAAACGAATAACACAATTACTGCAGCCCTTGTGGTTCTTTATAGACTCAGTAGATTCTATACAATGTGATCGCCTGGTTAGCACTGTAAACCCAGAGGAAGCTAAGAACAAAGTACAGGAGTTACCCAGCGGTGACCCCGGGAGGAGTGGACTTGGAAGTCCCCAAGTGTCTGGCTGAGTATACACAAGCGTCCGCGATACTAAGGCCATCACAGAGCATCCAGAAAACGAATTCACGAGTAGCGCTCAACACAGCTGTTAGCTCCAGGTCATCCCAGCAGTTGCGCATAGATGGACACCGTTGGGCGCACCTCGTACGTAAGTTGAATGACTCGTCCACAGTCATGTTGCTAGCTGTGGGCAGAAGGATCAAAACTGAAGCCATGGAGGCTTTCTGTGATTCCCTTGGACCTCACTCGGGGGGGCCTCGCGGCGCAGGGCGCTGGGGCTATGGGAGCATCTCTGGGATCAAGGAAAGGTAGTGCAGACCTAGAAAGACGGGGTGATGAGCTTACTTCAGTGAATCTGCACCTCTCCTGCTGGGAAGCAGCGCCTGGCTATTTCGCGGGGTTTCGGAGCTACCCTCACCACCCCCTTATTCGCTTTGGACGATTTTCGGGTCAGTGAATTTCAGCCTCACTTTGATTAGTCAGGGCTGTTTATTTGTATTTGTCAGAATCGGGGTGAAGAGTGCACACCGCATAGTTCCCAACACGTGATGGGAGCTCAAGAAGTGAGCAGATGAAGAAATGAACGAGCAAATAGACTAATGCGTGAATAAGACTGCGCCTCTAGCGATCCCCACAGGCAAGGGTCTCTGCATCCAGCTATTTTCTGGATCCCTCTATGGAGAGAATCACAGGCCGTGCGCGCCTTCCAAGGGTGTGTCCACGAGGCGCCCAGCGGACCAATCTTTCCTACCACCTCCCGCCAGCTAGCAGATCCAGCTCAAAGCCTCAGGCTTTGGGGAGTCGCCTGACTCCGCCCCGTTCACCACTGTTTTGGGTCTAGTGGAGGGTCCCGGGGTCCTCTATCTTCTTGGATACCCATCCCCCCGGCCAAGCCCCGAGGCCAAGGTCAGTGCGAGCCCTCAGGCCTCGATGTTGTCCAGGTTGGGCCTGACATCTGCTCCGCGCGGGTGGGCAGCGCAGGGGAGTTCGTCCCTGTAAGGCTGCCTCCCGGTTCTCCGCAGCGAAGTAAACCAGGTCTCCTGGATCTCGCCTCCCGCGGAGTCTCCACTGCCTGTGCTGGCTTCTGTCCTGCGCGCGAAGAGCTCAGTTTTGTGGCTGAACAAATGGGATGAAAAGCTAGGGGAGAAAAAGGAGTCAGATACACAAGTTTAAAAATTGAATGAAGAGTGTGACTGAAGCTTTCCCATTTCCTTCGGATTCAGTTTCCCTTATCTTCCTCTGCGCTTTGGACATCCCCACCCCTTCCCATTTCCCCCCCTCCTCTTTTCTCCCTGTGCTTCGATCTTCCGTTGTTCCCGAGACAGTTCAAGGTTCCGCTCAGGACCTGGAAGGGAGCTGGGCCACTCTGGCTTGGTTCCGGGGCCATTACGGCGGACAAGGTGAGCGGCAGGGTATGTAACATTGCAGAAGCGATCTGCCTGCATAGGTGGTGGCTTCAGCCTCGTCTATGAACCAAAAAGTAACGAAAGACAGTGATTTACTTTATGATTTTAAAAAAGGAATGAGCTCCTAAAAACAAAATAAAAGTCCCTCAAGGGTGACTTCCTCCCCAGAGGCATTGTTTAGGAGCCAAGGACCATGTGCCGGCGACCTACGGGCCGTCCGTAGCGTCCTGGTCATCCATCAACACCCGCGCCCGCGATTTGAGCCCTGACTACGTGCTGGGCGGGTTCTGGTTTAGGGACTGGCGCCCGCGCAGGCTGCAGCAATCTGAAGCCTCCTGGAGGTATGTTCTCCGAATCCAAAGTTTTAGAAGCTGGAACCACCTTCCTTTCTCACCTCTTTTTCACCCTTTTCGGTTTTACTATCTCAGAAGAATGGTCTTGGGGAGACCGATCTCTACAAGTGAGGATTGTTATTAAACGATCACCACTATACCATCATTACACCGCTAATCTCTTCTTGCTGGAGATGCCTCGTTGTTTGCGGTTTGCAATCATCCACGGTCAGGGCGTGCAAGTGAAAATGGAGGAAGCAGATACTATCCTCGCCCACTTTTTAAGCGGGAATTGACAATCTCTCATCTCACATCTCGTCTTCTAAGCGACACTAGGCGGAAAGACACTGTTCTTCCTTTTTTTTTTTTTAAGGGTAAGACTTAGAGATGGGGTAATTTGATCCAGGTAGGTACTCGACTAGCAGGGGGCGTGGCCGAGCCTCTGAGCCTGAAACTCGCAAGTTTCTTGCTCCAATTCCTGAGCCTGGTGGGCTTCTGGGAGTCTCTCTACAAAGCAAACGTTCAAAGAAAAGCTTTGTTATCTTTTATGATGAACTTTTGGGATCCGTCTGTCCAATAACCACCTTAAACTGTGAATGTCGACGCAAGCACGTAGAAATCTGTTAAGATTCCAGGCACTTCACCTCCTGGGAGAGCGCATGCCAGGTGGGTAGCGGACGACCAGCCCAGGAGGTGAGGGCCCACCACAGAAACAACGCTAAGCGACTGATCTCCACGTGCGTGGTTCTCCTCCACCTCCAGGGAGATGTGGTCTTGAAGTCAAAGACGCTTCCCCCTCCGCGCTCCGAGTCACCTCTTCGTCGTTCCACCCTCTGCTGGCCTCCCCCAGGCCTCGTCCGTCTCCCGCTCCGCTCCATCTCTCCAACCCAACCTTCTCGGCTGCGCAGAAGAGACTCCTGGAAGCTGTGGCCCGGCTCCTAGCGCTGCTATTCAGCCCTTGCGGCCGCAGAGCGGCGAGGCGACCCAGGCAGGCGCCGCCGCGGCTCCCAGCAGCGCTCCGCCGCCCGCCGCAGTCACCCTGGCCCGAGTGAGGGGCCCGGCGCGGGGAGGCGGCGAGAGGCGGGCGGACCCCGGCTTCCGAGAGCCTCGCCGGGCGGGGCGGGAAATTTATGGTCTGTGTACACTTTCTGGCTCCAGAGGCCAGTGCACCAGCAGGATGGGGCCCTATGAGCCGAGGCCGCGAACTGGGGCGGCAGGCGCCGGGCCATGTATGGTACCCACGAGACTCTCCTTCCCGTCTCGCTCAGGCTATAAACCTCCCCCAAGGGCGCGGCTGAAAACGAAAGTCCCGCGGGAGGTGGGTTCGAACCTAGGACACCCGCACCCTGGGGCCTGCGCTGGGGGGCGTGCTCTACTTGAGGTTTGGAATCGCGCCCTGGGCGCGGGTGGTACTGCAAGCCCAGCATAAGGCTGTGTGATGGGCTGTGCCAACAGCTCACGGGTCGCTGGGGTCCCTTCCTCCTGGCGTCACGTCCGGGACTAGACTCTGTCTTCGGCCCTTCGACCTGTGGCAGATTAAAGGGCCCATCAAAAAACCAGACTGGGTGAGGACTGGGGCCTTGGGTACCTGCGGAGGTGCGAAGAGGGTGCGGGCGACCAGTCGGGCGGGGAGACTCGGTAGAGGTCTGAGCGCTCAACACTTCCGTCTTACTGGGTTAGCACCAAGAGTGTCTGGCCACACTGGCCCTCATGGACTGTGAGCACGAGGCCAGAGCAAGACAGGTCCCTTTATTCATGTTGTCTGTCATCAGGGCTGGGGTCATGCAGTGTAACCGCGTAACCAGCCACCTGTAGGGGGGGTTTAGCCTCACATAGTTTAACCAATAGAACCAGGAACGACTTTTCAATTAACACGCATAAAATTGTGGCGTTCTCCGGCGTCAGGCGCTGTTCTAAAAACTTCGTATGTGTTAACTCATTTGTTTTTACCGAATTCCGGTTAGATGATGTCTTATATTATCCCCGTCTTACAGATGAGTAAACTGTGGCAAAGAATATTTAATAGACTTTTCTAAGGACACCTGGTTAGAAAAAGGAGTCGGGAGTAATTTACATCTCCCTTTCTCTATAGCTTACATTATCTAAATCATCTATAGCACTACTGAAACAAGTACTTATGTCGAGTAATGGGTCATGCAGGCGCTGGGGCGCTGAATTGCCGCAGAAAGCCAGAGTTTCCCATTCCTAGTGTTTCTGCGAAGGAATAGGACACTCACTCTGGCTCTCAGAGCTTGGGGCTCTTAAGGTCAGGCGAGCAGGGTGGCAGAGTGTGGTAAACACCAGCCATCTAGCAATTACCACCCCCCCCCACCCCCCCTGGTACCCCCCCCCCCCCACTCCTTCCCCCACCCCGTGTTAATTGCGGTAGTAATTGTGTCTCTCTAACACTGGCATCTCAATGCCCTCTGCTTTCTTTCTATTTACTTTTGAGGCTGGGTCTCTGTACCCTAAAACTCTCCTAGACCCCCAGTTTTGGTCAAAATACATGCTTTGGGATGCAGAAGGCCATTTAGGTATGAGACACCTTGAGGTCTCTGCAAGGGCGTCTAGTTATTCTTATCCCTGTTGTCTTTACTTTCCCTGGGGAAGGTGAAGAGTCATGCCTCTGAAGCTTTAGCACCTCAGATTTAGGGCGTCCTGGGATAGGAACATGGCATTGACAAAGGTGACAATTTATTGGAAAATGGGTGAAGAGGTAGGAGTGAGAGGAGTAGGGTGGAGTATGAAAGAACAGTGTGTATGAGAAAAGAACAAGAAATAGGAGAAAGTAGATAGGAATCATGAAAATAAGTGGAAGTTTGAAGCATTTATCGAATTTTTTTTTTTAAGGAGATGGGTGGGGTTGACACAACTGGTTTGGGGCTGGGCCATAAATTAATAGATTTATTCCTCAATCAGGAAAAAGCCATTAAGATTTTCTTGGCTTCGTCTGTGGGAAAATAATTTCTTTGATTGAGTTGCCCCAGAAGACCCTCTGAAGCCCTCTCCTCCCCGCCTGAAACAGCCTTCCCTTTCCTGCCTGCCGGAAGGAGGGGAGAAGGGGAGACTCCAGGGAGAAGAGGCCTTTCCATCTTTTCCAGCATCTTGAATTTCACTTTGCGCGTTTCTTTCTACTTTCTGATTTGATCCCCAGTGCTTTGGAGACTTGGAACCTCAGAGGGAAAATTCTACTACAGCAAAACCAGCCACTGTCTCTGGTCTCCTTCCCTTAGGTCCTCTGGGTTGATCCAGACTGGGCCCTTGGCCTTTTGCCCACCCCAGCACGCTGAGGACTCTGGACCTGTGAGCAAGAGAAACCAATTACAGGGTCTGGAGGCAGGCAGGGGTGGTGGTGGGGAGCGGGGGTGGGGTGGGGAGGGGGCAGGGATGAGGCAGAAAGTCTCACTCAAAGAGGGGAAGGAGCCCCAAGGCAGGGTGGATGGAGCATTGTCCTTCTGAGCATGGAATTGCTGAGCTCTTTTTCTCAGTCCTTTAAGACTCCAAGGGTGGACCCAGCACCATTAAGGGTCTCTGAGACCTTTTCAGAGAATCCTTGAGGACAATGCTATTTTCCCAATAAAGGGTTATTGCCGTTTCTGCCAGTGTGCAATGGAGTTTCCTGAAAGCCACAGTAGGTGTGGTGACATCATGGCTCTGATTGATGGCCGGTGCGATGTGTTCATGTTCTAGTCCATTTCAAGATGTACTTCTAGCACACTTGACTTAATATCTATACCTGTGTTGAGTGGTTATTTACATCTAAATTAATTTAAATGCAATGAAATATTCATGTCCTCAGCCACATTTCCACTGGTCATTAGCCACATGTGGCTAGGGGCTGTCACATTGGACGATGCAGATAAAGAATATTTTCATGATCATAGGAAGTTCTATGGGACAACACTAATCTACAAGGTAAATGTAAATACACACATTCATGCAAACAAATGCACAGATGCCCTTTAGAATCCTCAATTTTTAAGATGGTTAAGAAGTTCTGAGGCCAATAATGTTTGAGATTTAGCCCTTGGAGCATCTTCAAGGTCACATGTTTGACACAGGCATTGAAACTAGAGAGGCTAAATTTGTGTCAGGATTCTGCACTCACTAGCTTCATGATCTTGCTCCATTTTCCTAACTCTGAGTTCTGTAAAATGGGGGTAACAGTTCTCAATAATAGACTGTGGAGAGGCAGTTTAGTTTGTATGGCTGGTCATGAAGAGCGTAAAGTGAATGGGCTCAATTCTTAACTCAGCCCAGCTGACTCTGAGTTTGAAAACTTCTCCATGGCTCACTTCCCTTATGAGAAAATTGGAATAATAAGAACATTAATAATATTACCTTACCTATGGTATTGTTGTGAGAATTACATTAGATAAGTGAAAAACACTCAAGAATCAGTAACTGGCACATTGAAATGACTACTACATATGTGATGATATTATTGTTAATATGATTACATATATAAGTCCAAACTCTACTTGATGACAATAAAAGTTAATTCTTCTCCCCTTTCAGTTATAGACACACACACACAAACACAATTGTGGTAAAATACACGTATAATATTTACCATATTAACCATTTTGAAGTATACAGTTCAATAGTGTTAAGATATCCAATTTCCACAATTTTTTCATCTTGAAAAACAAATTCTATAGCCACTGGAAAGAACTCCCTGTCAGTAGCATTTTTATTCTAATGTGAATTAGACTTTAAGTTTTGGAATTTTAGTTGTTGCTTTTGACTAAGTACTAATCATTCCAATTAAGAAATCAATTAGTTGTTCAAAATAGCTGAACTGGTTGGGAAAGGACAACCAGAGTCCTCCAAATGTAATCAGGCTTCACTGAATATGCTATTTCCATTGATTCCTCTGTCTTTAACACCCTGGATCCCAACAGCCCCCTCCTGACTGAGCTCTGAACACAGTCTGGGAGTGCTCCCCATATGACTGCTCATCTTGGTTCTTGGGACTTAAGGATGACTGACAGGTTAAGTCACCGAATCTTTGAAATACTTTCCAGGAAGTATCTGAAATCTTGATATTGCAGTTGCAGATAAAAAAAAAAATAAGCTCAAGATCAGTCTCTGGTCGAATCTCTAGGGCCTGGTGAAGATTAATGATCATGAAGAGGACAAAAATCAGAATATTTAGTGATTCTTTTGATACAATGGGAAGGAGGAGAGAAAAAAATTATTCCCTAAAATCTCAGTAGCCAGTAAAAAGAATTCAGTACTTCCTTTGGGTAGCATTTATCTCTCTCCAAGGATTTAGCTTTTTGCAGTTTTTTATTAAAAAAATAAATGTTTCAGTGTGAATTTTCAATTGGAAATGTTGAATAAATACAATAAGTGTACTGAGTAGGATGCTTTCAGATGCAAGTAAAAGAGAACTCAACTTAAGATAGCATAATCAATAAAAGAAATCTATTGCTTCCCATGATTGAAAAAAAGTGTGGTGGCAGAGTCAATATCATGCATGGTTTGATGAGGGCTCTGGTTCTGTTTTCTGTGGGTTTCTCACTTTCTTGCTGTATTTATTGCATGCTCAACCTAGCTTCCCTCCTGGTATCAAGGCCTCCCTCACAGCTATAAGAAACTACACCATGTTAAATAAGAAACTGTAACACAGAATTCCCAGAAAAAGGCCTAGTGGTACTGGCTTAGTTCACATACTCCTTTCTCCAGTCATTATGGTTAGAGAACATCTGCTTGCATTTGCCTAGGTGGCCTCTTTAGTCCTGACCACAGGGATCCCTGAAAGCACATTGGGAGGGGTGTATTTGGAAAGGCTGAGAGAGAATCAAAATTGAAGTGGCAATACAGGAATCCACTACCGTGTGCATCTTCATTTAGGGTACAGTTAAGTTGCCATCTTATCGTTCAAGATTAAGTTCCCTTCTTTTGTCATAGCTGTGTGCTTTATGGGTATAGAAGGAGTACTTGGCCCACCTGGAGGGGTATTGAAAGCAGACATCTTTCCAACCTTCAGATAACGGCTCTTTCCTCCCAGCCCCACATCTTTAACATTGTTTCCACTGTCAGCTGTGCCCATGTTGTGCTCTTATAGATGCTGTGACTTATCTTCACCTTGGAGATTTGTTAAAAATCCAGATTTCTACTGCTTTTCTACCAGATTCTGCCTTACTAGGTCTTGGATAAGATGATGACTGGATATTTAACAGGGTATCTAGGTGATTCCTCTTCTCAGGCTAGTTTAAGAAGTAGTAAACTAAAACTGGTTTTTCTCTTTGCACTGGCTGCTGGGGAGCTTAGCGGGCTAATTCCTGAAAAGTGTTCAGGGCTGTACACTTTTGGATCCTAATATTGGTCTTGGCATCAATTTTCTTTTATTCATGTGTGCTTTGTCACTTGATTTTTCTCAGTAAACAAAATCTTGTTGTATCCTGTATTTTTTGATATTCTATCTTAAATTCTTTTTGAGTGAAGTGGAATATATCAGATAGGATTCTGGCAGGAAACAGAAGACACATTCGGCAGATTTTTGGAGACTTTTGCAACAGGGACTATGTACTGTGGTGTGGGCAGGGTTCAGAGAACCCACAAGAGACGTGGAGGATATAGTAACAGCTGGGAAACCATTCCAATCTCAGGTCTAAGGACTGAGTAGTGCTTAGTCTGTCAGTCGTGTCCAACTCTTTGTGACTCCATGGACTGTAGCCTGCCAGGCTTCTCTGTCCATGGGATTCTTCAGGCAAGAATACTGGAGTGGGTTGCCATTCCCTTCTCTAGGGGTTCTTTCCGACCCAGGGATTGAACCAGGGGTCTCTTGCATTGCAGGTCGATTCTTTACCATCTGAGCCAACAGGGAAGCCTCCCAAAGGACTGGGGAGGTGTACTAGTAATAGTTTCCTAGGCCTACTGTCACAAATGACTGCAAACTTAGTGATCAAAACAACAGAAATTTACCCTGTTACACTTGTAGAAGCCAGAAGTCTGAAGTAAGTTTTCTTGGGCTAAAGTCAAGGTGTTGGCAGGACATGTTCCTTCTGGAGGGTGCAGGAGGAAAACCCACCCCTTGCCTCTTTCAGCTGCTGGTGGGTGCTGGTCTTCCTTGGCTTGTGTCTGTGTCACTCTAATTCTTAACTCTGCTTCTCTGGTCACACAGCCTCTTCTTCTGTGTCAGACTTCCCTCTGCCTTCCTCTTATGAGCACACTTGTTGCATTTGATGCCCACCCAGATAATCCAGGATAATCTCCCTTCAAGATCTTTAATCACATCTACCAAGTCCCCATTGCCGTAGAAAGTAGCATTCAGAGTTCCAGGAATTAGGCTAGCTATTTTTGGGGGCTTCCCAGGTGGCACTAGTGGTAAAGAACCTGCCTACCAATGCAGAGGATGTAAGAGATGCAAGTTTGATCTCTGGGTCAGAAAGATCCCCTGGAAGAGGGCACAGCAACAACCCACTCCAGTATTCTTGCCAGAAGAATCCCATGGACAGAGGAGCCTGATGGGCTACAGTCCATGGGGTTGCAAAGAGTTGGACACAACTGAAGGGACTTGGCACACATATGCGCATCTTTGGGGGCCACTGTTGAATCTCCCAAACAATGAATGGGGTTGTTGGAGCCTGGAGCTGGGGGAAGAGAGGACACCCAGCTGTGACATGGATAGATGGCATGGCCACCATCATAATGATGTCCCTTATCCCCAGAGGGAGGGAGCAGAAGGAAAAAATACTCTTTTATAATAGGGTAGTTTTTTTAAAAGAATAATTAATTTGACTGTATTGGGTCTTAGTTGTGGCATGTGAACTCTTAGCTGCTGCATGTGGGATCTAGTTCTCCAACCAGCGGTTGAACCCCAGGGCCCCTGCATTGGGATGGCGTATTCTTAGACATTGGACCACCAGGGAAGTCCTGTAAGAAATTCTCTTACCTCTATTTTCTCACCCCACGTCCCTGCTGCCTCCTATTAGCCAAGGAGAGAGATGAGATTCTTAGGAGTCAGCCTCTTGGATACAGGGAAAGGCAGAGCACAGAATGAGTCTGGAGAATAACTAGCCGACACAGAAACACCAGCCCAGCACTGAGCTGCAGACTTGGTTGCGATCTTGACTGAGTTGTGTTTCTAGGAGGGTCTTGTGCTCGAGTTAGTTGCTCAGACATATGCTCCAGTGTTCCCATGGAAATCTTGAGTCTGGGCCCTTCCAGTTAAATGGAATGGGTTTCAGAGATTTGAGGCCACTTCTCAGTCCAGGTTTTGGGTTTCTTTTTGTTATCCCCAGGGCCCTCGTCTAAGGTAGAAAAGGGCTGTTGGGTTGACATTAAAGGGACTGAGTGGTAATAGGATCCCAGGGGTTCAGGAAGCCACACTCTGAAATCAGCACCAGCCCTCTTCCTCCATCAGAAGGTTTCTGTCCCGGGAAATTATGCTGTCTATCTTGTCTTCAGTAACCCGTGCTGTTCTGGAGATGGGCAGAAGATTCTGATGGCTTGCATACCGTAGCTGCCATTTCCACAGAGAAATTTAAAACTGAACTTGGATCAGCAAGAGAGTGGGGCCAGGCCCACGGGGCCGAAGCCGTCTGTAGAGCAGCCCCAGCCCACCCGTTTCACAGTCTTTGCATGCGTGCTTCTGTCATGTCCAACTCTTTGCGATCCCCTGGACTGTAGCCCACCAGGCTCCTCTGTCCATGCAATTCTCCAGCCAAGAACACTGGAGTGGGTTAGGGTTCAAACCTAACTTTGAACCCTTCCCAACTCAGGGTTCAAAGCGGTGTCTCTTGCATATCCTGCATTGGCAGGTGGGTTCTTTACCACTAGCACCACCTGGGAAGCCCTCTTTCTCCCTTTACCATTCCTAACAGGTTCCCTGCTCTCTTCCTCTGCCAGGGTCCACCCACCAGTCAGGCTCATGACCAACAATTCTGCCCTTTTCTCCTCCCCTACTGTTCCCTCAGCTGAGACCTGGGCAGTCTTTCCAGGCACATGGGCTGAGATTGACATGAGGTATTTTGGGAAGCTCCCATGTACAAATTCCTGCCTTCTAATGATCACCCTGACTTTTTTTTTTGGACATTTGAAACTAAAGACAAAACCAGCTGCTTCTTGAGGAGAAAAAAGCAAACCATGAAAAGAATCTCCCATATAACCCACTGCACCCCCCCAAAGCCCAAGCCAATAAAACGAGTCTAACTAATAATTCAACTTCCCTGCCTTGTTCACTGGGACTGAAGCCGGTACAGCAGGGAATGCTCATTGATGAGAAATTTATCATTAGTAATTTTATTAGGTTTAATATAACCAACAGGGGCTACCCATAGTTTCAGTATTCTTTTTCCTGAGGGATTTTTTTTTCTTCCCAAAGGACAAATGTTCTATGGTACTGCCATTTAGTTGTCTTTATATTTAGCATAGATTGAGTGAATGACCAACTTTTCAAAATGCCATCTCAGAGATAGCATTCCACAGCCAGTAATCTATACAAATTTGCCACTTGTATCTTTCTTTTCAAAACTTCTCAGGGCTTAGAAGCGTGTCTACCATAATTATGGTAATAATCCTCTGAAGGAGACATTCATCCGTCATGGTTGAAAGCAATTTCTTTTCAGTAGGAATGTTTTAGAATGTCTTGTTTAGACAGAAAAGACCATCCCTAGTTGGTAATTTAAGCTAGTTACTTAAAGTAGGGCAATTAAGTTAATGAGACAGTTGGTCTTTTGAAGTTGAATGGGAGCAAGGATGAGCTCATCACTCCTTGAGAAGACATTAAATCAATTTGGTGTAAAAGGTAGAAGGGCAGAGTTCCCTCTGACAGATTCAAGGAAAGATCACGAACACACAGATTTAGCTCCAAGCATGGCCATCAGGTGGCCCCTGAGGCTCTCTGACATCCACCGCAGGATGGAAGAAGAAACAACAGCTGCTCCAGCTATCACTGGGCAAGATGACAGGCCTGGATTCTGCCTTTCGTGGAGGCCAGCCACTCTTGAGGGAGCAGCCCTCGGCCCTACTCTGACAGAACCATGGACACATGGAATGCCCCCAAATGCAGCAGATGGAATTGCTGATAAATGAGTTGAAATGGTAGAGGTCCCTATCGGGAGAGCCAGCTGGATTTAAGGAGAGCCCCCTTCATGGAGGGGCAATTTCAGGGCGGCCAGGCTGCCTTTAGATGTTAATCAGAGGCATTCATATGTTCTGTTGTTCACCCTTCAAAGGAAGGTGTCAGATGTCTTGATGAAATACCTCTCCCGCTAACTCAGACATGGGGAATCAGCCACCCTGTTGATAAATGACTCAGGGCGAATCAATAGAGTGAGGGTCAGGCTTGGCTAGACCCATGGTCACAGGGCGGGGGTAATTATGTCATAATCAGTCTGTGAGGCAGAGCTTGGCCAAGGTCACGGTCCATGTTTGAAGGCAACATCTGGGTTGGGGATTATAAAGGATGAGAGTATGGGGGGTGAGGAATTCAAGAGGATTGAACTCTGATAGCAGCCTGTCCTTGCCAAATCCTCTTACTGCAGCGGTCCAGCGGCAGCCACGTATGGCTGTTTGGATGTAAGAGGCATCGGAATTGCATAATACTGTTGGCGCCTGCAAAGGATGAGTGGTTTAACCATTTGGGAGGTCTCCTGGCAGAAAGGGCTACATTTGGCTGAAGGGAAGAGTGTGCTCTATGGAGAGAAAAATATTGGTGTCTTCATGCAGAATCAAGGTTGACTTTGAAGTCTGCCATTGGGAGGGACCACTGCTCTGAAACTGAGTTTTGTATTCCAGCGCTCCTGCCTCTGCCCTTGCCAGTGACCTTTCATGCTGCTGCTGCTGCTGCTGCTGCGTCATTTCAGTTGTGTCCGACTCTGTGCAACCCCATAGATGGCAGCCCACCACGCTCCTCTGTCCCTGGGATTCTCCAGGCAAGAATACTGGGGTGGGTTGCCATTGCTTCTCCATTGTGCTCTGCAGAAGAGCAGAACAGAGACATTGTCATGACCCTCTCGATTTGGGGAGGTAGGGTTCTTTATTTGTGATGCTGATAGCAGGGAAAAGTGGGTGGAAACGTAAGAAAGTCCTTGCATTTGGGATGTTTCTAGGGCACCTCTCCAGAGCATGCTGGGCTCTCTGCTTTGAGGGTACCCCTATGCTGCTGCCACTGGGCAGTGATCATGAAGGACTGCTGCTGTGAAGGAGGAAGAAGTTATTTGGGCAGCTGGTGCTAGAAATATCTGGGGCTGCATACATGTAGTTGGCCCACATTGCCTGCTCTCCATGACTGGATATTCATCTCCCCCTGCTTTCAACCCTCCTTTCTTCCAAAGGCTGCCCACATGTGGCTTCTTTCCCATTCAGATATTCCTTTTAACCTGATGTCCCCTGGAGCATTAGGAAGGGTCCATTGTGATGGTCTAGGCTCTGAGTCCTCCTAAGGTTAGAGCTTGAGCCCTTTGTGGTTTGGCTTCTTTTTGTTGAAGTTAGAGAACCAGAGTGAGTTATTTCATTTCAAAAATCAAGTGCTTGAGACAATTGTGTATGGCCTTGGTTCGTCTTGGCCAGCCGTGTGACTGAAGCACCATATCCAGTTCAGTTGCCAAGGCTGGTCAAGGCATGGCAGTATATCCTGGCTATACAATGTAAAATGTGGGGCAGAGTAATTTGGATTCCTTAAGCCTAGGTGAGAGGTATGAGGAGAGGAGATGAGGTTACACTGGCCAAAGTCAGCCTGCTAAGGTGGTACTAGCCAGGACCAAAGGAGTGTCAAGGGCAGGCTTCTGGGCAGCTGAGATGGGAAATTCAAGGGAAGTCTCTCTTGTCCCGAGTTTCTGCATTTCTAGGCAATTCAGAGCCATCTGCAATGGTGGCTTTTGGACATTCTTTTAATTTCACCTTAAATATTTCTTGTGGACCTCAGAGGTGCCAGGCACTGTATTAGGCCCTAGGGAAATGACAGTGAACAAAAGAAACACTGTTTCTGCTTCCATGGAACTTTAGAGTCAAAAGTAGATGCAGATGCTAAGACAAGGAACTGTGATGTTGTGGCATATGCTAAGATCGAGGATATTGGGGTGCTTGAGTGGGGTCACAGAAGGGTTGTTGGAAGAAGTTTTGTCTCAAATGGGACCCTTGAGGTGCTTTTCAGGCAGAAGGAGGATTATCCTCAAAGATCTAGGAGAAAAGAGGGTGTTGCCCATCTCAGAACATGCGTGGACAAAAGTAGAGTAAGGGGTGCAGAGTGGAGTGGAGAACTGGGAAGGAACTTTGCTGCACAATCCAGCCTCCAGTCCCTGCCAGGTGGGGAAGCCAACTGCCTAGTGATGTAGGGAGCTCCTTCCAGGACTGGGCTGTGAGCTTGGAATTGTGGGGACACAAGATGAGCAAGGCAGAACTGCTGTCTTCAAGGTATTTCCTCTGCCTGTGACTGCTGTGCCTAAGGATGAACACATTTCCACTCTTTGCTAAGACTGTTTGTCACAAAGGTCTTACATGACTGCTTCCAGAGTATTCTGCCTATGAAAGCAAGTCCTACTTCAAAAGGAAGACATCTACGGGTTAGAGATGCTCTGCTTGAGTCCTCATAGCTGGTTATATGAGGCTAGGTACCTGCAGTGCAGTGACTTACACCCAGCCATCCAGGTTCTCTTTTTTCCTTCTGTGATCAAATGTCTTAAAGACCTAAAGCTTCCCAGTGGCGCAGTGGTAAAGAACCTGCCTACCAATGTGGGAGAAGCAAGAGATGCAGTTTTAATCCCTGGGTGGTGAAGATCCCCTGGAGTAGGCAATGGCAACCTATTCCAGTATTCTTGCCTAGGAAATTCCATGGTCAGAGGAGCCTGCAGTTTGTGGGGTTGCAAAGAGTTGGACATGACTGAGGGACTAAAAAGCTCAAAGGCTTAAAAGGGCGGACTGTGCCACAGTCTCCACTTGACATCATTTGCCACCCTGAGGTCTCCAAGATCTTCCTCTTGCTTCAAAGATTTTGCCTGCAACTCGCTCAGAGAATTAAATCAGTCCACATCCCTTTTCCTTTTCCCCCTTACATTTCAGAATAAGATGTACCTTTTCCAGGAAGCTTGCCCTGATTAGCTGTCCATCATCCTGGCATCTCCAGTGGCCTCTCTCCCGTATATAATTGATGTATTTGAAGTTTGAGGCTTTCCAGCTATTCTGAATTTTAGTTTGCCCTTTGCTGAGCTGGGGTTGTATTTCCACCTTTGTTACTGCTTATGCAGTTTTGAGGCCCGTACACCAGGTGGTGGTAGTTTCCTCGTGCTCTGATTATACATTCTGAATAGTTTGCAGAAGAAGATTGAAGGGGAGACCTAGTTTTTAATCGAGTACCTACTATGTGCCAGGTCTTTGTACCGTAGCTAATTTAATCATAGGAAGTAATGTACAGGAGGTGTATGTTATTTTCATTCTTTCAGTTAGGGAAACTGGATTCTGGGAGAAGGAAAGGAACTTCCCTAAACTCACACCATCTTTTGTGGTGAAGCTGAAACTAATGTCTGGGCTTGATCTCTCCAGCTGGGTGTTTAAGATGAAATATGCAGATCTCCATTTGATTATGAAAATAATAATGAAATCAACCACTTAAAAGCAACTGCTCTCAACAGCACCTCAGGGATAATTTATCTTCCTCGGTAATTCTTGTTATTCTTGTAATAATCCAGATGTGTAAAAAAACTGGCTTGGACAACACTTCTCAGCACTGATCACTTTTTCCCCCCTTGCCTATTATTTCCAATTTAGGTGTTTGGATGACATGCTGAGATCTCTAGGAAGGCCTTTATGTGCTGTTGAGACTTATGGTCCAAAGGGTCAGAGATAGTAAAAGATTTGGGGGCTAGGATGTGATGGGGGGTCGATTGCAAGGTTTAGGGGGTAAGCCCAGGGTCTCAGGATTTCATTCAAGGCAGAGGAAAGAGATCACTTAGTCTCTAAGGTCAAAGCAGAGATTCTAGGAAGAAGGCAGAGGAAAGGGCAACACAGACACACCTCTGCTCTCAGAGTTGGAGGGAAATGATTTGATTTTTTTCCCTGCAGTCTAATGGTTGTGACAGGTCATCAGAGCTCAGACTCCCTGGGGCAGAGAGGCTGGATGCAGGGCAGGGAGAGGGAGAGCAGGAGGGAGGCTGTGTGCTACTTGCTTTCTCCTTTTAAAATTTGCTCCTCTTTTCTTTTACTGTACATGCCAGATAAAAAAGTTTCAGCAGCAACAAAATAAGTGCTTCTGAAGTGTATGTGTGTGTGTATGTTAAGTTGCTTCAGTCATGTCCAACTCTTTGCACTCCAGGCTCCTCTGTCCATGGGATTCTCTAGGCAAGAATACTGCAGTTGGTTGCCATTTCCTTCTCCAGGATTCATCTTCTTGACCCAGGGATTGAAACCACATCCTGCTTGGCAAGCAGATACTTTACCACTGAGCCACCTGGGAGGTTCTTTGAAGTGTCTAATATTCCCAAAATGCATACTCCCCATCAATATACACAATGTGCATATAAAGCCTAGTTCTCTGAAATTTCTTTTTTTTTTTTTTTTCTAATTTGCCATATCGCTTTTTTTCAAGGGAGGAATTCCCTTGTGTAATGACTTGAGAGCTAGGACACTTGGATTCTAGACCCAGCTCTTCAGCTAATGGGAAACATTTCTCAAAGTATATCTCTTTACCCCTGTGGGTTTTAGTTCTCCCCTGTGTGAAAGAAGAGGTTGGAATAAAGGCTGTTTCACTCCTCCTCTGTTTACTAGGCTATGCTATGGCTTCCATTCAATGCATTCAACAGATCTCTGCCACCACTAGGCACTGCCTTTTCTGGGTTGGTTTATATAGTGTTTCAAAAGTCAGAATAAGTCAGCTTCTTCTAGTGGAACTTGCATCACAGTTAAACATAATTTTGTGGATAGCCTACCTGGGTTATCTTGCCCATTCCCAGCTCTTGCACCATGTTTCATGAACAAATTGTGTCATTTCTCTTGCGAACACCTTTCTCTTGTCTTTGGTTCTTCCAGACTATGGATATATATGTATAAATATGTATATATGTGTATGTATGCATGTATTTATGTGTATGCATAGATGTATGTGGAGAAGGGAATGGCAACCCACGCCAGTATTGTTGCCTGGAGAATTCCATGGACAGAGGAGCCTGATGGGCTACAGTCCATGGGGCCGCATGAAGTCAGACACAACTGAGCAACTAACACACATACATACAAATGTATGTGACGCTTCCCAGGTGGCTCAGTGGAAAAGAATCCCGCCTGCAATGCAGGAGACCTGGATTCGATCCCTGGATCAGGAAGACCCCCTGGAGGAAGGCATGGCCACCCACTCCTGTATTCTTGCTTGGAAAATCCCATGGACAGAGGAACCTGGTGGGCTACAGTTCATGGGTTCACAAAGAGTCAGACACGACTGAAGTGACTTAGCATGTGCATAGATGTATGTATGCATGCATGTACACATACATTCATTCATTCATTTTTGGTAGTTATGTTCTCCATCTTGAAGCAGGAATGTCTATGATTTCTCATTCTTCCCTGTCACTGGCTGTGGGGTCCTACTTGCTGGAGTTTTCTTTGGGATTCCTGAAAGAACCGAGGGGGAGCAACTACCTCACTGGAGGACCACTGCAGTGATGGTGTACCAGCCTCTGTGTCAGGTGCAGGAAATGAGATGAATTGGACGTGGTGCTCAGAGCACAGTGGACGAGATGTGTGAACAGACAGCAGATAACAACAGTCAGTAAGTGCCACGGGAGTGTATGCAGTGAATGTGCACCCTCGGAGCTCTGACAAGGGGCAGTGGAATCCGAGTGGGCTGTGGGGAAGCAGGCAGGACAATGATGACTTCAGGGGGGCAGCCTTGGCTCTGGGCCCCTGAGGATGCCAGGTACTATTGACTGGGTGGGTAACGTGGGGAAAAGGTATGTAGTTTACCTGGGACATGTGATTAAAACCTGGGGCTCAGAGTTCAGGTGTCTCTCTCCTGATAGTAGATGGAACAAAAATAGATGTATATTATGAACCTGTTTTATTTTCTGTCAAAGGGGGTTTCTAAGATAATCCTGTATAATTAGATATCAATCAGAGAAGAAATATTGATTGAGCATGTAACAGGTGTGTTTTCAGGTCCCCGTGCTGGTCCCTGGCATAGTATGAAGGAGAAGGACTCCCAGGTGATGAGATGGCAGAGAGGGACCAATTTGTCAGTTCTGGCTGAGCTACGACCCCCTGCCTGGCTTGGTTCTTCCATGAGGCTTTGTGTTAAATTGTCCTCAGCCCTGCCCCATCCTGGACTCTCTTGGATGCTGCTTCAAGTGTCCACCCTGTTGTAGGAGGGGGTGGAGTGGGTGTGTAGCTTCAAGCAGAGGCAAACAGGACACAGGAGAAGCCTTCAGGGGCCCAACAGAGCTGGGGATTGAGGCTGTGCAGTGGCTGGAGTAGGCTGTCAGGTTTCGGGTCCTTAGGGTCACTGTGCTTGAGTCAACGGGACTCAAAAGCACACACTTCAGACAGTCTTGAGAGAGGGGCAAAAGTGTGCAGTGAAGTCAGACACCTAGCAGTTATTACTTCTTCCTTGGACCGATCGCTTAGACACTTTGAGTCTCAGTTTGCCCATCTGTCTCTCAGAGGGTTCATGGACGGTTATATTGGGTTGGCCCAAAGTTTGTTTGAGCTTAATGAACTTTTTGGCCCATGCAGTATGAGGTCATGTCTGTATAAAGGGTTATGGATATGAAAAATTTGCCATTTCATGAACAGAATTTATTAAAAAATTAGTATTGATTGTATGAATTATTTTGTTAATGTTTCATCTTCATGAGGTGTGCCTGTGCCAATATTGTAAAGTGAGGAGCTGAGGTGTGTAATTTGAATTACTGCTGGAAATAGTACCTCCTGGGCTTCTGATGTTGGAGCAAGAGAAGTCCTGAGTATTTCTCTCATGTAAAAAGAACTGTTTTTGTTTATCATATGTACACTTCATAGAAAAATTTGGAAATTTCAGACAAGACAAAATAATAATTACAAGCTGCCATTACCTTATTACGACTTCCTTTTTATAACAAGATGCTTATCTGATTCCATGACAGGCTTGCCCTGTTTGTTTTCCTTAATAATTGTGGGGAGCATGTCCTTGTAACAAGATTTGCTCTGTAACGACACTCACAGATATGCTAGTATTTCACACCCATTTAGGTTCCAATTTAAGTTCAATTTATAAACTCCAATTTTAATTCTTACAGACAATGCCACAATAAGCATATTTATGCAAAGCCTTGTATTTATGTTAAAAGTATATCCTTAGGATAAATTTTAAATATAATATTATAGATCAAAGGTTTACTAGTTTTTTCTTTCCTTTTTTTTGTGAAGTCTTGTTTTCTGTTTTCTGGTACTAATAGGAGCTTATGGGTAGCATGATTTTCTACCTTCTTCCAAACACTTGATGAAATGAAAAATATTTTTGCCAATATGGTAGGCAAAAAATGGCAAAGTGGATCTCATTTCAATTTGAATATCTTTTGTTACCAGTGAGTTTCTATATTGATTACTGGTATTTTTCCCTTAAACAACTTTGGGTCAATGCCCTCTATACATTTTTTATTGGGTTTTCTTTTCTTTCATGAAAGCTTTTAAAATTCCCATATAGATTAAGGCAGTAACTCTCTGAATGCAAATATTTTTCCAGTGTCACTTTTCTTAATTTTTAAATGGTAGTTTTTTATATTCACAAAATGTACATTTTTATGTACTCAAGTATTTTTTCCCTTTATGTTCTGCCTTACAAAATTCTTCCAAAGTTTGCATTATAGATAAACGTTCATTAATGTGTTCTTTAGATATTTTTATGGATTCAGTAATTATTTACTTTGTAATATAGTAAACTGTCTTTCCTCTGAAATTTAATTTGGTGTGTTTTACCAGGAATCCTATTTTCTTTTCAAATAATTATTTGATTATTATCACTTATTGAATAATTATCTTTCCCTCACTGCCTTGAAATATACCTTCTAGTGATTCTATTTTTAAATAGGAAAATTATCTTCATTGCAGAACTGCATAACTTACTTGTTCAATTTCATGAAAAAAACACACATATTTTTAATTGTCGAGGTGTATGGAAATAGTGAGAACTGTTCTGGGAAAGAAGACAGAATATACTGATAGTAATAGTAATGTAGAACCAAGTGGTTATCTCCAAGTAAAAATTAGAAGTTCTACTTCATTGGTTTCATTAAGTTCGTCACATCAAAGTGTGTCTCTTTGGAGTATACTCTTTTCTTTCTCCTTTTCTTTATCCTACAAGCATTGTTAAGTGATTATTTCTGGACTAGATTCTAAAGAGGACTCAAACATAAATATGGTCTCTGTCCTTGAGTTTCTCTTCGTCTGGTCAGAGAGCATATCAGCTGGGAATGGCTTTTAGCTCCAGTAAACAAAATACTCAGCTACAAATGTCTTATATTAGAAGTGTGGTGATATGCACTTACTGAGGCTGGTTTAGCAGCTTAAAGACCTCAGGATTCTGGGTGTCATCTCTTTGTGAAGAAGACCATGAGGTCTTCTTCCTCAGGGTCGCAAAAATGTCGCAGCTGCTCTAATCATTTTGCCCTCAGCTGTGCATGTTCAAAAGCAGAGAAAATGGGCAATATGGGGCAGGAAAGCTCCCTCTCAAGATGTCCCTCTCTTCTCAGCAAGAAAGGTCTTTCCAGAAAGGGTCTAGCAGACTTCTTTCATCTCCTGGGACAGAAATGGGGCACGTTTCATCCTCAGACCGGAAGCTGGATCTACTTCTGGAAACCAAGGCATCTCCGGCCAGTGCTGAACAAAATTCTGATTCTGTGAATAAGGAAAGAGGGAACAATGACTTTTGAGCAACTGGGCAACAGTGTCTGCCCAGAGGAATAGTCACTTCTACACATGTGAGTGTGTGCATATATAAGTATACATCCATATATATACTAAAGTGAAATAAGTGCTAGTAGAAGTATTCTGGTATCTTTTTACGACCTTAGTAAACCAAACCTCTCTGAGACTCCATTTTCTCATCTATAAAATGCAGAAGGGAATACTTGCCCTGCCCACATCCAGGGCTTTGTGAGAATCATGTTTTAGATGAGTGCTTTGTAAACTTGCTAGCATTAAACACCTATTGCTTTTTAAAACTATTTATTTATTTGGTGGTGCTGAGTCTTTAGTTGCGGCATGAGAACTCTTAGTTGCTACATGTGGGATCTGATTCCCAGACCAGGGATGGAACCCAGGCCCCCTGCCTTTGGAATGAAGAGCCTTAGCCCCTGGACCAGCAGGGAAGTCCCTACCTGTTGGTTTTTCAGTACTAATGTTGTCCTTGTTTGGGGTCACCTCTGTGGTTCTGCTGATGTGTACTTTGGCATAGTCAGTTTGGGCCTGGAGGTGGGACAGAGAGCAGGGCCTCAAGGAAGCTGGGACCAGGGTCAGTTCAGGCCTAAAGCTGTTACAGTGAGGAGGGTTTGAAAGCTCCTTGTTATGTGTCTGTGCAGAGAACCTGAGCCAGAGCAGGACTTGGGAGAACAAAGGCTTTCCACTCTTACTGTGGTCTGTGTTTGGGGGCAGTGCTTTTTGATCTGGGGGTTTCTTAGACTCCAGTATGGGAAGACAGACACCTAGAAAATGTCTTCCAGAGGGAACCCATGGTGGATGCTGACAGAGAGGAATTTACATGCCTTTACCTGATGTTTTGTCTTTTGGGAGGACAGTGGGCTGGTGAGGAGAAAGCCCCTCAGAGAGCACCTGAGATAGTCGTTCCTTCCACAGGTGGACGGAGGTGGTGGGAGGAGATGAGCTTCTCTCAGGCAAAGAGCTGTAGCTCAGCCTTTCAAAACAACCTGGACAGGAGGAAAAATTGAGTTAGCTGGAATGGGAGGTCGGTCAGGGGAGGACTTGAAGGGGGACCTTAGTGATTAAGTTCAACCGTTTCCTTTTTGTGGGTGTGGGAGAGAAATATTTCTGAATTTGCCCTGACCTTTTAAACTTTAGCCTGCTTGCTAAGCTGGTTGAAGCCCAAGTTCCTCTTCTAACCACAAAAGTCCTTTGCTTTCTCCCTGGAAATGTGGAGGCTTGCCATTACCCACATCTGCCAGAAACTCCCCTCTGTAAACCTTGCTTGAACCTTGGTCCACGTTTCACCAACCTGCTTCCATTTACTGAGGCAGCTTGGTAAACAGACGGCTCTGGGTGCAGTTAATAATCTTGTCATTTTTACCTTGTGGTCTTTTATATCTACCTCACACATCCAGTTAAATTAAATTGCCATCAGTCTCTTCCCCACCAGGGTGAAGATTAATGGGCCTTCAGCTGTCCCCTTCCAACACAGGCAGTGGTCACGTCCCGAAGAGAAATGCTGTGGGTAATAAATTATGAGCTGTCATCACAGAAGATGGTGGGTAGCTCCAGAGCCTTCTCAGTCCACAGGGGTTTGAGCTGGGCGTGTGCAGGGTTGAGGATGGGCATCTTGTCATGACACCTGTTAACTCTGATGCTTCTGAGAGATGCAGAGGAGGTTGGGACTCAGGGACCATGAGAAGTACATGGCCATGAGCAGTTTCTGCTGGGGAGGCTCTGGGACTGTGGGGGCAGATGAGTCTTTTCCCAGAATGGGTGGCTTTCTAGAAGTTTCTAGGGAGCAGCCACTCATTGCCAGGAAAACACAGCTTTGGCTGACATCCCAAAAACTTGCCTTCTGGGTCCTCAGAAGGCTTGTGCCCTCTGTCTGTTGAATATGGGTTTTTGCGTGCGTGCACGCTAAGTCACTTCAGTTGTTTTCTACTCTTTGTGACTCTATGGATTATAGCCTGCCAGGTCCCTCTGTCCATGGGATTCTCCAGGCAAGAGTACTGGAGTGGGTTGCCATACACTTCTCTAATATAGGTTAGGTTTCTAGACCATATTAATCAGTTATCTCTGGAGCCTTCTCTAAGCACTTTTGGGACTCCCAGGAGATACTCCCAAAGGATCATAGCACAAGCTCCAATGAGGTTTGAAAATGTGTGATGGCCTCACGGAATTAGTGATATAAATGTTCCCCCAGCACTCAGGTAGCAGTACCCTCTTCTGCAGGCCAGTTGTTGGGAAGATTTCTGAAGTCATCAGTGGAAAGGACTCAATTCCTTATTCTGTCTTATAACAGACTAGATTCACACTGCAGTTGTTCATTCTTCTACTGATGGGTTGAGTTCTAAAAAGCCATACAGTGTTTTGTTCCCGGGAGGGGAGGGAAGAGGGAGGGGGGTTCCGGAGGGGAAGCATATGTAAACCCATGGTGATATCATGACAATGTATGGCAAAAACAATTAAAAAAAATAATAAATAAAAAAATTAAAAAAAAAATAAAATAGAAATCTTACTAATACCAGATATCCTTTCTGGTGTCCCTTAGCAGCAAAATCAGGAGTACAGTTAGTAAAGCAGTTCCCTTGATCCAATCTGTACAGTTGAATGCTTTTGCTTATATCTTCCCTTTATCACTGAATCTCAGGGAAACATTGACCTTGCTAATGATATTCTTTCTCTTCTGGGAACCATTTCCTCTACTGGTTGGGTCCCTCTGAAGGGAAACTGGTTCCAGGAATCAGAAGAGAAGTGGACCTCGTGAACCTGAGGAGCCAATAGCTGTTACCCATTCATTTTTACCCAATGAATCAGTAACATTATAATACTATCAAATTTTAATTAAGATGCCCATATATTCTGCAGAACTGTGTGATCTTTAGTGAGTCATTTCAATTCCTTTTGACCTTCACTTTTTTCATATGTAAAATGAAGACACAAATGATCAGCCTTACTGCTTTTATAGTTTGAGTAAGAAAAAGTTACAGCATTCAGAACTAGTGATATGAATGAAGCTTTATTGACTTGTCTTCTGTTCAATGGGTTAGTGGCATTTACATAGCCTGTTACATTGTACAAGGTACTTAATATGTCTGCTGTTATTTCCTCCATTTCAAATTCCTTGTAGGTATAATTGTTTTGCTCTCTTTACTGAGGATAGTAATAACAAATGTTTATTGTTTTCTGTGTGCCAAACTGTATTGTAAGCTATCTACATACTTCAACTTGCTGAATCCTCACATCAACCTTATGAGATAAAGGCACTGTTATTATTCCATTTTACAGATAATAACATCAAGGCACAGGTTAAGTATCTTGCTCATGATTACATGGTGAGTAAGTCAAACTGGGAATCCAGTGCAGGTGGTTTGACTCCAGAGTTCTCCTTTACAAGATGCTAAATTATATAGTTAGAGTAACCCAGCCCATGAAGGACTCAGATCCTATCTCAAATTCCAGGCTTTTTCTCTATCCATGCTACCAATTATTTACCCGATATCCAGAGAATTTATAAATAGTTTTAAAAATCGTTATGGAAACTATATGTACATATGGTGCATAAACACACACTTATCTCTGTGTATTTAGACAATGTCCCTCAAATATGTTTGTACTAAGAATCCAGCAGACACTTCCCATTCAGATTAGGACAAGACAAATGTGATAAAGGACCTCCAACTGGCGGCTTTACCATCTTGATGGTCACCGTTTACGCTGAAATGTGCACTGTTTCCAGCAAAAGGTAGGATCCCAGTTTTCAAAGGTCAAATAAATCACCTTTAAAGTCGTGAAAAGGTAAACAGATTGATGCCTGGGCAGCTTTCCTGAGTTTATGAGGTCTTCTGGCAACAGGGATATACAAAAAGCTCCATCAATCACCATGCACCCCCACCCCCAACTTCCAAAACATTTATTCCTAAGGGGGATCACTCTACCATTCAGGGTAATTTTCCCTACAACTATTAATAGAAAATAGGCAATCAAATGAAAATGGAACACCCTCCTGCCCTGCTGGAGTAAATACTTCACAGAAAAGCATTTCCTCTCTAGCCGAATTTTAAAAATGTAGTTGTGATTCAAGGAGGCTGAGTGGGTGGTGAGAGTGCTGGGGTGAATGGGGAGAGGGACGTGGGGGAAATATCAGGGAGAAGAAGGAGAGGGTTATCTGGGACAGGCTGGCGTGACATGACATAAACAAAATCGTTGTCGCCATGAAGAATAACAGCGCAGAACACTGGCGTGCGTGGTTTCCTGCCAGTCAGTTTCCACATTGCTGGTGTCATCTTTTAAGGTCTCGAAACGGGGGCCCTACACATGTTCTTTCAGCACATTCTTAAGTGATGCATATATATTAAAAGCTCACTGCAAATCAGTAAGTCATCCTGGAAATGACTATAATGCACAAGAAAATAAATATCTTTTAAAGACCTTTTCATCAGAGCACTTAAATTCTATGCTATCATTTCTGTGCTGTGTGATGAGAGCATGCTGGGGCAACAAAAACCCTTTAAAGAACTGATGACCGTCACGCCTTGCAAGCTGCCACATGGAGCCTTGACCATCGGCTATATTGAAGTCTGTGCCAAGAACCCTCAGTGATTTTGTCTCTTCTCTGCTTTCCCTTTTGGGTGCAATTACAACCCAAGACAGGCCCTTCCATCTGGAGAAGCTCTCCCAAGCTTCAATGTCCTGTGATGTTTTCCCTTGGTCTAGGTATCATGGGGCCATTTGGGGAGGAGGCATGCCAAGTGACTTAGAATTTTGTAGGAATCTGATTTCAGAATGTGATTATTACTTTTGAGATGGGAGGAAGGGTAAGAGAAGGAAGGAAAGAGGGTCAGAAGGGAAGACAAAAACTCAATTTCTTTTCTCTCTGGTTCCCTTTGAAAATCAAATGGTATCCTATTAAGTCAATCTCATTTAAATCTGATTTTTGATTCCTTTTTTTTTTTTTTCCTGCCTGGGATTTGTCCAAGTCAGGCTGGAGAGACCACCAAGTGTTTTCATTAACCAGAGACCTAATTGTGGTCATTTATTATAGTCTCTTATCTGATAGCAGCTTCATTATCTGTGATAGTTTTACAGGAACAAAATCCAGCAGGCATCCAATGGAGTGTATAAACATGTTACCTTGTGACAGGGTGTCTGTTACTTACTGTCAACACTCACTGGCCCTAGTCACATATCTGCAGCTTATATGAAGTAACGATGAGTTTAATAAGCTCCAGTGAAAGCTGCAATGTAAACATCACATCAGGAGTGTTTGCCTTGTCAGGCCTCTTAAACAAATAAAGGTGATGGAGAAGTACAAACAGAACTGGATTGGAGCCTAATGAGATGACCATCGGGTGGCTGAGGAACATTCCATTTCTGCTTCATTGCAGACTAGATCATTGTTACAGACTATGCATTTATATTTATAATACATTACAAGGGATGCCACCCAGGAAAATCTCTTCAATTGAAAAGTCACCCCAGATTCTGACCTGGGGACTTGGGTGAATTTGCTATCCATTTGGGAGAAAGTACATGCTGAAAATGGGTACCACTTTGTAGGATTATGATCTTCAGAAAATATCCAGTAAGTCACTTGTTTTTGAAAGGCATTAATTTTGGCCTTGATACAGCTAGCGTTATATCAACATACTCCTTTTGTTAGAAAAAGTTTCCGTGTGTGATGGCAGTAGGTCTCTGTCTGGCCCCTTTGGAATAAAACCATAAGCCAAATTTATTAGATGGCAAAGGTTGTGGGCTGCATGGATCAGACTATTCAGAGTTACTTTTCTACAGCCCCACTCCATAACTGTGACTACGTATAAATACGTGGTTATCTTAATGATTGGTTCTCTTACCCACACAGGCAGAACTTTCCTTGAGCCTATAGGAAGAGGGGAACTATGATCTGGATGATAAAAAGGAATATCTGCACCCCCAAATTCCTTCTCCTTTGGCTTCCTCCTAGCTCTCATGGCACAGCAAGCACTGGTTTCCTTTGTCCTGCCAACACCATGGAGTGACCCAAGTGGACACTATGCACGAAGTGGGTTTGCATCACAACTGAAGAACCCTGGTTAGAGAACCCAAACATCTGTAATGGGCTGCAAGCATGCCTTGCTGAACTTTGTTCATGAGGAGACACTGGAAAAAAAAAAGTCTTCCAGGATTCCTGCTAGTAGGGATTCATTTCATTATTCTGGGATTAAAGTACTTTTTTCTCTTTGACATTAAAATGTAAACAGCTCTGGAAAATGAACATCTTAACCCCTATTGACAAAGTGGCTAGCAAAAAAGAAGTCATTAGTAGACCCGGGTTCAAATCCCAGATTGATACCTCCTTGTTGGGTGAGACTTGGGAAAGTTCCTTCCTTTCTTTAAGCCTCAGCCGCTTCATCTGTAAAATGTGGACGATGCTACTTATAGTATTTTGGGGAATAGGAACTAGTACCAAACAGTGTGCTGTTATTATTAGCTCAGCATGTCAATATTAGTTCAGTTATCTAACTGGATCCTGACAGAATGAGATACCAAATGGGGGGAATTGATGGGAGTTCAGAGATCAGTCTGCAGTAGAGGTTCTCAAAGCATATTCTGTGGAGTCATAGGTCCTTCCACTATTGTTAGGTGTAATTAAAAAGGGAGACTGAGGTCCGATGCATCTGGGGAAGTGAAGGGGTTAGGTCAAGTTGCTCTGTTATAGGACTTCTCAGAGCCTTTAATAATGCATCTTGTAAACATCTAAGAGGGGAATTTACTATGTAAACATATAACTACGAGCTTTCTTTCTCTCTTTAATCATTTCTTAAGGATAAGTATTCCTTAGTGTTTCCAGTTGGAAGTTCTGGCTTGGCGCATCAAATTCTCTCTGGAGGATATAGAATCTGGTGGTCCTCTGTGTATCAGGTCATGAGGAAGATCCTGAGTCTAAGGTAGCAAAGGGTAGAGTTGGGGGAAGGTTGACACGTGGTGGATGCCCAAAGTGAGCAGAAGTGCCTAGGAAGGTGAGAGAAGAGAGGATCGCAAGCAAAGACTATCATCTTCAGAGTTATAATTAGGGCAACTTAGTGAGTTGGCTCAATCCTTTGGAAACTAGTCACCAAACCCTAGAAGCTGTCTGGAGGGCTATGTACTGCCTCAGGGAAGAAATACATTTGGGAAATATTGGGTTAAATAAGCTTTTTTATTGTAAGATTTCTCACTTGTGTGCATGGTGAATCTCTAAGAGGGGGATACAAGCCCTTTAAGGTGTAATCAAGTAAAATGCAGAAGATAAGAGAGGGAAGGAATCAGGAAGAAGAGAAGGAAAATGAGGAGAATAGCCTGGGGCTGGTAGGGAAACTGTGGGCTCTGCAGAGTCACCACCACCACCATTTCCTCTGACTGATGTCTTTGTTGACCTGTGAACTTTGCCCTCTTCCCACTCCAGACAAAGATGGGCACTAGTCTAGTTCTATGCTGCTGCCAGGCATGATCTCAAGACCCACAAGGTGTGGGATGGAGAGAGGCAGAGATCTGTTATCTGGGAAATGATCTACTCTCCTAAGCCTTGGCTCTGTCAGTGCCTAGGTGAGCTTTGGTCTGTGGCAGCTGCTTAATAAATATTGGCTGAATTAAATAGAATGTATGTGGCATCTCGGAGGGAAACAGAACCCTGATCTTTTCTTATCTGTAGCCTTGGAGCACTATCATTTTTAGAATTATGAAGTTATATATTGAATATATGTATGAAATATACCATATGTTTTTCTTTGAGAAAAAGGGAACCATACAGGATAGCACTAATAATAATAATTTCGAGGAGCACGTTGCCTTGTTTTAGTAACAGAGACATTCTAGAATGGTTGGGCACAACTCAAAGTCATCTACCATTGTCCTGTGTTATGATTTTAATCCTTCCTTATCTTCACTTTTTTTTTTGACAGAAGTACATACTTGAATAGTTGCACCTTTTCTACAAATATCCCTTTTTCTTAATACTTCAGGATCTAATCCAGAATGTCACACTGCCATTTACTCGTTTTGTCTTCTTACCCTCATCTGGTCTGTGATAATTTACTACTGTTTCTATTTTCACTGCAAATATATTCTTTTTTAAAAAAATGTATCTTCTTGGCTGTGAGGCATGGCATGTGGGTTCTTAGTTCCTTGACCAGGGATTGAGCCTGCAATCAATTGGAAGGGCAGAGTCTGCCTCACTGGATTGCCAGGGAAGTCCTGAAAATACATTCTTTTTGAAAATTGAGATAGAATTGACATAAAATATTAATTTAAGGGGTACAATATAGTGATTCCATATTTGTATATACTGCAAAATGATCACCACAATAAGTCTAATTAACATTTGTCACCATACATAGTTAGAAATATTTTTCTTGTGATGAGAACTTTGAAGTCTGCTGTCTTAGAAATTTGGAGAAGGTGATATTATTTTGGAGTAAGTGATAGAGTATTATTAACTATGTAACCATGCTGTACACTTTTTATTACTTTGCCAGGACTTGTTTTATAATTGGAAGTTTGTACCTGCTGAGTCTCTTTACCCTATATTTGTATTTCTCTGACTTATTTCACTTAGCACAATGCTCTCCAGGTCAATTCATGTTGTCCCTAATTGCTTGATTTCATTCTTCTGTATGGCTGAGTTATATACAATATCCATTGTATACATGTACCACACATTCCTCATCCATGTTTCTTGTGATGGACACTTAGGCTGTTTCCATATCTTAGACACTATAAATAATGCTGCAGTGAGCATGGGACTTCCCTTCATCTCTAATAACTTTCCAAAGGAAAGGGAAAGCCCAAATCCTTCCCACCCAGATACTCCTGTTTCTTTTAATAATTCATAGAACATATGTTATCTAAGGAATCCTGTGATAAAGCAACAATTCCTTAAACATCCATTTGAATATTGACAAAGACTTTTTACAAGCAAGGCCTGTGATCACAGGGAAGGGTAAAACTTAAGTTGAGGGCTTCTAGTGAGCTAGGGGCCCCTGGCTCACCATATCTTGGAGGAGCCAGTGTGTGCTAAGGATGCCTATCTGGAGATCTAGGGTATGGTAAGGGAGCTTCAGAAAGACTGAGTTCTTTAGCAATGCTGTGGACTGATTACATCCTCCTAAAATTCATCTAATGAATCCCTCACCCTCATGGACTATATTGGAGAGCATCTCCAACTCTCTCTCTTTCTCTCTCTCTCTCTCTCATTGGCATATAAGGATATAGTGAGAAGGTGGTCATCTACAAGCCAGAAAGAGAGTTCTCGTTAGGAATCAAACTGGGCTGGCATCTTGATCTTGAACTGCCAGCCTCCAGAATAGCCTGTACTTGCAAGGAAATAAACTCCTGATTTTTAAACCACCCAGTCTGTGGTTTTCTTAGGGCAGCCTGGGCTGACCAATACAAGTAGTAGAGCTGCAGTTTGTTTCTGAAATTTGACATGAAACAATGAATTCCCAAGAACCTTCTTCATATCAGTACTGGCCTCAAAAGGCAATGAGAAGAACTGGGCTCCTTTTGTTTGGCTTTTGCCCAGAGTCTCTCTGCTACTCTTCTTATTAAGAAGAGAGCTTTCTATAGACATGTACCCATTTGGGCTGTAAAACAGAGCTTTCTTTCTCCATCTGTTTCCTCTCTCTCCTTTGCTTCTCTATCCTTTCGGGTGCATTACCATATATTAAGTGCACAGGAGGGGATGTGCTGGGGACATGCTGATGCTTTGATGTACGGGGAACAGGCCATGTTTGTATAATGGTAAGGAAAAAATATGTGTTGAGGTTCTTCCTCAACAAATGCTAAGCTACCCATACTTCCTAGCAGGAAGTTCATACCCATGCCGTGGTTTAAAACTCAGGAAGGACGTCTGTGGTGAGAGAGCTTTCAAAAGCAGATGTATTTTATTTTTGAATTGCTGGGAGACTAAGTTGATTATTTGGAAAAAAATGTAGCATCTATTTATACATGTAGAAATACACAGTTCTTTTAAAAATTGATTGCTTCATGGCAATGAGTATACACAATGCTCTGCCACTTTGAATAAATAATTGAACTTGACATTTCCTTGAGATCCCGGGTCTCTTCTCAGGCCCTCTGTTCACCTCCTACCCAGTCAGGGAATAGTCTGGGTGATGAAGAGCTGAATCATGGGAGGAATGGCAAAGGCCCCATTGTTTAAAAAAATTTTTTTTTTATGGTGGTGGACATAAAGAAATCAAAGATGGCGCTAAGTGTCTTCTGTTTCCTCATAAATGTCAGGTCAGGGTCCAAATGACTTATTTTTAACAACACAAACTGCTGACGTGTCCCCAGAGAAGCAGAGTTTTCATCGGAATTCTCAGGAGCGGGGCTGTGGGCAGCAGGAGGGAGAGAGGAAAACCTGATGTCCTTGGCAGTTGAGCGACCACACTAATTTAGATTCTGGAGGCCTTGGAGCAATTAGCAGATCAGCATGCCATCTGCGGGCATTAATTGACTGGCCTGGCCACCTGCTGCTGGGGGTGAGTTTTGTTTGACCAGTGGCAGATGAGAATAGAAGGTTAAGTAACAGTGAAGATGATTACTGGCCTCCCATCTAATGAGTGTCTACACTATGCCAGCCAATGCATCCTGCTTGGTACCAGGATTTAGCATTATTGTAGCATTATATAGCAACACAAGCACTGTTAACTTGCCCATTGTCAGATGAGAAATATAGTCTTGAAAAGTGACTTGCCCAATGTTATATGGCTGAGAAGTAACAGACCTGGGCTAAGTGCATTAGTCTGCCCATTTTCTGCTCTGCCAAATTGCCACTGTAAATAAGATGAATAGCCTGTACTTTAAGGGGCCCCCAAATTAATGGAAGTCCTGCTTTCCTTATTCTTCAAAGTTGGCAGACTTGATGGAGAAAGGCACGTTTATGAATATAAGAATATTCACAGTCAATAGAATTGCCACATCACAGAGTGTAAGGACTAGTCCTAGAAGAAGGGTCACAGAATAACCAGGATTAATAACAATTTCTTCAAACCTAGGATGATATGATCTAGGGGTCTTGGGGACAAAAGGTGATGTGATCACACCCACTAGGTTTAAATTTCATGAGGGCAGAGACTTAGTCTTATTTACTGCTCTAAGTGGTGCCAGATATAGAGCAGATATTCAAAAACTATTTATGAAATGAATCACCAGTCCCCCACCCACCTCCCCATAACATTTCATTTGCATAAGTACCATTTACTAACATGTACTGAACTAGTGCTCAGCCTTTCCATGTTGGTAGTCCATTTTGAAGGACTAGAATATTTGGTGGCACACTTGCAGGGATTAAACCTTTTAAGGCCACACCCAATGAGCTAATAATAACTAATACACAATTACTCCTTTAAGACAACAAGAACTCACATCATTTGAATAAGCATCTACAGTTTCCAGACAATTCACGTCTTCACTATGTAGATATTCTTGGTTAGACACTTTTCTAGTGCATCTTATCTCCCATCACAGAAGCTAAAATAGCCAGACACTTGCTCTCTCAGATTCTCTTGCAGCTAGGGCCTGACCATGTGATTCAGTATTGGCAAATGGGATTTCAGGGACATGTGACTTCAAAAAAAAAAAGAGGTTCATGGGAAATTTTTTGCTGACCATTATCATATTTACCTTTGATGCTTGGAACTATGGCAGCCATTCTGCATCCTTTGGGATAGATGCTTAAAGATTAAGTCAAAGGCTTAGGTTTGAAGATGGAATGATATAATTGAGTTTCTGGACCAATCTTTGAACCACCTGCCTCTGGACTTTTGTTATGCAAGATAATAAATGTTTTTATACCTTATTCATTTTAGTTGGGTGATATAATTAGCAGACCAAAGTATGTCTGAGTACCCTTACTGTTTGGACAGAACTACTTGTGGCCCAGTAGCATTTTCTTATACACTTATGAAATAAATTTCCTGTTTTCTAGTAAAAAGTGATTTTTCTTTGGTGCAAGCTTGGCATTACTCCCTGCTCCACACAATTTGTCTTTCCACTCAGCTCAATGATTTAACCCAGGAACATAGATGTAAGAGTACATATATGCATCAAACATTCTATTTTTTAAAAAGTATAGTTGACTTATAATATTGTGTTAATTTCAGGTATATAGCAAAGTGATTCTGTTGTATACATATACATGCCCACACATGTAAATATTATTTTTCAGATTCTTTTTCATTTAGGTTATTACAAGATATTGAATATAGTTCCTTGTACTACATATTAAGTCCTTATTGTTTATCTATTTTATATATAGTAGTGTGTGTATGTTAATTCCAAATGCCTAATGCCTCCTATCCTTTTTCCTCTTTGGTAACTATAAGTTTGTTTTCCATGTTTGCAAGTCTCTTTCTGTTTTGTGAATAATTTTATTTGTATCATTTTTTAGATTCCACATAATATTGTGTATCCATATTATGTAATATCACATAAAATTTATCTTTCTCTGTTTGACCTACTTTTAAACATTCATGATGTGAGAGGGTACCTGTGAATGCTTATGGTTTATCATGGTGTCATAGCTGATTGCAAACACAACTGTGTTGAAATACCTCTGGGTCTTATGTTCCATAGATTGTATCTTCCTAGGGGGCTGGAAGATAATTTATTGATCATGACTCTCCCACAGTTGAGCCAAGTACATACTGTATAACCCTAATAATGATCAAGATGCACTGAGTGCTTATTTTGTGTTGGGCGTGGCTTTATTTATTTTGTAGATATTAACTCATATAACTTTAAAATATCCAAAGAGATGGTGACTCTGAATGTGAACCAGAAAGGATGGCTCAGAGCCATTATACTCCACCTCTTACTAATAAAAACTTCCAAATAAATGGTATTTGAATTGAACAGAACTGAAATAGAGACATCATGTTCTCTATGCTGGAGGCACTCAGTAAATATTTGTTGAGTGCAGTCCAGCTCCTACTCAATTACTCAGGATAAACCAGGGAAGAATCTCTGGAGAGACTGTGCTTTGAGAAAGGCTCCGAAGATGACAGCTGCTCATGGGCACACTAGAGCCATTTCCCCTGGGATCACCTGCTCAGCTTTAGCCCAGGCCCTGACTCAGCAAATGATATCTGTGCGACAGGCCAAGGGGAGTGAGTGGTGACTTTAGCTCATGCCTACTGGAAGAGGATCTCTTTGGCAAATCTAAACCCTCCGCTGGCAGACTGAGCAGAAGGCTGGAATAACTGATGCTTCTCCCTAGTACTTAGGGTTGGGATTTCACTCTCTTCTTTTCTCCCCATGCCTGAAATCTGGGGGAGAGCTGTGGTTGAGGAAGAGGACTAGAGAAGTTCTCTCTTAGGGCACTCCACTCAGCATCAACAAGGAAGGTGGCAGGGGTCATGTGTTCAAGATACAGCAATGCGTGGGTGCAGCTAAGGATGGGGAAGCTGGTAGCTCATCATACATATAATTACACTTATGAAATTATGTATATAGGTCTTTTAGGAGTTTATAACATGTGGCATATGATGATATGAGGAGGATATGTATTTAAAAAAATGCCAACACCTATAGGAAATATATGCAGATACACAGCTGGCACTAGTGGTAAAGAATCCACCTGCCAGTTCAGGAGATGCAAGAGACATGGGTTCAGTCCCTGGGTCAGGAAGATTCTCCTGGAGAAGGAAATGGCAACTCACTCCAGTATTCTTGCTTGGGAAATTCCACAGACAGAGGAGCCTCGTGGGCTAGTCCATGGGGTCACAAAGAGTAGGACACGACTGAACACATACACACATGGGAGATATATATATATATAAATATATGTGTATATATTTGTATATATATTTATGTGCATGTATACGTATGTGTGGTTGAGGAGGAGGATTTGTGAGAAAAGAAGGTGAAGTTCCGCAGTTGTAGAGACTGAGCTGGAGAAGACCTATGGTCTCTATGACAATGGAATTTGTTTCTGCCTACTCCTCTTGCTCATGCCTGACTTGTGGAGGTAGTCCTGTTAGATCTCATTTTTGTCCTTGGAGGGTGGGTGTTTACTGGGACAAGCCAAAACCTGCCCCTTCCGTGGTTTGAGCGTGGGCATGAGTGCACCCCCAAGGTGTCCTCTCACTCGCTTTCCATTTATCATGACCTCCTTAGCCCCAAACAGCTGTGGGGCTTTTTATTTTATATGTTGCTGAAATGATTTAAAGGCTCCAAAATACGTGACTAGATTTAGCTGTGGGCAAAACCATCTGAGCTCGTAAGTGATTGTACTCAGAGCGTTTGAGTGGATGGAGCTGTTTTCCCAGGATCTGTAGGACATTTCTATTTCCAGCACTCAACTCAGTGCCCCTGCCTGCAGGGACTGTATGGGCTCAGGTGATTCCAGGTGCGACCAGCAGCCCTACTTGTGGCCTTCCCTGTAGGGCAATTGTTTCCCTGCCATGTGACCACAGCCTCTTGCTGTCTAGAGCTGATAACAGGACCATAAATCTCCCTTCAGTCTGCAACTTGATGCCCGAAACCTCAGCCCAGGCTTGACGTGGAAAAACCAGATAAGACATCTTGATGGGCTGTTTTCAAGCTGTCCCAGGAGGTGCAGGGGAATCTTGGTAGCTTATAGGCAGGGATGGCATTCCTCCAGCCACTGTCTATCCTGCCAAGCAAATCCCCATGAGGGAGATGAATGGCATTACCTACTGATAGCATCTACCTGGTGGTTCTGCATCAGCTTTCTAAACTTGTCAGCAGTTCTAAGGATGCTGCTCCTTGAAATAATTTAATAGGATTTGGCAGAATTGGAGGAGAACATGTTTAGGATTGTGCTGGCCTGAAGAGAGCAGAGGAATTGATGGGCTACTACCTATGAGATGGAGTCCAAATGTCTTGATCTGGCTTTCAAGACTCCCCCCAAGTCTGGTCCTTTTCTTCCACATTCAGAGAAATAATTTCTGGCAGTGAGTACATGGGTGCTCAGTCGTGTTCTATTCTTTGTGGCCCTATGGACTGTAGCCCACCAGGCTCCTCCGTCCATGGGATTCTCCAGGCAAGAATACTGGAGTATGTTCCTCCTTCAGGGCAGCTTCCTGACCCAGGAATTGAACCCATGTCTCCTGCATTGGCAGGCAGATTCTTTACCACTGAGCCACCTGGAAAGCTCTGGCAGTGAGAGTTCGCTACAAATAATGTTTGCTGCCTCTGATGACTGAGTGGTTCAGGTAGAGGTTAGTTGGTCACTTTTCAGGATACCATTAGGAATGAATGAATAAGAAGGGTTGTTGCACTTGACAACTTGTTTTTTTTCTCTTCTACTAATGAGTTTATTTTTTAATTAAAAAATTTTAGTTTGTATTGGAGCATAGTTGATTACAATGTTGAGTTAGTTTCAGGTGTACAATAAATGATTCATTTATACATATACATGTATCTATTCTTTTTCAAATTCTTTTTCCTTTTAGGTCATTACAGAACATTGAGCAGAGTTCTCTGAGCTATACAGTAGGCCCTTGTTGGTTATTTATATATATATATTTATATATTTTATATGTTTGTTGGCTATTTTATATATAGAAATGTGTACATGTCAATCTCAAACTCCCAATCTATCCCTCCCCCTCACTCTTTCCCTCTGGTAACCATAGCACTTGACAACTTGTAAGAAGCATTTCCATTATGAGATTTTTATGGCTTAATCCTATAGCTATATAAATTTTTAGGTGTAAGTAACTGTCTGTCTGTTGGAGTACAGTAAATAAATTAAGTCTTAATGCATAATGTACTCTTTGTATGTAACAACATCTTTCCTATGTATCTAGAATGGTACCACTTATGTATTATCCTTAAGAGAGAAAAAAAGAGTCATTCAAAACATTTTCTGTGTTCTGTGGTTCAGAGGACGAATTCTGGTTGAGAATGTCCTGATTTTAAGGGAAAAGGCTAAGTTTTACCTACATCAAGGAATTATTAACAAAAACAGAATTGCTTATAGAAACCCAGGTACATGGGATGGCTGGAGAGAAAGAGAGAGGATAAAACTATTTTTAGGCTGTAGATTGTCTCATTCTCTGAAACACAAACAAACATATGCATAGTTGTATAGCACAATAGCATTTGGTGATCTTGTTCATTGACCATGTCTGGCCAATAAGATGGCATCCCTGTGAGCTTGATAACTGGTGAAGTTGGTAATATAAGGATGCCCAGGCAAAGTTCAGTAAACTGACTTTAGGCCATGCCATCTTCTCATGTTAATACTATTTATTCCCCCACTAGTGGTCCAGCCCATCATGACAAATGGTACGATGACCTTCAGGGAGGGAAGCCAATAGTGTTCCTCCCAGAAGGGCTACACCTTGAAGTCATTTTGATGTCTTCATCTCAATTAGGTTAAACCCACAAAAAAACAGTGTCAAAGGGGAGCACAGCCAGAATGTGCTGGGAGATCATGATAAACACTCCTGATGCTTTGCAGCTGGCCCATCATCTGTGCATTTCACAATAAAATTTTATGATGCATCCAGACACCCAGCTGCTTGTGTTCATGGGGACAGCGTTTCCTCTGCTACACCATTCAGATCTGCCCCGCCTGGGACTCATTTCCCTTTTCCTCCAACTTCTTTCAAATGACAATGAAACTCCATTACCACACAGCTCCTGGGACAGCATGTGAGGAATGTCAGATCCAGAAAAATGTTCTTTAGAGGCAACCTCATTTTATTGGACATGGATAAATGATTCCATGGTGCCTAGTAAGCCATAGGGCTATTTGGAGCTCTGGGAAGCATTTTAGAAAAGGCGCATGCATCCCTGTGTTAATTACAAAACCCTAACCCACTTCAAGTGGGCAGGGCCCCCTGATTTCTGGTGTAGTATAGCATCGTGCTTAAGAGAGTGAGAAAAATGGTCCAGATGAATCTATTAACAGGGCAGGACAGACATAGAGAATGGACATGTGGACACAGAGGGGAAAGGGGAGGGTGGAATGAGTTGGGAGAGTATCATTTACATGTATGCACTACAATATGTAAAAGAAATAGTGGAACCTGCTGTATAGCAAGGTAACAGCTTGGTGCTTGGTGATAACCTAGTTGGGGTGGAATTGGGGGGTGGGAGGGAGGTTCATGAGGAAGGTGGTTTTATATATATATATATATGTATATATATATATATATATATACATACACATGGTTGATTCACATTGTTGTACAGTAGAAACTAACACAACATTGTAAAGTAATTATATTTCAATTAAAAAAAGGAAGGTGGGCTTGTATGTAAGACAGACCTGGCTTTACATCTCAGCTCACTACTTATTCTGAACCTGGTTTCCTCACTTATAGAATGAAAATACCTATACACACCTGCAGGGTTATGATAATGGACTGAGAAGCTGCATATAAAGTACTTAGCACTGTGACTGGCACACATGAACACTTGGTAGAGAGTGGTTGCTGTCATTATATATCGGGTGATTAGACTGCTTTCTAGGAATTACACGCTAAAGGTTATCTGGTTCAACTCTCCACCTGATACATAGTCTCCCTTCCCAGCAAAGAATTCTCCAAGTGAAAGATTTGTATTTTTACACTGAGAGCATTCACAGTGACATTAATAAAGCCACGCCTTTTAGCCCACATACAGGGACAATCCTGCCCCAGCTCACTGTACCAATTCTAAGGGTTGCTGTTTTCTGGTAGTTTCATCTAAAGCCTTCCTTCCCTTGCAGAGGTCGAACCACTAGAACTTTTCTTTCCCTCTCTTTAAATTTAATTTTTAGTTTTGCAAGTTTATTTGCATGCACATTTTCTCTTTGCAAAAATCAAAATATTACAGATAAGACTACAATTTCTCTTGACCAATACCCTCAGTTCTCCCATTCCTCTCTCTTCTTCTTTGCCCTCAACTCCAAGGTCACCACTGTGGTTATACAATAGTCCTTCACCAATGGCAAAAAAGAAATTCTTGAAACCCTAATGGTGTGGAAACTGAGGAATTTTAAATCTTATTTAAAAAATAGTGTTGAGAGAGATTCCAAAAGAACCTAAAAAAACCTTTGCTGTGTATATTAGCTGTTCAGTTGTGTCTAACTGTTTTTGACCCCATGGACTATAGCTGCCAGGCTCTTCTGTCCATGGGATTCTCCAGGCAAGAATGTTGGAGTGGGTTGCCATTCCCTTCTCCAAGGGGTCTTCCTGACCCAGGGATAGAACTCGCATCTCTTATGTCTCTTGCATTGGCAGGTGGGTATATTCCTATATAAGAAAATAGAAAGAAAAGAACTTCTCCTAAATACTTTCATATTTAACAAAACACAAAACAGCTAAGTAAATAAAACAATTTAGTTTTTTAACCTTTCAAAATACTCATTAGGACAGTAAAATTAAATATTTACCATCCGATTCTCACTAGATCATGGTTTCTCAGCCTCACCACTATAAGTGTTTGGGGCTAGAGGATTCTTATTTGTGTGGAGTTATCCTGTGCAATGGAGGGTGTTTACCAACATCCCTGGCCTCTGCCCACTAGATGCCAATAATGCTTGTCTCAGTCATGGCAACCAAAATGTCTCCAGACGTCTCCAAATGTCCCCAAGGCAGAAATTGTCTCTGGTTGAGATCCACTGTGCCAGATCCTTTTCTTGATGATTCTTTCCCAGTATCTCAGTGACTTGCTGTAGGTTCATTTTACTTTGTCCTGGATAATTCACACAGCAAGAGGCACCTATTCTGTATCAAGTCCTTCGCCCCAAAGCCTTATGTCTTTCTGATTTTATGGTTCCATGTTTTACTGCCAGCCTCTTTGTGCTACAAGGAACATAAGAACCTTGGAGCTTGAGACAGAGAAAGCTTTCACTAATCCTTGGCTCAGATGGTAAAGAATCTGCCTGTGATGCTGGAGACCTGAGTTTGATCCCTGGGTTGGGAAGATCCCCTGGAGAAGGAAATGGCAACCCACTCTAGTATTCTTGCCTGGAGAATCTCCATGGACAGAGGAGCCTGGGTGGGAGGGAGCTACAGTCCATGGGGTTGCAAAGAATCAGACATGACTGAGTGACTAAACACAGCACAATCCTTTCTGAAATAGTCTGTTCTCTGCTGAGATGCCTTTAAGCCCCTTCCATCACACACACACACACAAAACACCCACCCACAGACTCAGGTTTATAAAGACTGTTCCCTGCATAGAGTAACTGCATGCCAAAGGCTCCTCCTAAGCCTGCATTTCCATCTGTCCTGATTGCTCTTTTATGTCCCCCAAATCAACTCTCCTAAATTTTTCTAATTATCCCCAATTCAAGTGAATCACAATTCTGAGCTTTTCACAATTTTGATAAGACATGCAAAAACCAACCTAGATGTGACTGAATAGAACACTGGAGAAAAGAATTAGTACAAGTGGAGGGTTGAGCCCATATTCTACATTGAATTCAAAATTTATAGCTGCCAAAGGGGCTGACTATCCATGCTGTCCCCATGGACACAGGGACTTTCCTGGGCAGTGTTCTCCTTTGTCTGCCCTGTGCAGTACAGGGTCATTCTGGGTATTGGCAGGAGAATACCTAGGATACCTGCTCTGACCTAGGAAGGGTTATAGCTCTTTCAGCAGAACTTACATTTCTAGCAATGATGTAATAATACAGGAAATTTTCCTCCAGTTTTCACTCTGGGGCACCTCTGGATATTACCCCAGCCATAAATGCCCTTTGGGTCTTTTCATGTCCCCAAGAGCCATGAGAGCCTCCAAACCACCTTTTCAACATCTTCTCTAGACTCCGATATAGTGTCACTGACTATCTTGCTGGGAGAAGCACTGAATCTCTTCCTAACCCCGCTGCCTTCCTCTCCAAGTCTCAGTGTCCCCCACTAGGTCAGAGACTTACAAGGAATCAGCCCCAATAAATTCTCAGAAACACTGAATAGAAATATTCAAATTACTCAAGCTCTCAGGCACAAGAGACACTGTCCTCCTGCATCCCAGGAGAAAAAGCTCTCTTATCCATAGAACCTAGATGGTTGCCTGCATCAACCTTACAACAACATGCTCTTCCTTCCCCATCAGACAATAAGTCCTATGACAGCTGGAGTGTTTGTTGTTCACCATTGATTTCCCAGTGTGGATGCCAGTGCCTGGAACAGAGTAAGCTCTCAGTAAGTACTTAATGAGTAGAATCATAGTCTCAAGAGTATCTGAATTTTACAGTCCCTGAGTTGCTACCAGGAGAACCAGGCAGAGGAAAATAAGAGCTCTGAATACTTGTTCCAGACAGAAGACTTAACCTAACTGGTTTTCCATTCTGGATAAAGCTAGCAGATGTTTCTGTAATTCCACATTTGTTTTCCAGTCCTATTTTTGTTTTGGCCAACCACAGATCAATGAAAGGCAAGAAGACTGGTTTCCCTCCACACTTTTCTTCAAGATCTCTCAGTGCTCCAAGGTGGCCTTGGAACCCAGAATAGTCCCAACATCCCCTGGTATTCCAGGTCGCACATTCACCCCACCTTCTTTATCTGCCAAGTTGCCAAAACTTAATTGCAAAGCATGAAGGTGCTGTGGGCTCAGATAGGCTATAACTGAGGAATGATTTTGTTTACTATATCCTTATCCTTGCCACAGTCACCCCAAAACACCTTCAGCTGTCAACTAGTACACTGACAATAGGCAGTAGGTTGAAAGTAGATTTCAAGGGACTTTCCTAAGACTGAGTGAAAGTGTTAGTCGCTCAGTTGTGTCCAACACTTTGTGACTCCACGGACTGTTGCCCACCAGGCTCCTCTGTCCATGGAATTCTCCAGGCAAGAATACTGGAGTGGGTTGCCATTCCCTTCTCCAGAGAATCTTCTTGACCCAGGTATTGAACTGGGGTCTCCCGCATTGCAGGGAAATTCTTTACCATCTGAGCCATCAGGGAAACCCATTACTGAGTACACACTGGCTATAACTTCAACATGGCTCAATTTAAGACCTCTTTTTCAATCTATGTTTCCTTTCAAATATGGACAACAGAAATATTTGGGCATTGTAGTACTGTCAATGGAAGTAAAACTGTAGAGCAACTTTGGAAAAGAATTACGCATTGTCCATTAGAGCTTTGAGTGATCTTACTCTGTAACTTAGTATTCTGCTTCTCCTTGGAAAACACATGTATGAGTAGGTAATAATAAAGGATAAAACATGTGCAAGGGATGTTTACTGCAGTGTTATTTACAATGTTGAAAAACAGGCAACAAACAAAACACCCATCAGCAAGGAAGGACAGAATAAACTAATATATTGTTGTTGTTTAGTTGCTAAGTCTTTTCTGACTCTTTGAGACCCCACAGACTGTAGCCCACCAGGCTCCTTTGTCCATGGGATTTTTCCAGGCAAGAATACTGGAGTGGTTGCCATTTCCTTCTCCAGGAGATCTTCCTGACCCAGGGATCGAATCTGCATCTCTTTCATTGCAGGTGAATTTTGATGACTGTAATTATAGAGTTAGGATTCCAAAGAAAACAAGGTTTTCTTGTCATTTAGTCGTGAAGTCGTGTTCAGCTCTTTGCGACCCCATGGAATATAGCCCTCCAGGCTCCTCTGTCCATGGGATTTTCCAAGTAAGAATACTGGAGTGGGCTGCCATTTCCTTCTCATATATATCCTACCAGTAAATACTAAATATTTGTTGTATATAGCAGTTGAAGAGCAATTAGTCTGTTTGTATTAACATGGGTAGGTCTCTAAGATATATATATATATATATTTTAAAGCAAATGTAAATAACATAGCAGAAGTCCATTTGCTGAAAACACACACACACACAACCTACATTTGTTTTTATAAATGCAGTAATATTAGGCATGTAAAGCGATTCAAAAATGTACAGAATAAGTTCCTCTTGATGTGTGATTTATCCAGGAAAAAGCAAAATTCATCTATATGCAATTCATTGAGATACTGAAGAAGAATTATCAAGAAAAGGATCTGGCACAGTGGTTCTCAACTAGGGCAATTTCTGCCTTGGGGATATTTGGGAATCTCTGGGAGCATCTGGAGACATTTTGGTTGTCATGACTGAAACAAGTATTACTGGCATCTAGTGGGTAAATGCCAAGGATGTTGCTAAATAGCCCACGTGGCACAGGACAACTCTAAGCAAATAAGATTTCTCTGGCCCCAAACGCTAAAATAGTGATGTTGAGAAACCATGGTCTAGTGAGAAAGGGATGGCAAATATTTAATTTTGCTGTTCAGTTCAGTCAGTTCAGTTGCTCAGTCGTGTCCTACTCTTTGTGACCCCATGGACTGCAGCATGCCAGGCTTCCCTGTCCATCACTAGCTCCCTGAGCTTGCTCAAACTATGTACATCGAGTTGGTGATACCATCCAACCATCTCATCCTCTGTTGTCCCCTTCTCCTCCTGCCTTCAATCTTTCCCAGTATCAGGGTTTTTCAAATGAGCCAGTTCCTCGCATAGGGTGGCCAAAGGATTGGAGCTTCAGCTTCAGCATCAGTCCTTTCAATGAATGAATATTCAGGACTAATTTTCCTTTAGGATGGACTGGTTTGATCTCCTTGCAGTCGAAGGAACTCTCAAGAGTCTTCTCCAACACCATATTCAAAAGCATCTTCAGCACTCAGCTTTCTGTATAGTACAACTCTCACATCCATACATGACTGCTTGAAAAACCATTGCTTTGACTAAATGGACCTTTGTCAGCAAAGTAATGTCTCTGCTATTTTAATATGCTGTCTAGGTTGGTCATAGCTTTTCTTCCAAGGAGCAAGTGTCTTTTAATTTCATGGCAGCAGTCACCATCTGTAGTGATTTTGGAGCCCAAGAAAATAAAATCTGTCATTGCTTCCATTGTTTCCCCATCTATTTGCCATGAAGTGATGGGACTCGATTCTATGATCTTAGAGATTTGAATGTTGAGTTTTAAGCCAGCCTTTTCACTCACCTCTTTCACTTTCATCAAGAGACTTTTTAGTTCCTCTTTTCTTTCTGCCATAAGAGTGGTGTCATCTGTGTATATGAGATTATTGATATTTTCCCTGTAATCTTGTTTCCAGCTTGTGCTTCATCCATCCTGACATTTCGCATGATGTACTCGGATAGAAGTTAAATAAGCAGGGTGACAATATATAGTCTTGGGATACTCCTTTTCCAATTTGGAATCAGTCCATTGTTCATTGTCTGGTTCTAACTGTTGCTTCTTGATCTGTATATAGATTTCTCAGGAGGCAGGTAAGGTTGTCTGGTATTCCCTTCTCTTTAAGAATTTCCCACAGTTTATTGTGATCCACACAGTCAAAGGCTTTGGGGGTAGTCAATAAAGCAGAAGTAGATGTTATTCTGGAATACCTTTGCTTTTTATATGATCAAACGAATATTGGCCATTTGATCTCTGGGTCCTCTGCCTTTTCTAAATTCAGCTTGAACATCTGGAAGTTCATGGT